>CM029377.1:21062013-21317013 GCA_017165825.1 Hepsetus odoe
AACTTGGGACTCCTCACTGATCCTGGAGTTTAAAACCAAACTAACTCTGTACTGTTAGTATACCCAAGGGGGTTGGGTAGCCGGTTGACCTTGGACCCTCAGAGGTTTTTTTTTCTCCACATAGTGGAGTCTTTGGTTCCTCTCCTCCGTAGTCGTCCGGCTTTAACATCTATTACTGTAACCTGTTCCATCATCGACCTTCAATGTAAAGTGCCTTGGGGCAACTTTGTTGTAAAAGGCGCTATACAAGAATAAATTGAATTGAATTGAACTGAACATTCATGCAGTAAGGAAGCTCATTAGAACACTCCCTTACATTGTGGTTTAGGTCTTCATTATTTGTAATTCTCCATCAACAACTTTGGTTGTAGAAAAAGAGCAAATGCATTGCTAAAGTAAACCATAAACAATAAACAATACAATAAAACAATAGTTTGAGCCAAAATCAAATTAATCTCAACCTTATCCCAAATTTAGCTCCCAAACAATAGAGCTGCCAGCTTATCATGAGAACCACATACTACTTGTCATCTATATTAACCCTTTTTTCTCCAGTGAAAAAGAAGCAAACTTTAGACATGAAACCTGTCTTGGCTGATTGAATACATTTGTGCTTGGGTGGGAAAACTAGGTCTAACCATTGCCTTGAAATCACAAGTGTTCTGTAATGTCTGCACAGGATCTTGTATTTGACACCAGCTGCCTTTGACACTGAGTGAATCACAATGAATGGGAAGTTTAATTACTTGAATATTGGCTTCAGTTAGAGGAGCAGTGCAACGATGCAGGTGTGTACTTGCATGTGTTTAAAAGTTACATTAACTTCCATTCTTAGCAGGATGATTTTCCATCTGAAAAGTCCCCATTTTGAAGAGGTTTGTTCTCACAGTGACAATATAGTCCATGCAGTTAATCTAGAAGGACTGTAATAAAATACAGGAAGCGGGCAATATGGCTCTTTTATGATCTTTAATTTTTGTTTGTTATTCGAACAGATTTTAATACACTACTGGAAATGTAGGAGGAGATGTGGTTTCCCTGCACCACAGAAATGCATGTGTGTTCTTGTTTCACAGAACATAGAACTCTAAGACAGCACCAGCTAAGAGAGAGCAAGCAAGGCAACTATTAATTAAAAGATTAATTGCCAATTCTGTCTAGATTATGGATTGTAAAATGAATCATTAGTTGCAGCCCTACTGTGGTAACAAAACAGGACAGTTATTTTAGTCCTGGAACAGTGGCACATGTGTGTGTGTATGTGTGGTGGAAGGAGTGTGTAGAATGATGAGAATGTGGCTGAAAGCATTGCCACTTGTTGCAAGTGATGAAAGAGTGTGAGAGGTGGAGAAAGTGTTTTTGAGTGTGTCTGTGTGTGGCACATGACAGGCTGCTTTTGTTTTCCCCTCTACACAAAACAACACTCACACACACTCCGTGGCATTTGATTTATGACAAGCTCCAGATGGGTGTGACTACACGTCACCTCGAAATCTTTGTCTAAACATAAATGTTAGAAAAGAACAATGCTGATTCCGATGCTGCTGCCAGGACTGGCTTACCTTGCTTTAAACAAAAATGATAATAAAAATAAAAGAGGGAAACACTGCAGTAGCTCTGATGGAGCAGAATCAACCATATTTTACACACTCTATTACAGTTGGAGTGTACAGTTGGAGACCGTTTATCATCCACTGACACACAGTTTGTTTTAGTCATCCTCCAGTCTCTTATCAGTGGGCAGATTCTGACCAAAGAGCTGCTCTTGGCTGGGTATTTTTGGGTGGTGGATCACTCTCAACCCTAGCAGTGACGCTTTAATGTTTTTAAAAAATCCCGTTCATGCTCATACAAGCTCCAAACATCGTGTTTGTGCTGCTGCTTTACTTAAAATAATCCTTCACCTCAAGATGCTGAGATGTGGGTGGACAGAATTGGGAACAAATATATTAGAGGACCGCTCAGATTGGATGTTTTGGAGACAGAGTTAGAGAAGCAAGCTTGCATTGGTTTGGACATGTCCAGAGGAAAGATGACGATTATATTGGGAGGAGGATGCTGAAGATGGAGCTGCCAGGAAAGAGGAGAAAAGGAAGACCAAAGAGGAGGTTTATGGACATGGTGAGAGAGGACCTGCAGGCATATTGGAGTGAAGGAGGAAGATGCAGAGGACAAGAAGAAATGGAATCAGACAATCCACTGTGGCAACCCCAAAGTGGGAGCAGCCGAAAGAAGGAAAACAAGTCCTTCGCTGCTGTTAGAGAAGCTAAAGCCACAAACTTTGAAACAGACTTTCACCATTTCTATCTTGTTTGACTGATGATATATGAGGAAAATTGGATAAATGTGATTTTGACTTTACTATTCCTGTAAAAGCCTCATAGATTATATATTTTTATCTTCTAATACCTCTAAAAAGAGAGAATGGCAGCCATGAATCTCTGCATTATTCTGGGAATTGAAAGTTCTAGTGAATTGCTCTGTCTGTGTGCTGCTATAAACAGCTGGTGGGATTTTATGCTACTGTGTTAAATCTGGTGATGATGCACTTATCAATAGAATTAACGCTGAGCCCCCTGCAGGGTTTAGAGCATCAGTGCAAGCAAATTTATTCTCTCTCCTACCCATTTCCTCATTAATCTGCTCTCTCTCTCTCATTTCGTCTCTGACTCAGCCCAGACCCAGACTGAGCTTAATTGAGAGTCTATCAGCTTCTACTGCAGCTTTAATTCACTCTCATCAAATCAACAGCTGCAGGGAAGGGAGAGATGGGGGATTTTATGTAACACTGTTCAACTTTTAGCTTTACTACAGAGATGGAAAGAGAGAGAGAGAGAGAGAGAGAGAGAGAGAGAGAGAGAGAGAGAGAACATACCAGGAGGAGGAACAGTGATGGGCAACCCTGCAAAAAAAAAAAAAGGAGAGAGATGAAGAAAGAGAGCATAATATAGAAAGTGCAAGAGAAACTGGAAGGTAACTGAACAGTACTTGGTGGAGGGATAAGGGGCGGAGCCTGACTGACTGACGGCGGCGGCAGGAACGGCGGGGGAGGCATGTTGGGAGGCAGAGGCCCCGGTGGGAAGAAGGCGGGTAGTTTGGCGGGTGCCGGTTCAGGCTCTGTAGAGGAGTGTTCCGAAATCACCTGGGGAGAGAGAAAAAAAAAAAGTCACTTATTTATAGGGAGTGAGAGAAGGAGTGAGGGAAAAGGCAAACGAGATAAAGGGACAAGAGACAGAGAGAAGTGAAACGAAGCAGGGAGGGAGGAAGAAAGCATGAAAGGATGGATTTAGAACAAACACATTGCATTTTTGGCTTGTTGCGCTCACACACTGTACACTATAGCAATAAAGAGAGTGTGTGTGTGTGTCTGTGTTTCCTCACCTGAATATTGTTTCCCTCTAGATTGTGCCGACGTCGCCCTTCAACTCTGCTGATTGTGGCCGTTTGTCCACCAATCACATCGATGGTCCCGCTGGATTTCCTGCCACAGACACAGACACAATAAGTTAATGAAATAATAAAAAATAAAGAAACAAAACTGCAAAGAGCTGTGAATTAAAAACGCTCTGCATGTCTGAATCTTTCTTTACGTTGATGAAAAATGATCCAAGGATCAAACCATAAACCAACCAATCAACAGAAAGATAAACACCACCACCCTCTGTGAACGACTGATGGGCGTGATGAACAAATAAAAAGCATTAAAGGGCCCATATCCTCCTGTATTAGCATTTTTTCCCCTTTGGCTTCTCATTTGCAGCCGCATGTCTGTTTACCTCAAATACTGTGACCTCATTGTGGAAATATGTAAACAAGCTTCCATATATGCACAGGACGGACAATCTCAACCTGATATGGGTCCTTTAATAAAAAGGAAGAAAACAGAAAAGCTTGGCCCTTAATTCAGGCCTGGTGGAGGGGGGGGGATAAAAAAAAAAGCCACACCTGTTTTCACACCCACTTACGTATAATAGGGCGTGTCTTGAGCGGTTGGCCCCGCCCACTGTGGAGGGGATATCCTATGAGGGCATGAGTAAAGGGGAGACAGGCAGAGAAGAGTTACAGCCTCCTCTCATACACACACACACACACACACACAGGAACAGTATCACACATTTACCTGTTTGTGACATTAAAGGTGTAATTCAGCACTTAGCACAACTTATCATTAAACATGCCTGATCTTGTATTTACTGAAAAATATACTGCTCTTCGCGCTTTTATTTTGATAAGTTCTGTTTATTAATAATTGTAACTTCAAGTAAAATGGTATTTTTAACTGCCATTACAGGCGCCCTGCAAGCTAGATGGTGGCCATTATGGAGCTCAGACGGACACCCGATGGACACAAACAGGTGATGAGTGAAATATGTTTCTATTGAGTTTTCAGGGCCCTAAAGAGCGCTGGTTTGGATAAAATTTCACATGATTTAATGTTGCTAACAGCTAGTTACCGCAACTGAATTCTGTTGATCTTAAACTCAAAATGGGTTTAATCATGGCTCAGGTGTGTGTGTGTGTGTGAGTGCGTGCCGGTACCTGGCCGTGTTAAGGTTCGTCTTGTAGAGGCTGGACGGGGACGTGAAGTCAGTTTTGGTGACGTGAGCGGGCAGGGAGACTTCCTTATCATTCCCCGTCCTGCCTTGCTGAACCTGAGAGACAGAAAGGGGAATTAACGCCACCTTCAAACTCCCGACTGGATTTTAGAGCATCGCCAGAGCTGCTAACAATCAAGACCAGAGAAACACGTCTGTTGTGAAAAAAATGTTCAACCCTTGCAGGTCTTACGGAGATCTTGCTGGTGGTGGAGCCAATGTTGACGATGTCAAGGCCCATTCGCAGTCGCTTCTGTTTCTCGCAGTACGCTTTCCACGTCTCTTCGTTAAAGCCGTAGTTAAAGTAATCCGACAAGTCCGCACCTACACACACACACACACTTCAGAGAAGCTGGAAAGTTTTTTGCTGGTGTGAGTCACTTGGGCTTGTGTTCTTGGTGGGCTCTCAATGGAAAAGCCTCACTTAGGTAAAAATCTTGTCTCAATGACCAGATTCACGCCATTTAAGAGAAAACAGCCGGTCCGGCTGGAGAATGTGGGACAGTGTGAATCGGTTCCTGTTCCAGAGGAAGAAAAGAACCACAGGTTCCAAAGCTGAAGATGCTGTGATTGGTGGTTCTGGATGATTCAATTCCCAAAAAGGAAGAACCAGTGTCTGAAAAGCCTTCAACAAATAGTTCATTTAGAATTTTGAAAACTAATATTTTAGACTAATAAAATCGTTCCAAAGACTCTTAATAAACGAAAGCAGGATCAAAACGAGACAGTGCGGTTCGGTTCTTGGAGAAGCCCCCATAAAAGAAGTGTGGGTTCCTATGTTGGGCAGCTGTGATTGGTCGTTAGGGATGATGGACTTTTGTATTTTCATACAGCCACATTCAGTCTGCTGCCAAAATAAAATATGGAATCTGTTATTTTGATTTCTGAAACAGTTTTGTCTTAACAACAGTTAACTGTTAAGACAAAACAAATAAATAAAATCATCAGATTACAAACATTCAGTGTGAAATAGGAAGATGCAGTTAAAAGAGATTTTTAATCAGCATTTTTTTTGAGAAATTAATGTGTGAATCTGTCTTGCTGAACACGGCAAGACGTTACATGATGTTTGAGTTACGAGCCTATGAAGTATTTCTCACTTACACACACAATATTTAAAACAAAAACACAAACCAGGTTTTCTCCAGGGCTTCTCCTCAAATGACTCCATGTCCACCTCCAGCACGGGAACACCGTTAATGTTTCCTGGGGCGTCCAGATCTACACCTTTCATCTTCGTTCCAACTGCATCACACACACACACGCATTTTAATCAGACTGGAGAACCATCAGTATAAGTCCTAACCTTCTTAAGGTTCTGTCTACCTTTCCTGAAATAAATAAGTTCACCGGTCGGTCTGTACCTGCTCCATACGGTCTGCTGCCGCCGGTCTTGATGTTCAGATTGACCGGAGTTGCCCCGTACGTCCTGCAACACAAAGCCTAGTGGTTACTTTGATTACCAAGAGACTAATTTCACAAACCAGTCGCTCATTAAATTGAAGCCTGGGACAGGCTTCTCCTGTTCAGGACGAGCAGGTCAGAGAACCATGAATGAACAGAAAGAGCGAAACTGGAGCTCACGGTTTGGAGTGCATCTACAAGACTGAGCAGAAGTCTCTCGCCAGTAACTCCTCACACTCACGTGTACTGTGGCGCGCCTGTCTTGATGTCCCCGATGGTAACGCGGACATCATCGTCGTCATCATCACTGTCACTCTCGCTGTCTTCATCCCCTGCTGGGGCTTCCTCCTGACAGAACACAGCTCCGTTATCAGTCTCCGACTTTCATTAAATAAAGTTAACCCACATCCGAAACCAAATATCTATCCTTTCTACTCAGAACTGTCTCCTTCCATCAATCTGAACATCTGAGTTAATCCTCCATTAATTTTATTTTCCATCACCTTCCCAACATCCAGACCCGTTTCAGACTCAATGGACACAAACACACAGAAAAGTCCCTCACTGTGTCTATCGGTCTGTGACGGGAGAACTAGTAGAGACATGGATGAAAGTGAAGCAGTGAAGTTAATGTTCATTATTTTCAGTAGATTGTTTTTACTGGAGTTGAAGTTCAAGGCTGTAATAGTCTTTGAATTCTATTAATATGGAGTGAGATTCAGTCCACTTTCAGCTCAAACAGATGCTACAAACGTTCTTCAGAGGAGACACGTCTCGCTTTATACTTTCAGTACATTCCTGTACTTTTTGTTTGGATTAAAGAAGGTGAACCAGGTGTTCTTTAGTCACCCAAAAACTCTGCAAACTGATTCATAAATTCATTATTTAGATCCTCATTTGAGACAGTCCATTACCTGACTGGTGACTCCATTGCCTGCGGTGATCTCCTCGGTAACGGGAGGGGCAGGCGGGGCACTGGAGAGAAAAGTGGCAGCTTCAGCACGACAACCTTCAATCAAACAGCAGGTGTAGACCAGCAAACCCTCAACACTCCCACCTGGATGAAGCCTGAGGAACTCTGATTTAACATCTCACCTGATGGCTGCTGTCAGTTTGGCCTCCTCCTCCTCCTCATTTTCTTTGGCTTCTCCTTCGTCTGCACAAAAGAAAAAGGGATCAAAACCAAAGCAAAGGTACGGCACAGCTCCACTGCCTGAAACGTTGTTTTTAAATCAGAATTTAGAGAAGATTTTGAACTAAAACTTGTCCAAAGATAAGTGATTTGGTTCAGATTCTCCATTTTAAAATCACCACCCAGAGACACATCATTGGGAGGATCTGTCTTTGAGTGATACTGGACTTATCCATTATTCTCCACAGGACAAAAGTGTGATGGGTTACTGGGGTGTTGTCTGCCAGCATTCATAAAATGTTTTAAAAATCACCTCTTATATAAAAAATTATGTTATCTATAGAAGCAGTTAAGTTTTCAGACTCATCAGTCGTCATCAGTATGGTGTTTTTGTATTGTACAAAATAAATGTTTTTTTTTCCCCCCAAAATGTCTAATGAAGAGAATAAAGAGCCACTCTGGAAAACACCTGCCAAAGGCATAAACTCAGGAGATCTTTGGGACGTTTTAAATAAGCCTAAACATTGAAAAAACACACTGCATTGCATAAACTGTATATTCATAAACTGATCACAGTACAGCCACTCGTGTGTTTAACATGTTTAATTGTGTGTTGAAACTGATCCCCGTTCAGCCGCTTGTGTGATTAGGGCGTTATTGTGTTAAAACTGATTCCCGTTCAGCTGCCCTGTGCTTAAAGTGTGCAACTGTGTGTGTAAACTGATTCTCGTACAGCGTCGTCTGTGCTAAGCGAACGCATTAACGTGTGTGAACTGACCTCCGTACAGCCACTCCTCCTCTTCGTCTCCCCCGCTCGCCTCCTGAACGGCCGTTTTCTCCGTTTCTTCGGCGGACATTTTCGGCTCAGGCGGAAAGACGAGTCGGTGCCGAACACCGGGGCAGAGCGGCTGAACGGAAGAAGAGAACAGAGAGAGAAAAGAGGAGACGAGAAACGGAGGAGAAAACCAGACAAAAACACGGCGCTCTCCTCTTCCTCCCACTCTACACACCGGATCAGAGAAGGGCGCACACTGCAGACGTCACTTCCTTTACAGCGCGTGTCAAAATAAAAGTAACGATCAAATTTATCTTTAAACGGTTTTAAAAATTATTCCTATCAACAATATGCTAATTGTTTATAATTTATAGAACAAAAGTTAAGTGATCGTCATGACTGAGAATACATCAAAGGCGCGCTGTTTAATAGTGCTTGGGGGAAATTAATTCTAAAAAATAGACCTTTTATAAAAAAAAAATTTCTCTGAAACTGTGATGGAATTACTGAATGTGTTAATTCCTATAAAGAAAGCAACCTCTCTCTTATTTTGCTCATTGGGACTTTTCTCCGCGCTCGAGCGTTCAAAGTATTAAATTCCTCATAAACTTATTAATTTCAGCAGGCAGGAGCTTAAACTACAGTCGTGGCGTTTAAATAATCAGGGTGCGGGTCGTGATTAAATGGATAATGCAGATTCTTTCATTAGAAAAGATACATTCATTTCTAAATGTATCAGCAGGTCTTCTCGGGGTTTCTGATTCCGAAACTCTAGAAATCCACTCCGGCACGTCGCTCCAGCCGCCTGGTCTCTTCACCAACCACTGGAGCGAAATCCCGGTGTGGATTTCTGAATTCTGGAGCGAGACGTTCCCCCGCTCCACTGATTTGACGGTCTTTTAAAGAAGAAAACACCAGATTCCGTGCCTTAAACTGTGCTCGGCTGAAGGGACGGATCTGCGGCGGGGTCGGTATTTAGATTCTCCTTCTCGGTTTGGGGATTAAGGGCCCTTTAAAAATAAGAGGACTTTTATTTTGTAGCAAAGGTGTGAGTGTTGGAGAGGAGAAGCTGATCTGCGGGCCTGTGTGTTTGATTGTTTTCCTGCAGAAACGGCGAGCGAGCGAGACAGACAGAGCGAGAGAGAGAGACAGAGAGCGAGAGAGCGCGTGTGTGTTTTACTGTGGAAAGGGGGATGAACGGGGTGTGTGTACCGGAGGAGCGATAAACACACACACACTCAGATATGTCGGGGAAACACTTCAGTGTGCAGGAGGTGGGCTGCTGCATCAAATACTTCATCTTCGGATTCAACATCATCTTCTGGGTGAGAACAACCATCATCTCACACACACACACACACACACACACACACACACACACACACCGTGAAAGTGAAAGTGACAGTGACTACCTTGTCATCGTGAAACGCAGCACAGCACAACACAACGAAATTCAACCTCTGCGTTTCACCCATACACACATGTGCAGCAGGGGGCAGCTATTGAAACCACCTGGGGAGCAGTGACGGGGACGGTACCTTAGGGCAACCTACTGATGAGGAAATCGAACCCACAATCTTCCAATCTGGGTCCACATACACACCACCACACATACACACCATCATCTCAGGCACACACACACACACACAATTATACACACCAGCATCCATACACACTACCATCACACACAATTATACACACACACACACACCACTCTCTCACACACACACACCATCATCACACATGCACACTCACACCACCATGCACACCATCATTACACACACACCTTAAGAAGGTCATGGGTTTGAATCCCAGACCAGTAGGTTGCCCTGAGGTACCCTTGAACAAGGTACCGTCCCTATCACTGCTCCCGGGCGCTTTCAATAGCTGCCCCCTTTAGCATGGTGTGTGTGGGTGAAAAGAGTTGTGATTTGGTTGTGGCTCACTGTGTATTGTGCTGTGTTTCACAATGACACACACACGGTCAGTGCCCTGTTTTAACCCCTGTAATACAGTCCCGATCAAAAGTTTAAGACCACTTGACAAATGGCAAAAAATCATATGCTGCATGGTTGGATCCTAACAAGGTTCCAAGTAGAGCTTCAACATGCTACAAGAAGAAATGGGCATGAGACAAAACATTTCTTTGAGCATGCAATTTATTGAAAACAACGCTTAAACTGAAACAGGCTGTTTTACAGCTGATCAAAATCTTAAGACCACATGCCTTTAAAAGCACAAATCTGTGCAAAAATGTGGATTCATTGCCATTTTCTGTCAGGTAGTCACACTGTCATGACACTCTGATGGCAAAGGCAAAAAAAGTTTCCCTTTTTGAACATGGTCGGGTTGTTGAACTGCATAAGCAGGGTCTCTCGTAGCGTGCCATCGCTGCTGAGGTGGGATGCAGTAAGACAGTCATTTGGAATTTCTTAAATGATCCTGAGGGTTATGGAACAAAAGAGTCAAGTGGAAGACCCAAAAAATTTCACCAGCACTGAGCCGGAGGATCCATTTGGCTGTCCGTCAAGACACTGGATGATCCTCGACCCAAATTAAGGCTGTTACTGGTGCCAACTGCAGCCCCATTACCATCAGACGGCATCTGAGACTAAAGGGCTTCAAAAACAAAAAACGTCTTCAAAGGCCTCGTCTCGTTGAACGCCACAGAACTGACAGTTTGGACTTTGCAAGAGAGCACCAAACATGGAAAGGTGGAAGAAAGTTTAATTCTCTGATGAGAAAAAATGTGACCTTGATGGTCCTGATGGTTTCCCGTTACTGGCATGACAAGCAGATCCCACCTGAGATGTTTTCTATGCGCCACAGTGGAGGGGGCACCATAATGGTCTGGGGTGCTTTTTCCTTCAGTGGAACAATGGAGCTTCAGGAGGTGCAGGGGCATCAAACGGCCGCTGGCTATGTCCAGATGTTGCAGAGAACATCCCTCTTAACTGAGGGCCCTCGTCTGTGTGGTAATGACTGGGTTTTCAACAGGACAACGCTACAGTACACAATGCCCACAGGACAAGGGAATTCTTCCAGGAGAATAACATCACTCTTTTGGACCATCCTGCGTGTTCCCCTGATCTAAATCCAATTGAGAAACTTTGGGGATGGATAGCAAGGGAAGTTTACAAAAATGGACGACAGTTCCAGACAGTAGCTGCCCTTCGTGCGGCCGTCTTCACCACTTGGAGAAATGTTCCCACTTACCTCATGGAAACGTTTGTATCAGGCATGCTGCAACGAATTTCTGAAGTGATCAACAATAACGGTGGAGCTACTCATTACTGAGTTCATGTTTGGAACTTTGATTTCTGTTTTGGGGGGGTTTACGGGTTTGTTTGGAGGTGTGGTCCTAAACTTTTGATCAGCTGTAAAACAGCCTGTTTCAGTTTGAGTGTTGTTATCAATAAATTACATGCTCAAAGGAATGTTTTGTCTCACTCCCATTTCTTCTTGTAGCATGTTGAAGCTCTACCTGGAACCCTGTAAAGATCCAACCATGCAACATATGATTTTTTGCCATTTGTCAAGTGGTCTTAAACTTTTGAACGGGACTTAAACTTTTGTATAAGCCCATGTCCTGGTTGTGCTGAGAGATGTTTGGTTCTATTGTCCCCGACTTTGAAGAGTCCTGACTCTCTGCCTCACCGAGTCACTGCTGTGTGTCTGACTGTGTGTTCTGCTCCACAGCTGCTTGGGGTGGCCTTCCTCTCAGTGGCTCTATGGGCCTGGAGCGAAAAGGTGGGTGAACACACACACACACACACTCACACACCCGATTGATTGTCTCAGATAAATTATTTTTATTATTTTTTTTTCCTTTTTGTCGGTCTCTCTCTCTCTCTCTCTCTCTCTCTCTCTCTCTCTCTCTCTCTCTCTCTCAGGGGGTTCTCTCTAATATCTCCTCCATCACTGATCTGGGAGGGTTTGATCCGGTCTGGCTCTTCCTGGTTGTCGGTGGTGTGATGTTTGTTTTGGGTTTTGCCGGCTGTATCGGAGCACTGCGGGAAAACTCCTTCCTACTGAAGTTTGTAAGTTGTGTGTGGGTGTGATCCCTCAGAACCAGTGCTCCCAACAGAACTCTCCTGAAACACTCCTTATAACTTCAGAGTGAGTGGTGGAGCTAATCTAATGTAAATGTAAATGTTGGTTTCTGTGACATCATAGAAACATTGTGTTCACATCCAGCGGTTCTCAGCTGCTGAAGGTGGACCAGGTTCTGTTTTTAAACTTTCCATAATAAACCCTGTCTTTTAAAAGAAGTGTGGAAATTGATTGTTTCCATGCAAACAGGCACTTGCTTTGAACCAGTGACCTGTCCAGGGTGATTCTCCATCTTTTGTGTGTGATAAGCGGGTTGATGGACAGATGAGTGAAAGGATGAATGGACTGATGGACGCATGGATGAAAGATTGGATGGATGAATGAACAGACTGATGGACTGACAGGATGGATGAATGGAAGGACTTAACAATGGACAGATGGATGGATGGGTGAGTGAAAGAAAGCATGGATGGACAGACGGATGGATGGATTTTGGGCCCTTTTTATCATATAAATGATATATATACATGGGTTTGAGTGCATAAACCATAAAGGAGCCTTTTTTCCATCATCCTCCCATCATGCATTTCCAAACACAGAAGTTACTTATGCACTCCTTCTTTCTCCTCCAGTTCTCAGTTTTCCTGGGGATAATTTTTTTCCTGGAACTGACCACCGGAGTGCTAGCCTTCGTCTTCAAGGACTGGATCAAAGATCAGCTCAAGTTTTTCATCAACAACAACATCCGAGCCTACAGGGATGACATTGACCTGCAGAACCTCATTGACTTCACACAGGAATATGTACGAGCACTCTATCTATCTATCTATCTGTCTGACAGACAGATAGACAATCTATCATATGTATATATAAAATCATGTTATGTTTTAAATATCTAAAATATATTTTAGTTCAATTTTACACAATGTGTGTGTGTGTGTGTGTGTGTGTAGTGGGAGTGCTGTGGGGCATTTGGACCGGAGGACTGGAATCTGAACATCTACTTTAACTGCACCGACACCAACCTGAGCCGGGAGAAGTGCGGAGTCCCGTTCTCCTGCTGCACAAAGGACCCTGCTGTGAAGACACACACACACACCCACACACACACACACCCCCACCCACCAGTCCATTATTGCTCTGCCTTAGCATCTCCTCCTTCTTCTAGAAGCTCTGTGAAAGTGGGCAGGAAGAGACGCTTCCATCCATAACTTCCTGTCTGGGACAGATTCAGTAAAAACTCAGGAGTCAGAAACAATAACACAAGAATCTTAAGAATCATCTACTATCTATCTATATATATATATATATATCCACTACAATCTACTAAAAATCTATTATAATTTACTAATAATCTACTGCTCGTTTAATCCACTCCCTTAAATCCATTAAATCAGGGGTTCACTGGGCTGTGTGACTTCATACTGAGTGAAGAAACTCAACCTGCGCTTCATCTGTTACAGATCCTTACACAGGTATCTGAAAAAACTGTTAAAGAAGGAATCTCTCTCTCCCTCTCTCTCTGCAGGAGGATGTGATTAATACTCAGTGTGGATACGACATCAGAGCTAAAGCTGTGAGTAAACCCTTCTTTATCACTTTATTAACATTATCCTCTCTTTACCCTTCTTTATTACTTTATTAATCCCTATATTAACATTATCATCTCTATTAATTTATTAATCCCTATATTTACATTATCCCTCTTTATCCTTTATAAATGACCTTCCTGATTTCTCTTTATTTAAAACAATGGGAGATATTGCCCATGTAAAACGAGTCAACTCTTTAAAACAGTTGTATTAAATATTGAATGCAAATTGAAATATGTAATTGGCTAACTGACATGGACATTACTCAGCGGTGCCCTCTGGTGTGAACAGCCGGGTTTGAAATCCTGTTTCTTTTCCACGTGAAACTCGGCGTGGCATTTCCTCCAAACACACCCTTTATAGCTGACTACCAGTTATAAGAGTGTGTATGTGTTTGTGTGTGTGTATGTAGGACTCGGAGCAGAAGACTTTCATTTACACTAAAGGCTGCGTTCCACAGTTTGAGAAATGGCTGCAGGAGAACCTCACGGTGGTCGCTGGGATTTTCATAGGCATCGCACTGCTACAGGTGTGTATGTGTGTGCACGCACTCTTTAGTGTTCAGTGTACTGACACCAGTAATCGCATCATGAGCTACTTTTTCAGTTGATGGTTCTGGGGTTTTCTTTTCTTTTTCTTTCTGAAAAACACGCTTGACTAAGTCAGATTCTAATCTAGTTCAAAACGATGTCTGCTTTCAGATTTTTGGCATCTGTTTGGCTCAGAACCTGCTGAGTGACATTGAGGCAGTGAGAGAGAGCTGGTAAGAAGTAAAAGAGTGTTTCTTGTCTCTGTCCAACCTGAGCTGTCCCTCTAATATACTCGTCCCTAATCCTGTCCAGCCTTGTCCCTCCCAAAAAATGCACACCTCAGCATCTTTAACTCTGACACTTACAGCTCCACTGCCTGTCTTTTCATCACCATCTCCAACCTGAACAGCATAGCTGGTCTCACTACCGTTTCCAACCCATATAACATAGCAGGTCTCACTACCGTCTCCAACCTGTATTACATCCTTTCACTCTCACTGATACCCATCTGTCAGATCACTCAGAAAAAGATGTTCCTGTGGTTGAATTACATCGTCCCCCCTCTGAGGGGACATAACGAGAGCCCATTGGAAAAAGCAGCACAGAAACGGAGGGACACTTTTTTTCTTTTCCCTCCCTCCGTCTGCTGCTGTACGTAGTGCTGTATGTCACGTGTTTTCAAAGAGAAGTTGTTTATTGAACTTTGTCTAACTTCCTTCCCCGCTCCATCCTTTCAGCCTGTTCACCTGACAAGCTGAACCCATCGCCTGGCAACAAGACCAACTCAGCCTCATCTTGGTATCCTAGCAACCAACAGGGAGCTTAATTTGATACTTTCTTTTGTTGTTTTTTTTTTGTGAGAATGTTGCAAAGTGTTACCATAACAACAGTGACTAACCAGAGACAGCCTGACTCGTTCAGATGCGGCACAGAGCCTTAGAAAAATAGTCCTTTCATGTCCCCGTGCAGAACATACAGCGGCCACAAGACTGTATCTACAGAACTTCCCCATTTTTACCAGAAACTCTTTTACCTGCTACTCCCAAACAGAGTTGATCAGTCTGTGAGTTTTGGATTGAACTGGATCACAGGCTTACACTTAAGCCAGTTCTAAAACTGAAGACACTAAACAAGTCCTGCCTGATCCACTAAGTTTGGCATTGGGGATATAAAAAGGTGGGATATTAGATTTTTTTGCTAAATTTTTCCTTTAAACATTCATCCAGTTTGGAATCACTGACAGGCCAAAAGAAATTTTTAACAGCGGGGAAAAACCTGCTGGTGTTCAGTCCATGGATTAAGATTTAGGCCAAGTTATCTGGAAATTAGGCTTTGGGCTACAATAATGACCCTTATGGTCCTACAGATTTACCGCATGGTCGCTTGGACCACCCTGCGGAAACTTTTTGACATAGACGACAGTAACTCTCTTCAGCAGACCAAACTAATGTGGCCTCGGTCAAACAATGAACGTTTGGAACTAAACTGTTACACGGCCATGTGAGCGGGATCTCTTGAAAGCGGTTCTGTGTTCTGACTGGCTGGCATCACAGCTCATTAGCGTAACGTGGACAACATCAGTGCTTCTTCCAGTCACGCTGCCATTCTCAGCGTGAATGTGGTGCTTAAGTTTGCGGGATTTCAAATCTGCTTTCAAAGAACGTTTCTCTTTCTAGGAATCAAAAGAAGACATTGCTCTCGTTAAGATTTAGTTTCTCCTTGATTAAATATTACCAGGGCGGGGAGAAAAAGGCACCGCATGGAATAACTCAACTCTACTAAAGTCTTAAATTCTAGTTTTTCTGTTGTGATCTAGGTGTGTATAGGATGAAGTTAACATTTTAGCCATTTTAATTCAAGGTTTGATCGCAGTTCTGGACGTCCGTCAGAATCTGCACTGAATTAACGCCTCCATCGGCGTTAACAAGAATAAACTGATCTTTACTGAGTAGGCCGGCATTTCTAACGAGAGAAACGATAACTTTGGGAAGTCAAAACCAGAGACTGCACCAGAAAGCAGGGCTGATGCAATATTTTTTTTTTTTTCACTTGAATTGAATTTCGAGATTTCATGGCACCCAAGAAGATTGTCGTTTTTCGTAGAACAAAGAAATTAAACATTAAAAACTTTTACTTTTAGACTGATTTTTAAAGTAGAGCTTCTTAAAACTGAAGACCTGAAATGAAGGAAGCTTTTCTCAAACTTTTCCTAAAACTGACCGTGTTGGGAGCAAGAGCGGGAAGGTTCACTTCATTCGTAAATATTTCAGATTATGCTTTTGATTTTATTACTAAACCAGGACTGAAAATGTGTGTGTGTTGGAGATTATTTTAGTGTTTTGTACTTTTTGGGAAGACCAGAATTCTTCATACTGATGAAGCATTATGTACTAAAAAGGGTTATTACTTTCTGTAATAGTGAGCTTTGAGCTTTTCGAAAATGTTCGTTTGCACTGCTGCGTTTATTCTGACTTTCACCGCCGCAAATTGGAGAAATGTATTCCGTCACATGTATTCCTCAGAGCAAAACCCTGACACTGTTCTTTTTGGGAAATGATTTCAGAGTAGCCCATTTTGGCTTGAACATCTCATGCTCAGTAGCTAAATCTTAGCCTGGAGTAAAATAAATGTAAAAAATTATAATTCTAAAAATAAATAAAAGAATAGTAGCAGCAATAAAAATAATACATACAAAAAATAATTATATTTCATGTCCTCTGGAAATCTTTCTTTTGGATGATGGGAGGTTTTGCTCTGACAGTGACGTCGCATTTTAGTTTTAGTTTTTTTGTGACAGTTGCACTTTTTTTCCATTTATTTCTATCTGTTCACCCTCAAACCCCTCCCCTCCTTCTTAACGCACCTCCACAGCACTTTCACTCTCGTACAGAACAACAGGAGCTCTGTGCGTGTCGTACAAAAGGTGACTGAAAGCACGGTTGCAATGTTGGTTTACAGTTTGGCTCAAAAGTCTGGATTCAGACCTCAGTTTAAAGACTTTTAAAGTAAACGTTCGCAGCATTAAGGCACTGGGGCAGCTACACTGAAGGATGGAGACTGTTCCCATCGTCTCGGTTGGAATACACCTTTATGAATGTCAATGTCAGCTGTGAAAAAGCCCATGAAGAACTTTGTGAAGGTGCTCGACACACATCTAAGTAACAAAAATGATTGCTCTATGGCTGCTGGGACCTTTTTTTTTTTTTTTCGCATGGGTTCTGTTTAGGTTTTTCCAGTTCCGGTTTAATCAAACAGTGTTCCCAGGAATGCACAATGTAGCCTCAACACATATTTACAGTATTTATCCGATGTGCAGTGTATCCACAGGAGACTGGGGAGTCTCTTGGAGCTACTTAAGGGTTGAAGGTCTCGCCTAAGGACTCGAACCCACAACTCTGGGATCTGGCTCTGAGCTAGCTCTTAATTCTACCAGCAAACCTTTTTTCTTTTTTCTGAACGTATAATTCAGCCAATAGATAGATTGACAGACTGATTAACGAATGGTGACCATTCTAATTGTATTCTCTTCTATAACCTGGTGTCCCCAGACTTTTGGCCGGTACTGTAACCGATGGCAATTCCCATTGTTGATTGTTAAGATTTTTTTCCACCACGCAGTGGATCAGAATGAAGGAATAGGATGAGCACCAGGTCCACTCAGATTCCTCGTTCGGCACATTTGTAAACAGGGTTCTCTTCTTGAACAGTACTAACTACTTTAATGTGTTGATGTTGTTGCTGTGCTTTGTTTGTTGGATTATTAGGGGTCTTTTTACAGTATTGTATTTGGTAAGCTGTTCACCGTTTCTGACGGAGATGGAGGTGTTGTAAACAATAAAGTTTGATATGGTTTTGTAAGTGTACGTGTCTTCTCATATGTGGGGGTTGGGACACGTACCTCTTGTTTCGGATCTGAGTAACATGGGTAAACTATGTTTCATGCAGATTTCATCACAAAGTTAGTTCCCCAAAGGATTAAAAGAGGGAAATGTGGGGCCTGTTAAAGAAATAAAGCTTCAATTCGCTTCTCTGCTACAAACGATCCAAATTTCAATGTCTGTTTTTAAATCCGTAAAGGTTGGAGTGAGTCGGGTCACGCTCCAGTTAATGGTTTACTTTAAGGAATGATCTGCATCAGTCAACACTGTCACACATACACACGCACACCATCTGGGTTAATTCTGCATGTCTCCAGAATTTTTGACTCCAACCTACCACAACAGTTACACATACAGGTGTCAATGAGCTGGTTGAGGTTTTGCAGGTAAGTGATGTAGAATCAAGTCAGATGTTAAAAGGTAAGTCAAATGTAAAGTCATATGCTAAAAGACAAGGTAAAAGTCAAATCAAAAGTAATTTCAAGTGAAATTAAGTCAAGGCAAAAGTCAAGTCATCTCTTACTTTGACTTTGAGTCAAGTGCCAAAAAGTCTCAGTGTGTCAAACTGCTTAGTGCTAGCCCTCTTTGTACCTATTACCCTCAAGTCAAGTTAAAATTTAAGTCACCTCTTACCCTGACGTTGAGTCAGGCACCAGAAATTGTTTCTGTGTGTCACTGCAGGACTAGACATGTGACATCATTGTAGCGAGTTTTTATTTTCTATAATTTATATGTCAGAAGCCGAGGCAACGCTCTTATCCAGAGAGACTTTCATGTCCTAATTGCAGGGACAGTCCCCCTGGAGCAACTCAGGGTTAAGGGTCTTGCTTAGGGACTCAGTGGCGGTAGTGCTAGAGGTGAGATTTGAACCTGAGACATCTTGAGCCATAGTTCCATAGGCAAGTACCCTACCACTAAACCACCACCACCCTCATGATAAAGCCACCATAAACACCCTGCCTAGCAGATGAACCACCCTGACCAATTCATCCACCCTGCAGATGTCACAAATGGAAGAGCTCTCCCAAGCACGACCAGGGGGTGATCAGTAGACACTAGTGTTCAGAACATACAGTAGCAGGTCATCAATCGTAGGCCTAAGGAACTGCTACCAGATCCAATCACGCAATACCTTATTCTTGAACATGGTGTTCATTATGGATGATTCATGACACCTGACAACAAAGCACTGCTTGGATTTAGACCAGGTAGAGTTTTGCACCGTGTTGACGTCTCTCATGAGAACTAGAAAAAGTCTCCACATCATACCTTTTTAGCCAAAGACTGTCAGGAAAGTCAAGAATGACATTGCTCAATTCAGAAGGCTTGAAAACTCATTGGTTATTATAGACAGCATTAAAGCACACAGGTATTCACATACCTGTGATACCTGAGGAACAAAGATGTGCAGGTGTGAATACACCTTCACACCTGTGACACCTGAGGAACAAAGATAATGGGTGGTGTCCAGTGTTAACTTTGGAAATCATCAAGCCACGTTGGTTGCTGGTTAAATGTTAACGCCAAACCCTGTTTACAATGTTATTCTTCTCATACATGAAGGTTTTCAAGAAGAGGTGCATTGTGGAATGTGGTAAAAGTTTAAATCAAGGTTAGTTATCTTACTTGCAGTCATTCATTGTGTTGCGATGTTAGAAATAGAATAAAGAAAACTGTGTAAAGCAGTTCAGTGGAACGTGCAGCACTGTTTTCCTCCATTTGTCTGTATTGGAGGAAGGAGGAGGAGCCACAAAGCATCCCAGCATTTATAAACCATCCCATGTCAGAAGCCGAGGAGAGCAGTACTCAGCAAGGCAGCGAAAGAGAGGAAACAAGCAGGAAAACACTCCTTACAGATTTGTTGCTGCTAATCTTAGCACTGAGTGTGTGTGGGTGTGTGGGTGTGAGGCTAATATGGCAGAGAGATTAAAGCGCTGTCTGAAGAACAATGGGCTCCTCTTCAGCACCATGCTATCTGTTCTACTTGGTAAGAAACTCAGTTACACTCTAAGTTTTCTTAATAAATCTTTTTCCACAGATTTTATTTTTATATATTCAAAATAATTCATAATAGATTTTTTTTTCATTTTGAGCCTTGTGTGTAATTTAATTATTTTACTATTCAAAAAATAGCACTTTTTTTTTGATTATTTAAAATATTTTGATCCAGTTTTTTATCATTTTCTTATTGTGTTTAACTTTATTCATAATAAGATATAAATACAATATATATTATTAGTCATTTAAGAAATAATTTTAAAAATGTCAAGATTTTTTTGCATAAAATGATATAACAAATATAATAAAAATGGTTTATATGTGTTAATTCAGAATAACTTGTTAAACTCTCAGGTGTGGGTGTTGGTGTGCTGGTGAGGGAACACGGTTCTCTTTCTCGTCTGGATGTGCATTATTTCAGTTTTCCGGGAGAGATTCTGATGCGCATGTTAAAGATGGTCATTCTGCCTCTTGTCTTTTCCAGTATCATCACAGGTAACCTGAGCTAGGCTCTTCTGCACACTTATAACGAGCTGATAAATGAAGTTAGAGTTTCTTAATGCTTTGTTTAATTCAGTAATCATTAAACTGTGTCTCTGTCCCGAGCTGACAGGTCAAGCTCCAGTCCTGAGTCTCAGTGTTTTGCAGTTTTAAGGCATGATATATCTCATGTGCTTAGGATCAAAACACAAACTGTTAAAAATGCTCAACTTTATCTTGTAATGCTGTAAACCTTGCTGCAACTCACTAACAGATAACGCTAACGTGTGGCTCCTCTAAAGTGAAATAAAGACAGAAAACTAAAAAAGACTAAAAAAAAACTAAAAAAGCAAACCCTTTTTGCTTTAGATCAGTCAACATTAGGACAGAGTACTTGGTTAAATCAAACAAACAAACGTTACTCACCTTTGCCCTCTAAAGGTCTAAACATCAAACAAAAACTTTACTCACCTTTGCCCTCTAAAGGTGTAAACATCAAATAAACAAACATTACTTGCTGTCGCCCTCTAAAGGTCTAAACAACAAATAAACAAGCATTACTCACCTTTGCCATCTAAAGGTCTAAATATCAAACAAACAAACGTTACTCACCATCACCCTCTAAAGGTCTTAACATCAAATAAACAAACGTTACTCACCACAGGATGTGTTTTCTTGGGTTTGTTTGTTGCTGTAGGTGTTGCAACACTGGAGTCAGGAGCCTCAGGGAGAATTGGACTCCGGGCTGTTCTCTACTACCTCACCACTACTGTTATTGCTGCCGTGCTGGGTAACAGTCGGGTTATCTTATGACATTTGATTACCCAAGGTTAATTTAGTGTGTACTGTTTGCTTTTTAGGAATGCACTTGTTCTCCTAGGGCAATGAAATAATAAAATAAGTAATTAAAACTTATGTCCTAAAAATTAGCAATGTGCATGACTAAATCACATGTGCTGAATTTCAGGAGTGGTGTTAGTGGTGACCATTAAACCTGGGGAATCGTCACAGCCTGCAGACATGGACAGGGAAGAAAAAACAGGTGAAGTGTCCACAACGGACGCCATGTTGGATCTGATCAGGTGACAACCAATGGCAGCTAGAACTGAAAATCATGTTTAGCAATTGCACCTTGACAAATAGTTAATAGCCGCAAGAGCCTTGAGACACCACTGTTTTTTTCTGTTCTCTATGAAAGTGAGGCAGTAGTTCTGTGATTTGTGTACAAACACATGTAACTCCATTCTAAACACACAGAGATTTTTATTCTAACCAGCTTTAAAGTCAATATTCACTACCACCACCATTATTCTTCAGCACAGCCTCAACTCTCTTAGACAAGCTCCTCTTAGGAAAACTTCTCCAGGCTTCTTGAAGGACGTCCCAAAGCTCTTCTTTTGTTCTCCATTCTTTTGTGGAGATGAAACTGCTCAGGTACAGAGACTGTACTGAAAATTTGAAACAAAAACTTTATCCTTCAGGAAGATCTGGAGAACCGTCCCTCAACATCACATTTAAAACACAAGAAATTCTGGAAATATGGAAGCAAATTGTATGTTGTATGTAACACTGTTTGTTAATTGAATTTTTCGTATTTGAACTTGTGATTTCATGCCATGTTTTCCAGAAATTTGTTCCCAGAAAATTTGGTACAAGCCTGTTTTCAGCAGGTGAATGTTTGTATCTAACAATCAGATGCTATGCTCTGATTTCATGTTTCAATTAGTATTCTCATTCTGAAAAAAAATTCTATATTTCTGACTGATCATATCCAAATTAGGATTTAAAAATATCTTTCTAAGTGTGTTTTATCATCTGGTTTAGTTTTCTCAAAATATTTAACACTGTTATTTGATAAATCGGTGACCATTTCAAAATTAGTTAACGAGAAATTCTCAAATCTTTGTATATGTTTCAAATATTGCTGGTGCCCAGTACAAGACAAAACGTGAAGTTCTCAGCCCCACACTGATGGATAGATCCCAGAATGTGAGTTGTTCTGCGTCATTTTACTATTTTTATTTTGTAGAAACATCTACTTGTTAAAGTAGAGGCTAGTGGGGCACAAGCTAAATCAGTCTTTTTGCACCTCTGAGCAAAGCATGCATGTCTTTCTCAAATTCCCATAAAATATCCTGCCAGAGGTTTTTAACCTTCCATCTATCTTTTTTCAGATTCATCAGAAATGTGCAGATGATGAAATGTGATCATATTTACTTTATTCTTTGTGTTTAAGAACAAATTTGCTATATTTCAGAATTTCATGGGTTGTTTTGTGCATATATTTTTGTGTTTTCGTTAGAAATCCAATGAATTGCAATGAATCATCAATAAAATGTAGACATTTGAAGAAAATTGATTAAAAGGTAGATTTTTTAGGAAATGTAACAGCTTTACGTTACACAAAGTTCATTGGAGGTAACAAAGTTTTGGGTTTTTTTATTTATTTTATTTTATTTTACATATTATATGTTATTTTAACTATTTTTACTAGAGCAAGGTACCGTCCCCATCATTGCTCACCGGGCACTTTACATAGCTGCCCCCTGCTGCATGGTGTGTAAAACAGAGGACGCATTTTGTCGTGTTTTACAAAACCCTAAGAATAACTTTAGCCATGATAAATATAATCTTATATGAACAGCACACTCTAAATAAGCATTGAGGCAATGAGATAAAATGTGAGGATGTGGCAGTTTCTCGAGAGGTTGAGTGGGATTTTGACCTCTCTAAAACTCACCACAGAGCTGGATGAGATGGTGGTGTTTGAACATGGTCAGGTCAGCTGAAGATTATAAGCCTTGTTTTATTTTTGGTGTTCTTCAGGTCTCTGTGCAGGACTACAAGTTGGTGGGCTCATACTCGAACAGCATCAACGTGCTGGGCATCATCATGTTCTGTATTTTCTTCGGCTTTTCTGTTTCCCAGATTGGGGAGAAGGGACAGGTCCTCCTGGCGTTCTTCGAGGCTTTAAATGAAGCCACGATGAAGATTGTGCAGATTATGATGTTGCAAGTGTCAATTTAATTTATTGGGTACCAAAAAAAAGCCAAAAAAATGGACAAAAGTTTTTCATAAAGCTAAAATAGGCAGTTTTTTTGAGTCAATTATTATCCATGTCTGATTGAACTTCCTTTCTAAATCTCTAAATCTCACGTAATGCTTCCTTTGAGACATTAAAAGATCCACCAAAAGTACTGCCAAAGGGACAATATTGGACAGCGTAACAGCCTAAAAGTGCTAATTCCATAGTTTTTCTATTGCTAGATATTGGATACCCACACAGTCTAGCATCAAGTGGTGGGGGAGGGAGAGGACCGTCCAACTCTCCAATAACAGATTTTGGCCATGTATCAAAAACGTGCAAACATGATTAAGGCTTAAAGGCGACTGCTACTGTTTTTATCTAGTTGAGGTAACTAGGCTTTTCACCTATAAATCGAATACTTCCTGTTACCTGTTACAACGATTATGCGTGTAGCTTTTAATTACAGAGGTCACATCAGTGTCATAATACGATCGATTACTATGGAGGTATTGAGTTCCATGTGTGTGTTGTAGCTACATGCCTGTGGGAATTCTGTTTCTGATCGCAACCAAAATCATTGAGGTTGAAGACTGGAACATCTTTAGAAAGCTGGGTCTCTACATGATGACGGTGCTAATTGGGTGAGTTATTTTTTTACATTTTTAACCAGTTCCACCTGTCAATATCGGAATACTTTCACATGTCTTAATAGTTTTTTATGTGGATTTGGTCAATGGCCCAAGAACTTATACATTCAATTGAGGAAACAAAAAGAGAATGAATCAGAGTCCTTGGGCAAGACTCCCAACATTACGTTCATCTAAAACTTACGATTACACTGTAAGTCACTCGTGATAAGCATATCAGTTTAACATAAGACATACTTTTATAATGTTATGTGCAGACGGCCTCAATTTTTTTGGATTTAACAGTCAACAGGGAAATGATATCCCATTTTTAGAAGCTTTTTTGTCATGTTTTCCCATCCAAAATGGGCAGGATCTTATTGGGGTATTTTAAAACATGCTTAACAGTGGGCGAAAAATCCAAAAGACATTGCTTTAGAGATTTGCTGTGTTTGTGTTTGTGTAGTTTGGCGATCCACTCAGTGGTAGTGCTGCCTTTACTGTATCTGCTGCTGGTCAGGAAGAACCCGTATAAGTTTGCCTGGGGAATGGCTCAAGCTTTGCTGACCGCGCTCATGATCTCATCCAGGTACTACTTTGAAAACGAAGCAGAGCTTGTCCAGTCTGGCTCGTCAATGCTTCTTTTGAAACCAAGTGTATTAATAGAGGTGTCACGAATGTCACACCAACTAGTCTCAAAGTTCTTAATAAAGGTCTGTAACTCCGAGGAACCAGTGTTCCAGGGTTTTATAATCTCCTAGCCCATTTCCAACACTGCTTGTGTTGACCTGAGCAACCAGCAAAAATAGCTGACTGACTACATTTGGTTTAAAAAAGGAAACCAAGTCATGAAAAGCCTTCCAGTCACTAAGCGATAACTTTACAAAAACAGCACTGCATCTCTTTTCCTTCTCTTTCAGTTCAGCGACGCTGCCGATCACGTTACAGTGCGCAGAGCACAACAATCGCATCGATAAACGAATCACACGTTTCATGCTGCCCATTGGAGCCACGGTCAACATGGACGGTACCGCTCTATATGAGGCAGTGGCAGCGGTCTTCATCGCTCAGATCAATAACTATGTGCTTGATGTGGGCCTGATTGCCACCATAAGGTAATAAGGGCTCTTGTGAAAGTGAAAGTGACAACCCTTGTCATTGCGAGGTCATAGCACTGCACACCATGAACCACAACGAAATTAGACCTCTGCTTTTAACCCATACACCATAACCCATTTTAACCCATGCACACAAACACCGTGCAGCAGTGGGCAGCTATTGAAAGCGCCCGGGGAGCAGTGACAGGGACAGTACCTTGCTCAGGGGTACCTCAGGGTAACCTACCTTTTGAGGGAATCGAACCCACAATCTTCAGATGCTGGCCCAACTCCCTAACCACTAGGCCACCGCTGCCCATCACTCTGCTGCACCGGTGCCCGGTTTCTGGAAATTGACTCAAGATTTAATATTTCCAGTTTCCAATTTTCCACAATTAGAGCAAACACATCCAGTTACCACTCATCGAAACAGAACCTTTCCAGAAATAGGAAGGAGGCCAAACAACAAACACACTTTGCCACCATCAAAAAGAAAGAATCTGAAACAGATGAGAAAGGAAGTGGCTGAAATATAGTAGTTATTTATATGAATTTAAAGTGTTTTTAAAGAGTTATGAAATCCTTTGAAGGCTCTGGCAATGGCCGAATGGAGAAAATGTTTTTTGTTTGTATGTATTACAGTATCACAGCAACAGCAGCCAGTATCGGAGCAGCAGGGGTGCCCAGTGCCGGAATGGTTTCCATGATCATCGTCCTGACCGCAGTGGGGCTTCCCATAAATGATGTCACTCTGCTCCTGGTTGTGGACTGGCTGCTGTACGTGACTTTAGATTATTCTGCAAAAGTGCTGAGGCCCTCGTTTCTCTTGCTTTTTTCAAAAAGTTGTTTAATTGGTTATTGGTTATCATTGATTATCTTTCACTCTCACGCTAACATCCTTTCAGCATCTCTTTAGATGATCACTCCCATTAGATTCTGATCATCAGAGTAGATAATGTGTAGAGCATGAGTTCTGCTCTGGTACCTTTCAGAATGATGCATCACAACAAACAAGCATTACATCACCTGCCACACTAAAATGCGAGGATGCTTTTTTCTGATAGGGATCGGTTCCGGACGTGCATCAATGTCCTGGGGGATGCTTTCGGAGCTGGCATTGTGGAGAAACTGTCCCAGAAGGAACTGGAGACGACAGGAATGAAACACTGTGATATTTCAGCTCCATCTGCAAACACAGAGGAGTGTGGGAAATAAAAAACTACAAAATGTATCTATCTATCTATCTATCTATCTGTCTGTCTGTCTGTCTGTCTGTCTATTTATCTATCTATATTTTTTCTCTGTATTTTTCCTGCTGTTAATTTTATTGTAGAGAACATATAGAGTAACATATATAGAGTGTCTAAGCAGCGGTGGTCTAGTGTTTAGGGACGAGGCCCTGGGATCTGAAGGATGATCAAGGTACTGTCCCCATCACTGCTCCCTGTGTGCTGGAAATGTGCTGGTGGATGGTGTGTGTGTTAAATACAGAGGATGTGTTTGATTGTGCTTCACTGTGTTCACGATTTGAATTGAATTTGATCAAATATATGATAAAATAAACATTCACGCATATTTGATTTGATTTGATTTTACATGTAGAGTCTTGCTTTGCTGAATGTGAGTGTAAATGTAATTTGCTGCACTGTGTTAATAAAGAATTGCTCCTAACTATAAAAGAAACACCTAAAATAACAAAAATAGTCATATATTTCCTTTAAGGGTGACAAACTACCTGACCATCCTAGACCAACAGCAAACAGGAAATACAAGAAGAAGACAAGTGAGACTAATTCTGGCTATTGCTGTGGAGTAATTTTGAGAAATGTTTGTGTGTAATTTTGGTATTAACCTATAGATGGCGCTCCTCATTTGGAGTGAAAGCGAGTGATCAGATGAATGCAGGCCTAGAACCTTTCACCTCTGATCAGTAGATACAAATGTGTGTCTTGATGTGTGTGTGTATATTCCATATTAATCCTAATACTAACCAACAAATGTAAAACTTCTTGTTTTAAACAAAATCAGTTTTAAAGAATAACTATTGTTTAAATTAGCCCTTCATCTCCCATTTTTAACTAGGTTTAAGGATTGTGTCCACCTCAGGGCTTGGATGGGAATGAAACCTTGGGAAGTAAATCACCTTAAGTGCACTTGCTTACACAATCCCCTCCTGCCCGGGGGGAGGCAGCGTGGGTAATCTAGGCGGATTAGGAGCCGCTGTGTATGCTTAATCCCACTGTGATTAAAATAGGATTAAATCTCATCTCCTGGACATGGCATGACATCCTCTCTGGAAGAACTTTTAACTCTCTGTCTGTCTACCTGCCTACCTATCTAATGGAGGACGTATAGTTGCAGTATCAGCATTCTGTCAGCAATGTGTCCCAGTCCGACTTGCTCTAATTGCTCTGTAACTCTGTGAGAGAGATTCTGTTACTCTTTAATTAAACTGCTAAAGAATTCATTCTGGAACGTCCTGCTGTAACAGTTACAGTGTTTTACAGTGTTCCTGTTGTAAAATGACTGTAACACTCACTCTCTGTACCACCACCATCCCTCTGTAACTGTCATCAATAATCACGTCACTACTCCAGCCTGTACTTGATGTAACTGCGAGGTATTTGAAAGGACACTGTATCTCTCACTCTGTATCTCTCACTCTGTATCACTCAGTCTGTACCACTCACTCTATATCACTCTGTATCTCTCACACTATAGCATCACTCTATCTCTCACTCTGTAACATTACTCTTTATAACTCACTCTGTATCACTCATGATGTATCTCTCTGTATCTCTCACTCTGTATCACTCACTCTATAACATCACTCTGTATCTCTCAATCTGTATAACACTCTGTATCACTCACTCTATAACATCACTATGTATCTTTCACTCTCTATCACTCACTCTGTATCTCTCACTCTATCACTCACTCTCTATCACTCTATAACATCACTGTATCTCTCACTCTGTAACATTACTCTTTATAACTCACTCTGTATCACTCATGATGTATCTCTCTGTATCTCTCACTCTGTATCACTCACTCTATATCACTCAGTATCTCTCACTCTGTATCACTCACTCTATAACATCACTCTGTTTCACTCATTCTGTATCTCACTCTGTATCGTTCACTCTGTCACTCACTGTAACACTCATTCTATATCTCTCACTATATAACTCACTCAGTATCACTCACTGTATATCACTCATTCTGTAACATCACTCTCTAAGATCACTATGTGGCATCATCACTCTGTAACATCTCTCTCTAGGATCACTATGTGGCATCTTCACTTTGTAACCTCACTCTATAGGATCACCATGTGGCATCATCTCTGTAGCATCCCTATGTGGCATCTTCACTCTGTAAAGCTCAGTGACTGTGGGATTTAAAAAGGTTCACGGTGGAAGTAGCTGATCTATCGGCTGCAGGGAGTAGCAGCAGAATCTAAAAAAAATCAGACAGGAATGGCAGAAGGAAATTACAGTTATTAATAATATATAATAAATATATATTCTAACCATCCTATGCTGTTTAGCTACACTCTCCCCTGTCACTACTTTGCAGTCTCCAATCTCCTTCAAACTGACTCTCTTGCAAAGGATATAATCTACCTTTTTCGCAAAATCTACAACCTTCTGACCTTCAGCATTCCTCCCCTTGACACCATAGCAACCCATCACCTCCTCATCACCTCTGCTCGCTTCACCAACATGACCATTAAAGTCTGCACCAATCAGCACTCTCTCCCCTGGGTATACTCTCTATCACTTCATCTAACTCAGAATTCATTCAACAGAATTCAACAGAATTCTTCTTTCTCCTCCAGCTTGTGGGGCATAAGCACTAACAACATTCACCTTCAACTTCCAGCTTCAGACTCATCACCCTATCTGTTCTTCTTTGGTGTCCATACTCTGGATTATCCAAAGAGAGAACGGCCCCAAAATTTAAAAGGCCCCAAATATTTCTTCAGAATAAAATTGCTAGAATTTGTGCGTTGCTCAGCTGAAATGTCCTGGCAACACGTGTATGTATGTGTGTGTGTGTGTGTGTGTGTGTGTGTGCTTGGTTTCAGCTGCAGGCCCTAATTAAGGCCCCGACAGAAGCTTTGGCACTAATCTGCTCTTCGTCACAGAGATGCAGTAATCTATAGCTGTATAGAGCAGGATTAGCCTGCAGCGCTGAGCATAGATCATACAGATCCTACAGCGTGGAGCCACGAGAAACTCGTTTGCAATACACTCCTCTGGCACCACAAATTTTTTTACATATCACTTCCAAAGAGTCAGACGTTCTTGTATTTTTAATGTTGAGGGACAGTTCTCCAGATCCTGAAGGACAGTGTTGTTGTCTCACATTTTCAGTACAGTCTTTGTACCTGAGCAGTGCTCCACATCTTCCTGAAGGAGTGTCATTGTCTCTCATTTTCAGTACAGTCTCTGAGCATTTTCAAAAGCAGTGTGGAATCGTCCCCACAGAGAACGGAAAAGGCGGCAAAGTAGAGTTTTGGGACATCCTTCAAGAAGCCTGGAGAAGTGTTACTGAAGACAACTTAAAGAAAGAAGCTTGTCTAAGAGAGTTGAGCTGTGCTGAAGAATAATGGTGGTGGTAGTGAATATGGACTTTAAAGCTGATTAGAATTAAACTCTTTGTGTTTGAACTGGATCTACATGTGTGTCTTGTTTTTTACAAGAGTGAAATGAATGTGGGGTAAATGAACTTGGAAGAGTTTAGTATTGCAGGGCAATCCATCTTTCAGTTCATCCAACCATCCATCCATCCATTCATCCATCCATCTATCAGCCTAATTATCCATTGAGCTGTATATCAGTTTAGCTATGTATCAATTCATCATTCATCTATCATGAATGTAACCATAATCTATTCAGTTATCTATCTATCTATCTATCTATCTACAGATGAAACCAAGCGTCCAGCTGTTTCTTCATCTAATTATATATCTATCTAACATCCATCTGTTCAATTGTGTTGTGTTCAATTTAAACCCATCTTTCAAAACATCCATCCACCCATCCATCCATCTATCCAACTGTCTATCAATCTAATCATCCATTGAGCTGGTTATCAGTTATGTATCAATTCAACATTCATCTATCTATCTATCTATCTATCTATCTATCTATCCAAATTAAACCAAGCGTCCAGCTGATTCTTCATCTATTTATATATCTATCCAACATCCATCTATTCAACTGTGTTGTGTTAAATTAAAACGCATCTTTCAAAACATCCATTCACCTATCCATCCTCTATCCACCCATGCATCTGACAATCTATACAGCGACTTTTAATACTTTGAACCTCAAACTTTCATTTCACCTACTAATCCAAATATGGGGTGGTGGTGGTAGGATACTTGCCTATGGACTTATAGCTCAAGAGATCCCAGGTTCAAATCCCCGGGACTACCTGGCACTACCACCACTGGGTCCCTGAGCAAGACCCGGAATTGCTCCTGGGGGACTGTCCCTGTAATTAGGACATGGAAGTTGCTCTGGATAAGAGCGTCTGCAAAATGCTGTAAAGGTAAATATCTCCCTATCATTTATCTATTCATCCATAACCCAACCATCTATCCACTCATCTAACCAGCAGTATATTCATCTAATTATCTATCCAAATATCTATTAATCCTTCCATCACCCAACCGTTTATGAACCAATGTTTCTCATTATCTGTCAGTCCAGTTTTACTACAGACTGACCATTTTTAAGTCTGATTTTTTATGGATACCAGTGCATCCGAGAATGTGCCAAATGTAAAAAGTTGTCTGCTTTTCTGAAAGTACTGATATAAAAGTAGGCTTCACACACTAATGTGGTGTGGAATAAACACACTGTAGATACACATATTAGCGGTGGAAATGAAAAAAATATGTTAGAATCATGTAAACTAACAGCTAGATTGCCCTGATACTCTGAGGTCTCTGGAACTCTTTTATAATCTAGTCCTTTTAGGATCTCACCTTGACAGGGCAGGAAAGAACAGGTGGGTAAGGACAACGAGAATGTGAGAGAGCGAGAGATAGAGAGAGAGAGAGAGAGAGAGAGAGAGAGAGAGAGAGAGAGAGAGAGAGAGAGGTTTAGAAGTAATTCTGATCTGTGGCTGCTCTATGACAGAGTCATTCCTGATCCATGCTTGCGGAGCTGCATGAGAATTTCCTCCGCCTGGAGCTGAACTCTCAGAGACAAGCCACGGATACGGAGGTAAAACTAGTTACTGCGTTTTCTTCTTTTTGCTTGATTTTATTGCTGCCTGAGAAACGAAACGGGTTTATTCTGGTGTTTTCCATTAAGCCTGTCACAATCACAATCGGAAAATCTTTATTAATACCAAGAGCCTTTTCTTACATTCACTCAAACTATTTCAGAATTTTCAGTGGTGTTTGAGAGCAGAAGAGGTTAAGATTTAAAGAAAACGAAACAAAGCAGACTCTGCTTTTTGAGAAAAGGCAGGGAAAAAATGAATGAATAAATGAATGACTTAATAGCCTAACTCTAAATAATACTAAATATTTGAATGAGTATGTAACAATTACATATGTAATGGTGTATAACTGAATATAATTTAATGGTGTATAACTGTATATAATTTAGACTTGGTGTTTTTGAAGTCGCTGTATTTAAGTCTGAAATAAATACATCATGCTTTATTGGTTTCGGCGTGAAGAAGGAAGAACCTTTAAAGCTTTTAAATCACCTCCATAAATTGTAACGGTCCATCATCTAGTTCTTTCTACTTTCTTCTTATGTGGATGTTTTTTAAAGATCTTAAAGGTTCTTAAAACTTTACAGTCTTTTACTGCAAAGTTTCTCCAAACAGCTGCTTATTGTGACATGGTTCTTCTAAGGTATGGTCAAACAAACCTTTTGGGCATCTTTATTTGGAATTTTTGCTGTGAAGCCTCTTTTATAAATATAGATTTTTATAAATCTATATTATACAAATATAGATCATAATTCTGGCTATAATTCCATGTTATCCCTTAAATGTGATGCTTACACTAGTTACTCTAAAATGTAAAAGTAAAAATAGTCTGTCATAACTGTCATAACTGTTAGCATGTACAACATAATATACTGTCATTAAAAGTTCACCTTAATAGTTGATTAGAAAATGCTTGAATGCTTTCTGTAGTCCAATTTAAGGTGCAGTTCTAGGACTAGGCTTAATCTCTATGTGGAAAGCAGGTACATATTTAACTCCACTCTGTCTAAATGACCATTTTCTGTAAAAGTATTGAGTGAAAGTGCTGTAAATTAGCCTGAGGAGGCTGCAGGGAAAGTCAGGATATCAGCAGCTTATTGAGGGGATTAACTCATTATGTGGACAGATGGACAGTGGTAGCTCCGATGGGCTTTCTCTTTCTCTTTTTCATTTTCTTTAATTTTACCCTTCGATAAAGCAGGAAAAAAAACCTTGCAGAGGTTTCAATAATAAAAGCAGCTTCTGCTTTGGGTAGATGTTTATCTTCAGCATGCTTCATGCTGAGCGAGGTGTTATTCTTGGTTTAACGGGCAGGTTCTAAAAAATGACTGGACGCTTGAATGGTTTTTCCAAAGAAGAAGTGACCAGATCTAAACAGCTTAATATTCTGAAATTAGTGAAAATTTCAGAAGAAAAAAATGTAATTTGTTTGCATGTTTTTACACAATCATCTCTTATTTCTTTGAATTTGTAGAATTTCTTCTTTAATATCACCAGCTAACATTGTAATGCCTTGCGCTGTGTAGTTGCTTGTCTTTTTTCCTGACTTTTATTCTCAGTATAGAGCTTCTTTAAATGTTTTAATGTGAATGCAAGAGTTTGGAACATTAAGAAAGCGTAAAAGAAAGCGACCATCAAAAACAAAAAGTGTAAATAAACACTACAGGTCTTCCTCCACTGCTGGGAAAAGTCATAAATACAAACTTGTGCGTTTCATTCAGTCCTACATTGGTGCTAACTGGGCCAATTAAAGGCCTGGTAATGAACAGAGTACCATTTTCACCAGTATGATATTGAGTTTGATGGCAAGCACCCTAATATCTCCCAGCAGTCTCAGCTGCTCTTAGCTTTATAGTGGCAGCGTGTCCATATTACACTGACCAACCAATGAGCACCATTTATTGGGGGAAATAGAAATAGTAAATATATTAATTCAATTGATTATTAATGTCTGTTTTGATGTAATGGAGTTTGTGGTGCATCTGCTTTGGAAATGGCACCAATACAGTAAACTTAAATGCAATTAAATGTTCTTATTTTAGAAAGAAGGCATGGACATCCGGAGCTGCCGTCACTTTTCGAAAGCCATAAACGAGTGTATTTCAGAGCAGAAAGTTGCCAAGATGAGCAGCATGACTGGAGATTAGGCAAAAGCCAGCAGTTCTGCGTTAAAGCTCTCCATCACATGGACACTCTGAGTTAATAGGTAACAGCGAGGTGACTGACAGTGTCTGTGATCTGTGTCTTACAGCTGTACATTTGGCTGACTTTCACAGATTAACACCGACATTAACCGACATTAAACTACAGACACGTTAACATGGATTGATTGAAAATGTGACAGAGGGCTCACTTTCATAAGTGGTGAAAATAAACCAGTTTGAACCAGTGTTTGTTCTTATGCTACTTGTTTCCAGTGAGCTACACTTGTTTCCCAGCTTCTTTGTCCTTTTGGATCAAGTAGGTGGTTGCTGCCTCTTTCAGTCGATGTGTAATCGATGTGACTGAGCTTCGTTTCACCCAGTTTTCATTGATTTAAACTGACACCCTTTCTCCCTCTTTTCTTTTTTTTTGTTTTTGTTTTCCCCAGATATTATGATGAGGAAACCATTAGAGGCTCGTGATCCAACATGGAATCAGGAACTCCATCATTTCAGTCAAGTTTAAGTGTGTCTGGTGCTGCATAGGTCTTCGACAGCACACTGGACCGTCACACATCGACAATGGATCCGACATTCTCATACGTAGAGTTGGGGCCAGAGCTCACCTCTGCATTGCCGAGTAAAAAGAGGCACCTGAGGCAACATGTGAGGAGGAAGCTGCGCCCTTCGCGGATCCTGGGCTTCGTCCTCAGCCTCTGCGCCCTTGCTTTGCTCCTGTCTTGGAGTGCCTTCAGAGGAGTGGCTAAGTTGCTGCTCGCCCAGCCAGATGATCCACTGTTCCACAGAACTCTGCGCTCCGACGATGGGGAGCGTAATATTTCAGTGGACATACCAGTTGCTATGGCATCTGGGATAGAAAACCAAGGGGACTACCCTGAGGATCTATTCACCCTGGAGGAGAGGCGGCAGGGAGCTGTGGTTCTACACATGTTTGGCATGCTCTACATGTTCATCGCATTGGCCATTGTCTGTGATGAGTTCTTTGTCCCTGCACTGACAGTCATCACAGAGAAGCTTCAGATTTCCGACGATGTGGCTGGAGCCACCTTCATGGCCGCTGGAGGCTCTGCCCCTGAACTCTTCACCTCTGTGATCGGTGTGTTCATTTCACATAGTAATGTGGGCATTGGGACCATTGTGGGCTCAGCCGTGTTCAACATCCTGTTCGTGATCGGGATGTGCGCCTTGTTCTCACGCGAGATCCTGAACCTCACATGGTGGCCGCTCTTCCGGGACGTGTCTTTTTACATCATGGACCTCATCATGCTCATTATCTTCTTCTTGGATAACTACATCACCATCGTAGAGAGCATTGCCCTCCTCCTGGCTTATGCTTCCTATGTGGTCTTCATGAAGTTCAATGCCAATGTGGAGTGTTTGGTCAAGGCCTTGTTAAACAGAAACCAGGTGGATGAAATAGAAGCTGTCCCAAAGGTGAGTTATCTTGTTTAGCCTTATCTAGGAATGTGTGCATTTGTCTCAAAAGGCCACAAAGTCTCATAGTCTAGTCCAACCTTCTCTTGTACCCCTTCTATATATAACCTGATCCAACTAAACCATTGATACAGAGATTTGGAATATGTGGTAGTGCAGGACCAGGGTAGGAAACCATTTTACCAGGTGTCAGGTGCCTGGTCAATCATAAGCAAGAGACAGTCACCTGTTTTATCATCCGCCTCCACAGGATTAGACTTTGGCACATGCCTAAGGTGAGGTGAGAGCAAAGGAGGCCTCAAACACCTGTTGGGCATGGACAGAGGAAGTAATAATCAGGAAACAGCATGAGCGAAAAAGAGAGAACTAGACAACACCATGGCTCCTAGTCCCAGATTAAATCTGAAAAAGACTAAAATGGATTTTTACAGGTAGAGTTTATTAGTTCTGGGCAAAATGTAGATAGGAATAAAGACTTGTCAGAGTGGGAACAAAAGGAGAGTGAAATTTCTCAACCAGCCTAAAATCTTGTGAAGACAAAGCTCAAAGTAGAGGGTGATTGTGCTCATCAACATCATCTGATGAACAACAAGCCTCCTGTTAGGCCATTGAGTTAGCATGGCTGAAAATCCCCTCCCAGAAATCTCTTAGTAAGATTGTATTCAACTGTTATTTGAACATTTAAAGAAGGATTTCTGTTGTGTTCCTGGTGGACAACATCACAATCCAGCACCAGAAGTTAACAAGGAGTCCCCAGAAGAGCGTTCTTGTCCATTCACAAGACTATCTGGAAAACTGCACTTTACATTTCAATGTTTAGTGACCCATTTGACCCTTTCCTGAGCTGAAGAGGTTGTAAAAGTGAAGAAAAAAACTCATTTGTGTAAGGCGGAGATGACCAGGCCCCTCTTCAAGACTAGGGGTGCCATCAAGTTGTTGTTTAGTGACCTATAAGCTCTTATCATTCTTTTATGTTTATGTCTTTAATCCAATGGTGAATCTTTCTTCTGTCTTCCTTCTCACACTGTCTCAACACTGTGGGCCCTTTTGTAGGACCACTTCAGAAAAAAACACATTTGTGTACAGATAAAGTGTCTTTGCTCGTTTAACTCTTAACATGGCAGCAAGTAAAGGTGGAAACTCATCCCGGTTCTCTTTGTTTCCACTGCAGAGGTTCTGGGGTTTAGTTTGACTTTTAGTTTTGATCTGTCCAACTTGTTCCCTTGTCTGCCACACAGCTGGAGGAGGATTTGTTGCTTTCTGACGTGGTGTGCCCTTCTTATGGAGCTCAGGTGACTCAAGCTAGCTCCAAAGCGCTATGTCTAGCCTGGCTTATAGATAAGGGCAGGCCTTAACGCTCACATATTCCTCAGTAGTTACGCGTGTAAATCTGTATTTGCTACTTTTACCAAACCAGCTTTGTTAAATATGATTCCAGCAAGCAGTACTTTTAAGAATCAACCATTCCACTGTCAGACTTGCCTTAGCATCCTTCATGAAAGTTTGTGGTATGATCAATCAGTTGGCTGTGTCAAGCCTGCAAAATGTCTCTAAATTGCACATTATTTTAACATATTCAAGTGGACTTCCACTGATTTTTACATTTTTTTTTTTTTTTGGTTGAACATGAAATAATTTTCTGATTTATGCAGCTTGTTAGGAACCGTAGAGCAACCTCTGCAAGGCTTTGCCTCCATCAGTTGGAATGGTTATGAATGTGCTGCCTGATATCTGATACCTGGATTACGATCATTTTGAGAACGTTTTGTACTGAAACATATTTTTAAAAGAAGTAAATTACATTCTTGTCCTTTTTTTTTGCAAAACTACTGTTCTATAATCATCGGCCTAACTCAGAAGACATGTGACCGCTGGGTTTTGATGGAGAATGGCCGCAGTTGAAATTGGCAACACTGCTACTCCTGATTCACAACTGCAGAGAAATCAAAGCGCTGGAGTTGTCCTAAAAAAAGTTTGTCTGGAAAAGAAAACAATGAAACGGAAACTGAAACCAAACCCAGTCTGAATGACATCAAAACTGCAGATATTTATAGCTCTGACTTACTAAAATCTGTGTCTGAACCTTATTCGCTCTTGCAACAATGGAACTAAAAATGACCTTTTCAGTAATAAGCCAATTTTAAGCTGAATCTAAGTAGAAATGTGAAATAGAGATGGCTGTAGAGATAGTCAGATACAGAGATGTGTGTGTGTGAAGAGCCGAGCACATGTGCCTGTTTCTTCCTGCTAATTTAGCCATGGGTCTGGGCTAATCCAATAAGCATGTTAGATCCTGTTAGTAGGACTAAATATAGCCAGGTGTCACCTGGCGTCAAAACAGCACGACCCCGTCCCACCAGAGCCAATAAACTGCCTGCTTTCGCTCGACTTTAAGTGACATCGTTTTCAGGCCCATTTTGCTGCTGCTCAGAGGCTCACATCTGAGTCTGCGGAATGAAAACAGCAGTTCGTTTTTCTAACCTTTTTCAGTGACTCCTGACCGTCTGTCTAAAATCCCTGCATAATCCAGAATCACCTGCTTACTGTGGGTGACGATGGCAACCAAAATAAAGAAAGACTCTTAGTGCTTAAGCGAATGACCTGCCCACCAAGGATAACTTATATGAGACAAAAGCTTTTTCGTCGCCTGGCTCTCGGCACACATGGGAAAAAGACTCAGCACACTCCCCCATTTCAGGTGAAAGTTTGAAAGTTAGCGCACTGCAAATGAAATCATGGTCTCAATGAAGATCGAGAAAGTGTGATCTGCAATTGCACATTTACTTCATTTGGAGTGTGTTATATATTAATTTATTAAACATTTACACAAAATAAATTCACATTCTTCAACAAAAACGGTTTGTCAGCAAAAAAATTTTATTTATTGCTTTTATTTTTGTCTTCTTTTGTCTTGGTGACTTAATAAATGACCTCTTTAGTGAATAATATTCCTAATGACAGTAAAATTTTAATATTAACTGACAGCAGGTTCTGCTTTTGTCTGAAATAACTGATGCTTCCTACTAATCATCTGATTAGTGCGAGTTAAATGTGGTGAGGAATGATTTCACATGCTATATTGAGTCTCTCTCTCTCTCTCTCTCTCTCTCTCTCTTTCTCACGGTAATCTTCTTACATTGTTCTCCTAGGTGACCCAAACGAACTCACAAAGAGACACTAACCCAATCTCCCAGCAGGCTGCTTTATAAGGTCTTAAATAAGAACTCCTAAGTTTTATTTTTCTAAATTCTAAATTTGAATGTTGAAGAGAAATTACCAAGAGTGGTTTGATGTAAAACACTCATTTCAAGATAGGAAGTTTGACAAGAAAGCTACAGAATTTTTAGACCATTCGTGGCGGAGGAGTATATGAGGTGTTGTGAGGCAAAACAATCCCCAAAGAAAACATATTTAGTTCTGTTTTGGTGCCACTTTACTATCAACAACATGCCATATATAAACTCATAAACTCAGGACACATGTGGTGGGTTTGAATGGATTCAGGAGAATAAAAAAAAGTGAGGATAAATGTCTGCTCAAGTATAAAGTTAGCAAATTCGATCATTTAGAATAGGGGTGTCGAACTTCAGTCCTGGAGGGCCGGAGTCCAGCACAATTTGGTGATTTCTCTCCTTAAACACACCTGGTTCACACTTAGTGGCTGCTGTAGTGAGTGTGTTTGAGGAGGGAAATCACCAAAATGTGCTGGACACCCCTGATTTAGAAACTAAGGCTCAACACTCAACAAGATTATGCTTAAACAAAGATTGAAAATCATCTCAATAGTAATTCAGGATTGACTAACATTTAGTACAAGATAATGTTTCTCCATGTCAGGGGCAAAAAATGTGTGGTGACCCGTTTACCCATCAGTGTATTTGTCCACCCTGCCCTCTTCTGTTAAAGGAAGACTTTCCTCAAGTTTGATGATTATCTGTGAATTAAAAATGCACTGGATAGAGCTCCATCACTCTAAAATGCAGTTCTGCTCTACAGCATTAATGCTGCAAGGCTTTAAAACACTCTAATCAGTGCTCGGACCAGAAATCTGTCGATGCTTTTTATGGAGCTTGCACAAGCTGAAAAAAGGCAAAAAAGGAACGTTTCAGCAATGGGTGCACCTCAATTCACACACTGTCTGGATACTTTTGGAAACATTTGCAAAGATACTAGAACTTTATTTTTTCCACTTAATAATAAGGACAGTAATTTTTTTTTTTAAAGTTTAATAGCTAATAGCGGCACTCCAGAGTCATGCTGCATGCATGTCTCTTAAAACATACAAACCCTGGACACTGATGGGTTAATTCCAGGTGTTATCGCATGTCCTGGATCCAAAGGAAAGACAGCATTGCTAGTTCACGACAGTTCGTTATAAAAGCCTCCTGTGTATAGAGTTCTATTTTATTTTCATGTGCATTACTATAAAACTTGTTAACAAAAAATTCAGTTTGAAATATAGGCGATGGGACATATTTCATTTGTAGCATTTTATGCTTTTTGGCAATCATTGCTGCTAAGAAATGCATCTTAAATGATCATTTCTGTGCATAATTGCTGATTCATTTCTCCGTCTGTGAGACATTTGGAGGAGGATGAGTCAGCGTTCATCTCTCGCTCTGGTTTGTCTAGCAGCTGCTTAATCATCCTTAATTATCATTGGGGTAAAAGGCTCTTACCTTTAGTCTAAGAACTGCTGTTCCTGCTTAACTGCTTATGTAAGTGCAATGTAACGAGCGCTGAGAATCCCTGTTGGACCTTTTTTACTGCGAACTGATTAGATAAAGAACATTTTCTTTAGCAGACATCAGTAATGGTTCTGTGCTCCTGAGGTTGATAATATCTGTATCTTTGGCAGAGGTGGTGGGATGTACACCGTGTTCCAAATTATTATGCAAATTATATTTCTCTCTGATTTTCCTAAATAGTCGATGCAAGTAACAGTCAGCATAATGTTTGAGTCATCAACCATAAGAGTATAATTTGAATGTTACTGAACAAACCTCCCAATGATAACAGTATGTCTTTCAAAAATAAAAAACTTAAAATGCACTGTTCCAAATTACTACACAAAACAGAGTTTCAAAACATTTTATAGGTTGTAAAGAATTGAAAATGTCATTGGTTGAATTTGCAGCATTAGGAGGTCAATATTTACTGAAATCAAAAGCTATTTCAATCAAAAACATCTTAACAGGTCAAGTCACATATTAACATAGGACCCCCTATTTGATAGTAGCTTCACAATTCTTGCACCCTTGTGAGTTTTTGGAGAGTTTCTACTTGAATTTCATTGCAGGATGTCAGAATAGCCTCCCAGAGCTGCTGTCTGGATGTGAACTGCCTCCCACCCTCATAGATCTTTCGTATGAGGATGCTCCAAAGGTTCTCAAAAGGATTGAGGTCAGGGTAGGATGTGGGCCACACCATGAGTTTCTCTCCTTTTATGCCGACAGCAGCCAATGATGCAGAGGTATTCCTTGCAGCATGAGATGTTGCATTGTCGTGCATGAAGATGATTTTGTTACGGCAAGCACGGTTCTTTTTGTACCATGGAAAAAAGTGGTCAGTCAGAAACTCCACATACTTTTCAGAGGTCTTTTTCACATCTTCAGGGACCCTAAAGGGGTCGACCAGCTCTCTCCCCATGATTCTGGCCCAAAACATGACTCCACCATCTCTTTGCTGATGTCGCAGCCTTGTTGGGACATGGTGGCCATCCACCACTGGTCCATCCAGGGTTGCATGACACTCATCAGTGAACAAGACTGTTTGAAAATTAGTCATCATGTAGTTCTGGGCCCACTGCAGCCATTTCTGCTTGTTAGCATGGGTTAGGTGTGGCCGAATAGAAGGTTTATGCATAACTGCAAGCCTCTGGAGGTCCTACACCTTGATGTTCGCAGGACTCCAGAGGCACCAGCAGCTTCAAATACCTGTTTGCTGCTTTGTAATGACATTTTAGCAGCTGCTCTCTTAATCCGATGTGTTTTTCTGGCAGAAACCTTCCTCATTGTGCCTTTATCTGCACAAACCCTTGTGTGCTCTGACTCAGCCACAAATCTCTTAACAGTACAATGATCACACTTAAGTTTTCATGTCCAAGGCATTCAACTACTTCACGCTTTTCAGCAGAGAGATCCTTTTTCTTTCCCATATTGCTTGAAAATGGTGGTCTGCTTAATAATGTGGAACATCCTTCTTCAGCAGTTTTTCTTTTCATTGGGCTCACCTGGCAAACTAATTATCATAGGTGTCCGAGATTGATTTCCGTGATCCAAAGAGCCCTGAGACACAATTCGATCCATGAGTTTAATTGAAAAACAAAATATTTAATATTTATGACACTTAAATACAATTTGTATAATAATTTGGACTGTCTGAATGTCTAAAAAGTTCATTTGCTGGGAAACCTAAAGCAATTCCAGGCCTTGTCTTTACTGAGGGGTCTTTAAGAGGGTAACACATCGGAAATAGCTACCAGTCTGATAGTAGTGCATGCTGTTATCCTAGCATTTCTAGAATCTGTTGAATATAGCTGATCAGTTTCTACCCTTATATTCCTTTATGGAGTGATAGCTGATCCCCATAGACATCTGGCCCTAGATTTTGATGCTGCTGGAATTTAAACTAAAAATCATCCAATGAGAAGGTCCTTTAGTGTCAGACAGTGCTCTGCAGTTGGCCGACCTCTGCTTTAAAACCCCCGGCGCATGCCTCAACTGGGGCTATTATTGTGCAGGGCTTATCCTCCACCTGCCGCAGTCAGGGGAGGAGGAGGGAAAGGAACGTGAGCACACCTCCATTAATCCAGAACGTGCTATTGCTTACGATTCCCACAGGCTGCCAGAGTCATTAGCCTCGGTTACAGGCCCTCATGTGGTGATGCTGGGCAAAGCCGAAATGTGCGCCTGCTCAATTAGAATGTGAATTCGGATTGCACGGGGAGCAGGCATTTCTACTGTGCAGTGTTGTTTTAACACAGTTAAACGCAGTTGCTAAAATGTAGAGACTGTTCATATTTTCAGTGCTGCTGCTAAAGTTACTTTTTAGCTGATGCATTAAGAACTGTGCATTGCTGAATGGACCTGCACTGGATAGTCTCATTATGGGTGAATTACTTTTTATGGGTAATCACAGAAGATCTTTCAGGCTCCAAAAAACAAGAAACTCCTGGTGCTCAGTCAGGCTTTTCCGTCTTTTACCTAATGCTGGTAATCTAGGCCAATCCAGTTTTTAACCCGCCGCAATAGGCTATTCAGATCATCATGCTGACTAGCCTAGATTGTGGTTGGTCCAGTCCAGCTGCAAGAGAATACATGATGCCAGACTGATTAGGTTCAGATTATCTAGTGGTGAAGATACTCCAGGAACAGATCTATCTATAAAATAGAAAATGCATCGATGGAAGTGACACTGGAAGCTTGGCGTAGCTCATGGACTTCACAACTTGACACAACTTTCGTTATGAATCCCTGAAGCAATGTAACCACCTTTCTGGATGAGTCAAGTGTTTGATCACATTTTCAGACAAAAAACCAAACGTATTTCTTATCAGTCTTATGACGTCATTCTTAGTCATAAGATGCTCTTAAGGAGGGAAATAAATCTCATGCTAATTCAGAAGAGCTCTGGCCATATCTTTGGGCACTGTGGTGCTGTAACCCACGTATCAGAATTGAAAGAATTTGTTAAATTTGAAACATGAACACATATCTAGTGAAAAGATACTGCTTGCTATGGCATCATACAGTAGCTTGTAGCTTTGACAAGCATGATCATTATCCCATCATGCTCTGGCCTTTGGGAACCGCTCTGTACAGTAGCCTAAAGCGAATCGTAACGCTGCCACACCTGCTGGTTGTGCTATTTTAGACACAGTTGCTGCTTAGCTTAACGTTCAGGATACTGTCTGACTGGTGCATCCCAACAGAGCTTGTCTGGAAAAAAATACAGACTCCCCAAATACAGTGGATCAATCTGTCTGAAGGTTGATTCTTCAGTTTTAGCTCTGGACAAAGCAAATAAAGGAAGCTTATCACTAGCCAAATAGCACTGCTGTCAGCTGTATTGACTCATTAACCACTTGCTTGCAGGGCTTCTGATATATTGTTCACTATAAATATGGACTAAAGCACTCCAGAATATAAAAATGTGTTTGCAGCCATGAACCTTACAGTTCTAATCATATTGTGACTTTCTGGGTGCGATGAAAAAGGAGTGCTGAATGCCTCCAAGCTTTAGGAAAGATTTAAGGATATTTAAGGAGAAAACATGGTTGTAGGATCTGCTATTTTTAGACACAGCTACTTTAAAATATGTGTGGGCAAAAGCAAAATCATTTATGATGGTGTTAGCAGCTAAATTTTATACATTTGAGGACTCTGTTCTGCATGTCACAAACATTTCTGCTCTTTAAACACCCATCAAGAGCCCATTCCACCCGTGTTGGTAAAAGGAACCAGGGTTTGCAATGTCTACAAACACAAATATAACCAATATACCAAAACCCAGCAGTGAACTCACATTCATGTGTTTATAGAAAAGGTTGATAATCACTGCAGAGTGAATATGAATGTTTCTTTGGGGAAAATTTGGCCTCACAACACCCTACATGTAGCCCTCCACCATGATGCTTTTTTAAAACAGGTTTTAGGTTAAAAAAGAACAAAAAAAAGCAACTATAAAACACTGACATAAGGCAGTTGTTATGTGAGGGACCTTTTAGGGGCTTTAAACTCAAATTTAAGCATCAAATCTTTCAACATAGCTTGGTTGCCTGCTGAGATGTTCATTCTAAACCTATATATATATATATATATATATATTCCAGCACCGCAATACAAATGCTCTCAGGTTTTTCAACTGTCAGAAGATACTGCTTTTTACAGGACTTTGAAGAACACGTAAATGGTGTGTGGGTTTGTGATTGTAATACAAATTCTAATCTCGTAATCTCTCTCTCTGTTTTTCTGAAGGCCAGCGTTACTGCAGACGACGAGAACAAACTATCGGTACAAACTTTTACTTTCATTTACGCCACAATTGTCTATAGTTGTGCTTGAACGTTGGTCACACCTTCTGTATTTCTGCATACATTATTTTTCTAAAAGTTGACAAAAAGAAGGCTATTAGTAGACAAAGCTATGATCTAATATTATAATATCTAATATCTAAAATCTGTGTGGGTAGAAGTGTAGGAACCCTAAGATTAGCAGGAAGTTTGAAGTTGAAATGAGAGTCAGGTGTTTCTAATCAACAGGTATTAGTGGATGCCCTGTAGCAAGACCAAGTCCTTCCACCAAAAAACAGTATGGTATTGACAAAATCCTGACCTGGAAGAAATATTGTGGAAGGAAATGATGTGAGCACTTCATGCCAAGTTTAATTTTAGATTTCTGATCACACCACATATCGAAAGCTTAGCTTCACATGCTTTTACCCACACAGATTTGTAACATAATAAAATAATTAGCTAAAAGGGTGCCAAACTTTTCAGCAGCAGTTATTTATCTCATCCCATCTGTGTCAGTATAAATTTTGTAGTTAATGTTATAAGATGATCATCAGTCTGGTGAATGGGATATGAGAAATGTAAAAGATTCTTCTTCTCATTGGCTGTCCATCAGGCAAAGCCTCGCCTCCAGAGAGGAGGAAGCTCTGCCTCTTTGCACAACTCACTGATGAGGAACAGCATCTTTCAGCTGATGATCCACACACTGGATCCACTTAGTGAAGGTAAAACACACACACACAGGTGCACACATGCGCACACACACACAATAAGAAGTACTCCTTAAAAGGTTGTGAGTGATGAGGTATAAATTGAAAATAATTCTTTTCCAGGGAAATTCAAGGAGAAAGCGTCTATCCTGCACAAGATTGCAAGAAAAAAGGGGCAAGATGATGTAAACGGTGTGGGTGAGTGTGTGTAAAACACAAATTTGACCTTTTTTAATTTATTTTTTTTATTTTTTATGGCAGCAATCTTGCTCATTCATGCCTGTTACTGTCCCATCTGATCAACACTTCCGTTATTGTCCCGTCTATGGGCAAAGACTGGGGGCGTGTTTACTTGCTCTCGTTCTTTGCCTCCTGTATTAATGGGTTGAAATCTCAACCACTGAGATATTCCTCCCTTTAAAGGTTCTTTAAGCTTTAAAAAATTATGGGAAACATCATTTATCAATATTTTTCCAAAGAAACGTGGATACAAAGGTTCCTTAGGGAACCATTTGTGGTTCCATGACAGAATCTGCAGAAGATTATTTATAAAGTGGCTATTCTTCAAATGTAAACGCGATTCTGATTCAGTTTTTCTTTCTTGGCACTACTCCTCATTTTTACCTCTGTCTGTCCCACAGTAGATAAGAACCTGCCCAACAGCAGCAATGTGGAGGTGGAGGTGACTCCGCCCATGAATGGCAGTATAGGACAGGTGAGACCATCATCATGTAGTTCAAATGAACCCTGGTAATGAAAAGGTTTTTGGTCCACACCCAAAAAAAAAAATATTTCAAAATGAATAATGGATTGAATGGATGGATGGATTAAAATTAAAGAATCTATATTTTGCAACCCATTACTCCAATGGTTTCTATTAGATAAGAAAAAAAAATTATGATTATATTTCTACAGTTTAGTCAGTGAGTGTTTTGTGCCACAGGGTGAAGAAGTAGAGGAAGATGAAGATCAGCCTCTCAGCTTAGCGTGGCCGAAAACAGTCCGGAAACAAGTGACGTATCTCTTCATCTTTCCCATCGTCTTTCCCCTTTGGCTCACCTTGCCTGACGTCCGCAGAGAAGTAAGAAACTGTTCAGGTGACATCACTGCTGTCCTTTCACACAATATGAGTCCAAGTTTGATTCCTGGTTGATGTCAGGAGTCCAAGAGGGGGTCATCGACATGCCGTTTCCCACATCATACAGCAAAGTCTGTGAGCCAAAGTGATAGAAATAGCAGTTAACTTTCTTTTCCTGGGAAAAAATGGGTGAAAACAAACAAAAATCTATCTTTGCAGATAATCATGTGTCACATACAGTAAGAAAGGCAGTTACAGGTTGCTGGAACTCTCAGCTCAGTCTGAAACGAGTGAAACAACATTAGCCTTTGTAGTTCCAGAAGAAGCTTAAAACACCATCTCAAATGGGCTGCTAAATAGAGAGGAACATGATGTATGTTTTATTTTCACCAAACTTCTTTCTGTCTTCCTATCTTTCATGCACTCAGACGGCAAAAAAGTTATTTCCCATCACTTTTCTGGGGTCTATCAGCTGGATTGCATGCTTCTCCTATCTGATGGTGTGGTGGGCTCATCAGGTGAGGGCTCACTCAAACAGCCCATTAAAAAATTAGGTTCATATTTAGCATTTTTAAAATTTTGTCTTTTAGCACAAATATGAGCCTTTTGTATAAAAGAGCATTTTGTCATGTTCCTACATGATTTTCATCATGAATCCAGTTTCCAGTTCTCTTCACCGTTGTTCACTGATGTTCATGCTCCCACCTCAGGCTTCAAAGGGGAACTCAAGCATTTCCGTTTTACTGCTTCTGATAGATAGCTGAGGAAATCGCTTTATTTAAACAAGAGGGCTACAGTCACACATTCTGTTACAGCAGTAGAAGAAGGAAGGGATTTATTATTTCGGAACACCAGCTGGATAAGTAGTCATCTACATGCTTCATGTCCATCATTTCCTCTGATTTTTAACGGATCTAAGTGTTGCTTCTTTGAAAGGAGTAAGCCAATGATATCACATTATATCACTTTATGCTCCAAGCAGGAATCTTAGGCTTTTACTGCAGTCAGCGTGAGCTCCGATTTGATATGGAGATAAGGGTGATGACAGATTGAGAGGGAGCGAGAAAGAGAGAGGAGGGCAATATATCCTGGTTGAGGTAGCTGCAGGTGAAGGCCAGTGTCTTTTCGGGTCATGCTGTGTCCCTGACCAAGAGGCTAAAAGCAGTCAAATCCCAAAGCCAATTAGCCGTTCCTTTCTGTTCCTGCCGTGTTTAAGGCTACTTTTAAAACACCCTGGTTTCTCATAACAGGGCCGAAGGACTAATGGGTTAAAAAGCCCTTGAGAAACAGCAGCTTAACCAACCACAACTAACAACATCTTCAAGAACTGGACTTAGTTATATAGCAGATATATAGTATTGGGCAAAAGTTCAGGTTCCTGATTTAGAACCCAGCCATCACTAAAAAGCATCAGATTAAAATTCATTAGGTTTTTAATAGTAACTATAAATACCTAAAACTGTCGTTTTGTCGTAAAATTTTAGACCTGTTTTCTGTTGTATGGAGTTCTAGAGTTCTAGCTGTTGACTGAAGTAAACACTTTTGGAAGTGTGTGCAGCTGCGAGTGTACTGAAGTGTTGGGACGTATCCTGCAGGTTGGTGAGACTATAGGCATTACAGAGGAAATAATGGGCCTGACCATCCTCGCCGCTGGAACCTCCATTCCTGATCTCATCACCTCCGTCATCGTGGCCAGAAAGGGTCTGGGCGACATGGCTGTGTCCAGCTCTGTGGGCTCCAACATCTTTGACATCACTGTTGGGTAGGATGGCACTCATCATCATCATCATCATCATTTTCTAGCAACATTTCTAAACAACCCTGACATTTCACACTTTTATATCTGTTCGTTGTCTCCAGCTTGCCATTTCCATGGCTCCTGTATCAGTCGGCAAACAACTTTAAGCCAGTGGTTGTGAGCAGTAATGGCCTCTTCTGTGCCATCGTTTTGCTCTTCCTCATGCTCCTCTTCGTGATCATCTCCATCGCAATGTGCAAGTGGAGAATGAGCAAACTGCTGGGCCTCTTAATGTTTATGCTCTACTTCGTCTTCCTGGTCGTCAGCGTCATGTTGGAGGACAAGGTCATCACCTGCCCCATCTCGATCTGAAAGGCTCACTAGCACTGAAGCGCACCTTCAGAAACTGCAGAAAACACACAGAAGCCCAGGAGAGCCAGTGGACGACAAGGATGACGTGCATAGTGGGGGAGAAATCGCTTTGGCTTGGAAAACCTCCATGGACGGAACTGTGTTCATTTTCATTTTTACTGATGTGTCGAAAGTAAGTGATCATTCTTTTTTTTTTTTTTCATGGGATGTAGGGACCCATGCTGTGTGCTTATCATGGAAAAAACCTGCATACATGCAGTAGATTTAGGCTGCTACAGTTCTGAGGATGGACGTGGGCTGGATAGGGAATGGACACAAGGAACAAGAGATTCAAGACAAAGAAAAAAAAAGGGAGACGTGGCTTCTCTCTTCAAAGACTCAGGGAATATGCAGAGACTGAAACATGAAGATGCAGAAAAACAGCCGAAAACGTTAAGAACTTTATTATTAATGGAACTGTTAAAAAAAAAAAAAGCCTTGAGTTAGACACTGGATGCAAAAGCTGATGATCAGGGTGAGAGACCGTGTTTACTTCTTGTCCAAATGGGTGCGGGATGAGTTCATTTCTATGTATACCATATCATTTTAACACAGTGACCTTAGCGCCATTTAGCATTAGCGTTCAGACTTCTAGGGTCCGGATTTTACTGGCTGTTATCTAACAGAGCTACGTTTAGCCTTTGTATCTAACTGTGCAACATTTTCTATGTTATTTTCTTTGGAACATCTGATTGTGGTTTATAACGTAAAACCAATGAAGGTCTAAATCCAAATTTTCCCCTCTGACTTGTTTGTTGTCCATCAGGCAAGACATTATTAGTGCTCCTGTCATTTTGCACCAGATCTTTGAGGCTAATGTGATTAACAAGTGGCAGAGACCAACATTAAAAATGGTTGTCTAATAATAACCTCTTCTAGACTAAAGTTGCATGGAGAAGTAGAAGTAAAGAACCAAACACTAAAATCTAATCACGTCTTGTCTGGCTAAATTTGGGGAAAATTGGGGAAATTTTAAATTCCCTACAGAATGAATCGTTTTAACCTTTTAAAGGAGGGTGTGTAGTGACGGGCTGGTAGCATAGTCTTAAAAATAAAGTTGCCACAAATGGTTTAATGCCGCAGGAAAATCTCTCTGGGTTCCCTAAAGAACCTGCATGACGTGAAGATCCTAGTAAGGATATTTGAATCAGACTCCCATCTCAGAAAAAATAAATGTTCCACTTTCTTTTGAAATGTAGGCGTTTATTCATTTTAAGTTGCACAAATTTTATGAAAAGTGAAAATAAAAGAAAATGTAGGAAGTGGGTCCTTTTAGAGCTCTTTTAGTCAAAAAATCAAAAGTCAGCATCCCTCAAAGAGACCTGCGTGCAACTTTTTTTTTAAGAGTGTATTTATTGTTCACTTGGTTTAGTGTGAGCAGATCCCTGACCTGTCATTATGGCACCTTTTAAGAAGAGAATTCATCATGTTTTGTTGTCCAAAAAATCCCAAAAAAGATTGGACAATGGACCTAAATGCAGCCTTAGAGTCTCTAATTATTTAGTTTTGCTCTTTGTCTCACGCACACTCCACTCAATCGGATGCAAAGATACCATGAACGGATTTTTCTGAATGTTGTAGCTGCACCTTCATCTACTTTATCTACAGTACTTTAACTGCAGTAAACATCATTTATTAACGGCATTGTTTCCCGGGACTGCTGGACCTGTTGAAATCCAGTGAGAAAGGACTTTTCTGTGTCTCACTCTTTCAGCCTGTGTGTTGCAGATGTAAAAGCTGGACACAGTTTTCTGATGGTGCTCTTTGCATTGCTTATACCACCTCTGCAGTCCGATATTATTCTTAGATAAGAAAATCTTGTGTATCTATCCGTCTCAAAGTGTTGTATATGAACACTGACAGAAATAAAAAAAAAACGTTGAACTTGACTTAGGAGTTTTTGTTGTGAAGATGGGCGCTCGGCTGGGACGGCTTTAGAAACTGAACAAAGAAGACTCTCAGTAAGAATCCAGATATAATCCAGACCTAGAACTGATTGTGTTTTAGGGATGTTATTTTGTTTTGTTAGAATAAAATCAGTACCTTTGCCCACATTTTTGGAGCTCTAGTGCTAAGGTGAGTAACTTGAACACCTGGGGTACTTTGTATAATTTGGATTTTTCACTGACCTGTTCCTTTACAGTCCTTTGGCTGGGACACAAGCATCCCGTGAGCTGTAATATGATGTATGAAACTGAAGAGTTTAAACCACTCCACCTCCTAAAAACAAACAAAAAAAAACTTCTTTAGAAAATAACTTGCGGTTCACACTGTGTCAGTGTGCTGAATATATAACGCCTCTCTATTTCAAAAACCTGAAGCAAAAACAACAAATCACTGTCAGAAAAATGTTTTCCTCTTAACTTCCAATAATTACAAATTCAGTCCTTTAGAACAATATTATTTGTGTTTTAATAACAACATCATTTATATTATTTATTAATAATGTCATACTGGTCATATTCTTTCAGTTCTAGTTTCTTAATATAATTGTATAGTTTATTAACAATTTTAACAACAATTTTAAACACGTACCATTTTCTTTTAGCAATAATCATAATATTTATATTGTTATATGGTCTAAAAACAATATAATATTGCTTAGTATTTATCTTTTAGCAATAATGTAATAAAAATATTATTTAATGGTTTATTAACAATATAATACTAATGAGCCCTTTTTCTTTCAGTATCTAATGCTCGGGTGTTGGTGTTCAAAGAGGAACGCGTAGCCAGGAGTCTTGAGCTCAAATGTATTATACATAACTAGAACTCAGGAACCACATGTACCCAGGAAGTGCGCAAATCTAAACCTAAACATAAACAAAGTGAAAGTGACTATTCTTCTCATTGCGAGGTCACAGCACAGCACACAGTGAACCACAACAAAATTGGACCTCTGCATTTAACCCATGCAAACACCATGCAGCAGTGGGTAGCTGTGAAAGCACCCAGGGAGCAGTGACAGGGACAGTACCTTGCTCAAGGGTACCTCAGGGCAACCTACTGGTAAGGGGTTTGAACCCCCAATCTTCCAATCCTGTGGCCGACTCCCTAACCACTAGTGCCAAATCCTCTCTCTACTTTGCAGACCTGGGCACTGTACGGCCCCCGGGCTACATCTGGCCCGTTGGCTCTGCCTGACCGGCCCGCGTGAGATGAAAGTGAAAGTGACAACCCTTGTCATTGCGAGGTCACGGCAGAGCACACATGAACCACAACCACAACGAAATTGGACCTCTGCATTTTACCCATGCACACTCAAACCCGTGCAGCAGTGGGCAGCTATTGAAAGCGCCCGGGGAGCAGTGATGGGGACGGTACCTTGCTCAGGGGTACCTCAGGGCAACCTATTGGGAAGGGGTTTGAACCCCAGATCCTCCGATCATGCAGCTAACGCCCTAACCGCTAGGCCACCGCTGCCCCAATAAGATCAAAAAGAAATTAGGAATCGAATGAAAATTTGTGTATGTGACGTACAAAATACTTTTATTTTGAAGGTGACTACTTTATCCTATTAATTCACATTGTTAGTGCATGCATGCGTATATATGGCTTCACTGTGTGGGCTAACAGGTGTTAACTAAGGTTAGGTTTTCCCCCGCAAAAATGTCGGCTCACAGTTTTAAAAGAAAAATTGATACAGAATGTAGGGTTTTTAACAAGACATGGACATCTAAATATCTATTTACTGAAGTCAAGGGTAAAGCCGTGTGCTTCATTTGTGGAGAACAGATTGCAGTGTTCAAGGATTACAACTTGAATCGTTATTATGAGACAAAACACGCAGAGAAATACAAGAACCTGACTGATGCAGAGCAGACACAGACTGGGAAGCTTTGCTAGTGGAGCTGCAAAAAAAAAGTACTTTTTACCAAACTATATGGAGGAATGGAATATCGGGGATTTCTCACAAAATCTCCAAAATCAGTAAGCCGTTCTCTGATGGGGAGTTTATCAAAAAGTGTTTGGTGGAATCTGCTGCTCTGCTGTGCCCGGAGAAAAAAGAAGCATTTGAGAGAGTGCCGTTCTCATGGAGAACTGTAATGAGAAGGATCGAGGACATTGCAGGAGATCTGGAGCTTCAGCTGCAAAACAAAGCAGACAGTTTTGACCTTTTCTCTTTGGCCCTGGACGAGAGCTGTGATGTTCGTGACACAGCGCAGTTACTCATCTTTGTACAAGGAATAACGAAAGACTTCAGTATTATGGAGGAATTGGCAGCAATGCGGCCAATGAAAGGAACGACGAGGACGAGTGACTTATTTACAGAAGTAAATGTGTGCATTAATAAGCTTAAACTAAGATGGGACAAACTGGCATGTGTTACAACAGACAGCTGTCCAAATCTGATGGAAAAATGTTGGACTTCTGAAGTGGATGCAAGAGAAAGTGACTGGAATAAATCCAGAGCAGAAACTGGTGTTATTGCATTGAATTATACATCAGGAGGTGTTGTGTAAGTCAGTGTTAAAAATGAACCATGTTATTGATGATGTAACTAAAGTAGTTAACTTTATTAGGGCAAGAGCATTGAATCACAGACAGTTTGTTACACTTTTGGAAGAGCGTGAGACTGAACATGGTGACACTGGCTACCACCCAGCTGTCCGTTGGCTTAGTCTGGGTAAGGTGCTCAAGAGAGTCTGGGAGCTGAAAGCAGAGATTCAAGAGTTTTGTGAGAAGGTAAGGTCATTCCAGAGCTCTCAGATGCAGACTGGATGACAGATCTTGCATTTGCAGTTGATGTGACTGCACTAATGAATGAACTACATAACAAACCTCAAGGCAAGGGCCTATTTGCACATGAAATGTACATCCTGGTGAAAGCTTTTGTGAGAAAGTTGGAGTTTCTTTCAAGTCAGCTGGAGAGTAAATAATAAATAAATAATGAATTTTAAAAAATGAATAAATAATGTTGGTATTTAAAGTGTGCCTCCTTTACATTTTCCTTGCTAAATTGTGACATCTACTTTTACCAGTATCGTATCAAAATTATGCAATTTACTGCTTTTTATTAAGAGAACATTTATATTAAGCAGAATTGAGTTAATCTCTCTCTCAGTGGGAAAGTAAGGCTGATATGGATAACTGGTACAGGTTTGGTCGTGTTGAGGCCCTCCACAACAGTCCTAGTTTTTTATGTGAGCATGTTAAGAGTGTGCCTTTTTATCTTTTCCTCCGGGAGCTCCAAGGACTCGGTGGAGCCACCTAATCTAAGACTATGACCTTGTTTGGGTGTTTTTGACTTGCTAAGAAAGTGTTAATCAGAAGAGAACAGAGAAAATAGAGTTGCAGTTGGTAATATGTGGGTTTAGGGTGACAGAGATGTGAGGGAATGGTTTTAGCAAAGGGATTTAGGGTGACAGAGGTGAAAGGGCATTGGGCAGGTAGAGGAGTTCAGGGATGGAAGGGCATGGGCCTCAGAAGTGGCTGTTAAAGTCACTATATAAGGGAATAATTAAACTACAGGAAAAGGGCCATGGAGTCAACTATGTGGTACATGGGGTTAGCTGTGCAGCAGGGTGCAGGATATAGAAATAGAGGATACAGATGTGTATCTGTATCTGTAATATGAATAAATTAATAAAATCAAAATAAAATCCTAAATCCATAGACCTGAGAGTAAACCCAAGGAACTTTACCAAATTACCATGCCGTTAAAATGACCCAGCAAGAACATGCTGGTTTGTTTTCTTTATAAAGGAGAAGTGACAGCTGTAAGGAATCACTCCAGATCACCGAGCCTGGCTCGCTGGTCTACAGCGGTTTGGCTCCCCCTGGTGCCCAGGCGGGAATTACTTACAGTCTCCATTTCTTCCTTTCCTCTGCGTCTTCCTCCTTCAAACCTACCACCTTCATGTCCTCTCCCACCACTTCCATAAACCTCATCTTTGGTCTTCCTCTTCTCCTCTTTCCTGGCAGCTCCATCCTCAACATCCTCCTCCTAATATAATCCTTGTCTCTCCTCTGGACATGTCCAAACCAATGCAACCTTGCTTCTCTAGATTTCAAATTTCAAAATGTCCCTCTATTACACACATTTCTAATCCTGTCCATCCTTGTCACAACCAATGAAAATCTCAGCATCTTTAACTCCTCCATCTCTACCTCCTGTCTTCATCAGTGCCACCGTCTCCAAATCCATAAAACATAGCTGGTCTCACAACATTTACATTTATGGCATTTAGCAGTCACTCTTATCCAGAGCGACTTACAACAGTGCTTTGTTTCTGCATTTAAGCTTCATATTAGTAACCAGCTACGATCAATAACTACTGTCCTGTAAACCTTCTCTTTTAATCTTGCTGGTACCTGTCCATCACAGATCACTCCTGTCACTCTTCTCCACCCATTCCAACCTGCCTGCAATCTCTTCTTCTCCTCTCTTCCATGCTCGCCATTACTCTGAACTGTTGATCCCAAGTATTTAAACTCCTCCCCCTTCACCTCCTCTACTCCCTCCATCCTCACCACTCCACTGTCCTTCCTTTCGTTCACACTCGTGTTTTCTGTCTTTTTCCTACTCACTTTCATTCCTCTCCTCTCTAGAGCAGATCTCCATCTCTCCAGGCCCTCCTCAAGCTGCTCCCAACTCTCACTACAGATCACAATATCATCAGCAAACATCATCGTCCACGAGGACTCCTCTCTAACCTCGCCCGTCAACCTGTTCATTACTGTTGCAAACATGAATTGGCTCAGCACTGATCCTTGATGTAATCCAACCTCTTTCTTAAATGCATCCGTCACTCCTACTGCAGACCTCACCAATACAACATGCGGATATTGTATGGTTTAATAACAATATTATTTATGTGGTTTATTAACAGTACTATATTAATAAGTCATTTTCTTTCAGCAATAATTTTATAACTATTATTTTTAGGGTGCATGAAAAATAGTACACTTTTCCTTTCCTTGCAGCAGTATTTTATTCAGAATATGATTTATGTAGTTTAATAACAATATTATACTGGGATCATTAGCATTTTAGCAAAAGTTGAATAACAAAAAAAAATTTTTTTTCACTTATTTCAGTCCATAATTAAGCTGGATTAATAAGTAAAACTGGTCATTGTCGATGAAACTTGAAACTGTGAGGTCACAGTACACCACACAGTGAACTACAATGAAATTGGACCGCTGCATTTAACCCATACACCAGCTATGAAAGCTCCCGAGGAGCAGTGACTGGGGCGGTACCTTGCTCAAGGGTACCTCAGGGCAACCTACTGGTAAGGGGTTTGAACCCACAATCTTCCAATTTCCTAACCAGTAGGCTACCACTGCCCCATATACTAATTTAATATGAGAACTTTAATAAAATAAGAGCTGAACCCGCTCACCTGGCACTCTGGCTGAGATTTCATTAAAATTAAAAAATTTAAAAATCTAATGGGCATGCACGCGCTGCCACCACGGTTGCTATGGCAATCAAAGGCCACAGGGAACCGCCAGGAAAGTAAAATAAAAAAATTATTTTAACTTTTAAAGCCAGATTACTTTCACACCATGCTAATGTCATACTAAAAGAATTGTTACATTTTTAAAAAATGTTACATGAAAGTGACTATTCTTGTCATTGCGAGGTCACAGCACAGCACACAGTAAAATTGGACCTCTGCATTTAACCCATGCAAACACCGTGCAGCAGTGGGCAGCTATGAAAGCGCCCAGGGAGCAGTGACGGAAACGGTACCTCAGGCAATTTTCCACTCCTGTTGCCAACTCCTTAACCAATAGTACACTGCTGCCACATATATATGTATATATATATATGTGTGTGTGTGTGTAAAAGTTTTAGGCAGGTGTGAAAAAATGCTGTAAACAAAGAATGCTTTCAGAAATATAAATAATGATTGCTTATTTTTATCCATTTTAGAAAAATCTAAGTCAAATCAATTTTTGGTGTTACTGCCTTAAACCAGCATCAATTCTTCTAGGTACACTTGCACAAAGTTTTGTAGGATTAGAGTCGGTGTATGATCAACCAATTTTAGCAATCAGGTGCTGACGATCATCAAAGTCACACCTAGGCTGAAATACAGTCACCTTTGGAACAACCTACCAGCCGAGTTCCTTGAAAAACTGTGTGCAAGTGTACCTAGAAGAACTGATGCTGCTTTGAAGTTAAAGGGTGGTCACACCAAATATTGATCTGATTTAGATTTTTCTTTTGTTCATTCACTGCATTTTGTTGATTGATGAAAATAAATGATTAACACTTCCATTTCTGAAAGCATTCTTTGTTTACAGCATTTTTTCCACACCTGCCTAAAACATTTGCACAGTACTGTATATAGTTGTAATGAAGTGCCATAAATAATCTTGTCAATAAATTATTGCTCAAATAAAAAGATTTATCAGTAGAACTTTATTAATAAACCATAATAACAACATTCTCATTAGACAACTGCTGAAATCAAACCGATTTGTGTAATAGTGTTTTTAAACTTAAGTGCACTTTTTTCGATGTGAAATGTCTCACACTGCTTCCTAGGTAGGGAGCAAGGAGCCGATTGGGACGCGGCCAAATCCACAGCGCTGTAAATGCTCTTCCGCTCCGCTAGAGGGAGAACACGGAAGTCCGGAGGAGCAGGAAGCCTGTTGTTTTCAAAAGGTTGCATCATCGAAGAGGAGCTTTTAAACCTTTAAAAAACTCCCACATCTTCCAGATTTGTCAGTGAAACGGGGATATTCACAGCGTTGTACTGTTTCACCGCCATGAGGACCGAGGAGCTGCTGCTGAACCTGCTCCTCCTGCCTTTTATCCACTGCTGGAATAATGGTAAACAGAATCCCTGTTTTATTATTGTTATTTATTGACCAGTCAAATCTAGGCTGTCCATCATTCATTTCTTTATCCAGACGTCTTAAAGGGAAATGCTTGGTGTCACTATGGGCCAGTAGATTTCCTCCGTTCCACCTTAAATGGTGCAGAACTTTGGAATGCAATGCCTGTCTTCCGCAGCACTTCTGTAAAGTTCCACCTTAAATGACTAGGAACCTATGTCTGTCATCCACTGTTCTGAAGTATCTGTGCCACCTTAAATGACTAGAAATCTATTAGATTGCTGTATTTTCGGAAGTGGCTGAGACTTTGTAGAGGACAGCAATAGGTTTCTTGTGATTTAAGGTGGAATGGACATAACAGACGGTTGGAGAAGACAGTAAATAACAGTTCTAATTTAAGGTGGAATGGATAATAATACAATTTTTGCACCGTCTGATTGAACCCATTCCCATTCCCATTTATCTTTAGGTGCTGTGCTGCTGCGGGACGTCCAGACTCTGACGCTCCACAGGGGACGCTACACATCTGCCCGTCGCAGTACCCCTGTCCCTCAGCTGCAGTGTGTCGGAGGGTCCGCCGGCTGTAGTTCCTTCATCCTGGAGGTGGTCCAGTGCCAGAATAAAGGATGGGATGGGGTGGATGTGCAAGTAAGACGTGAGACGTGTGTGTGTCTCTTTTGTCTTAAAACCAAAAACTTTAAAATACATATCACTTCACTCACTTTGTCTCCAAATACTTGAGCTGTCTTTCTAATACACTCATTCCTAATCCTGTCCATCCTCAACCCTCCTGAAACAAATCTCAGCATCTTTTGGGGCAGCGGTGGCCTAGCGGTTAGGGCGTTAGACGCATGATCGGAGGATCGGGGTTCGAACCCCTTCCCAATAGGTTGCCCTGAGGTACCCTTGAGCAAGGTACCATCCCCATCACTGCTCCCCGGGCGCTTTCAATAGCTGCCCACTGCTGCACGGGTTTGAGTGTGCATGGGTTAAATGCAGAGGTCCAATTTCGTTGTGGTTCATGTGTGCTGTGCCGTGACCTCGCAATGACAAGGGTTGTCACTTTCACTTTTTCACTTTTTCACTTTAACTTGGACACCTCCAACTCTTCCTCCTGTCTTTTCATCACCATCTCCAACCCGTATAACATAGCTGGTCTCACTTCTGTCTGCAACCCAGTTAACACAGTTGGTCTCACAACCGTCTCCAACACGTATAACGTTGATTTTGCACACAGCTGTATGTGTGTATAAATTCAGATCAGCTAAAACAATGTGTATATGTTGATAATTTCATTGATAATTGAGTCTTTGTCTCTCCCTCTCCATATCTATCTCCCTCTCTCTCTCTCTCTCTCTCTCTCTCTCTCTCTCTCAGTGGGAGTGTAAGGCTGATATGGATAACTGGTACAGGTTTGGTCATGTGGAGGTGTCCTGTGAAGGTTTTAACAGTCCTGACGACCCGTACGTCCTGCAGGGATCCTGCGGTCTGGAATATACACTGGAGCTCACGGCCGAGGGCCGCCAGCGCCAGGGCTCCTCCGGCCCGTCTGGGTTCTCCAGCTTCGCCTCCAGCTTTTTCCAGGACAGCAGGCAAGGCGGAGGTGGACATTACCAGCAGGGCAGCCCGTCGGTGGAAGGAACCGGGAGTCTGGTCGTCATCGCCCTGTTCCTGCTGCTAGCCTACGGCGTCTACAAGCTATTTCTCTGCGCTCCGACCCATGACCACCAGGGACACCCAGGGGATGGGACCCAAGGGCCAGCTGGAGACTGGAACACCAGTTTTGGCAACATGGGCCCTCCTCCTCCCGGGTTTAAACCTGATTATACAGGTATGGTATCACAAAGAGTTTCCAACACAGCAGTTGCAAAAAACGGCCCAATCTGGCAACCTTGTGCCGATCCCATTTTGATTTCTTCTTTTTCAGCTCACTCTTCCGGTTACGCCTCCTCCGGACCTAGTTATGGATTTGCGGATTCCTACAACAGACCCCACGCTGCAGGGACAGGCTTTACTCGGCCCACGGGCTTCGGCGGTGGTGGTGGGTTCTGGTCCGGGATGGGCGCTGGTGGACTGCTGGGATATCTTTTTGGCAGTCAGAGGTTAGTGGACTGCAGTGATGATGGGTTTTTCTTCTCGCAGTACTTCATCCATTGAGCGTTATTACAGCACTGATTATTATTTTTAAACATCTGAATGCAATCAAATCCTCACAACAATGTTCAGAAGGTTTATGTTTAATGGATGTTTGTTATTGTAATATTTGGTGATAAAATTGTTAAATTACTTGTTCAAAACCACCAACCCACTAGTCCCTCATGTTTAGAGACTCCATAGAATCCATCCTTACATCTCTTTCTTTACTTTTCTTTATTTCAGACGTCAGCCTCCTATGGGTCCCGCCAGGCCTCCGTACAACACCCCTCCTCCTGCGCCCCAGCCCAGCTCTGGCACAAGAACTGCCTTGGGTATGAAGGAGTAAAGTCACTCTTTGAATGAATGGTGAATTGAATCATTGAATCTGTTTGTTTTTCTGCTTCAGGTTTTGGCGGCACGAAGAGAAGATAAAGCAGAACCCGCCAGTAAAGTCGTCCAGGAACCTCAGCTCCTCGTCTGCAGTTAAAAAATGAAGATGTTTGATGAAGGGCATGGATGGACTGCTAGATGGGCACTGTGAGGAGGACTTTTTATCGATCACAATCTCATCATGGAATCCTCTCCTGAGACATGATGATGTGACTGTATTTAAAGAGGCGCTTTTTTAGGAGAGTTTTTTGAAAACTGGGCTCTTTTTCTCTTCGTCTTTTGCAGATTCTTCTGTTGGGTGTGATTTTTAGGCTCAAAATATTTACATAAACAAAAAAAATTCATATACTGTAATATATATCACAGAAGAGGACAAATAAAAATATTTGTATGATACCGGCTCTTTTGATTAGTACAGAAAAGAGAACAACTGACTATAATTATAATAATGTTTTCATTATTCAACTTCCTGCAAAAACCCTTTCAGGAATATGAAAGGTAGATATAAAGTTTATAATAATAATAATATCAATGCTATCCTAATGTTTGGGGACTAGTCCCAGGATCAGAAGGTCATGGGTTTGAATCCCATACCAGTAGGTTTCTCTGAAGTTCCCTTGAGCGAGGTACCTGTCACTGCTCCCCGGGTGCTGGATGGGGGTGCTGGAGTGTGTGTGAGTTAAATGCATATAAAAATGCTCTATCAAAAGTTTATTCTTAGATATGTTTTACATACACCTGAATGCAATCAAACTCTCACAGCAATGTTTGAGCATCTATGGAGTTATTTTTTTATTTATTTTTTTTAAGGCAGCTCATCTGTTATGCTTAATGTTGGTGTATAATTGTAAGATTTGATGATGGATGAATTATCTGATCATAAATCAGTTGAAAAGTGTGAACCCGCGACTTAAACACCAGTACCGCCAAAATGAGCGGTTTCATTTTCTGTTATGCCTTTCAGAATTTCATTCATTTTTAATGAGCTGTATGTGTTGTTTTCATTTAATCATGCTTTTAAACATTTAGTTTTTATTAAAATAGGACTTGATATTTAATTTCTTCATATTTTCATGAATAAAAACCCCAGGACAATATTTAGTATCTGAATAATTCATGTGTTTGTGTCGTTTAAATGAACGCTTGTCGCCCCCTGCCGGCCGCACTGGGAATAATCCGACAGGAAACCGGAAGTGCTCAAAATCCGGAAGAAGAACGTCAACAAAGCCGGAGAGCCGTGCAAAATGTCACTTTTAAACATTTAACCAGCAGTGGAATAATTTTCTCTGCTCTCTCATGTTCGCTCCATTTTCATAGCTCGGTTTCTTGCTCTGTTTCCTCCGGTTCCACCTTAAAAGCCGCGGCTGTTTTGAGCGGCCGACAGGAGCCGCTGCAGTATTTAAGGTGGACCGGACAGAATCATATATGCTAAGGTCTCCAGATCCAGGTTGTTTGTGTTTTTAGAGTCTAGTCGGGACGCATGGACCATCCTGAGTGTGCCGAAGGGCTCGGCTCGGGTCCTGACCCGGCGGGGAAGCCCGAACCTTTACCGCCGGCCGTGCTGGCCCGGATCGAGCGGAACCGCCAGAGGGCACTGCTGCTCCGACAAGCGCGCCTCGCCCGCACAGCGCCGTCTGCCGGAGAGGGTGAGTTACTGACACTGACACACACACACACACACACACACACACATATATAAAACATTTAACTTTTACCCTCGGCTGCTCCAGTTAGGAGTGTCCACAGCTGATCTTCCGTCTCTGTGTCTTCCTCTTTCCTGCATGTCCTCTCTCACCACGTCCATAAACCTACTCTTCGGCCGCCTTCTTCTTCGCTCGCCTGACAGCTCCATCCTCAATCTCATCCTTCTCCTGATATACTCCCCGTCTCTCCTCTGGACATGTCCGAACCAACACAGTCTCACTTCTCTAAGATGTCTCTCTAATATACCCGTCCCTAATCCTGTCCATCCTCATCCTCATCTCAGCATATTTAACTCTGACTCCTCCAGCTCCACCACCTGTCTAGAGTTTAGGGACAAGAATCAGAAGGTACCGTCCCCATCACTGCTCCCCGGGTGCTGGATATGTCTGCCCTCTGCTGGGATGGTTTGAAAGAGGATGTGTTTAGTTGTGGGTCACTGTTCATGTTGGTTTGTTTGTGGTTGTCAGGTGGGACAGCAGCCAAAGTGTCCAAAACCATCGATTCTGGAGCGGGGTTCTTCATCGAGGATGAGGACGAGGAGGAGAGCGAGGAGAGGTTTACCAAGGTGGTGCACAGGCCAGGTGAGTCAGAGACTTGGATTATTTGTGAAAGGACTGTATGTTTTATTTACTGTTTACTCTAAAATTGATGTTTCTATTCAATGTTTTATGTCCCTTTTATGAAAGTCTGTAATTTTGTAAATGCTGGATAATTCCCAAAGAATCGTTTGGACCACAAAAAATGAATCGACGCAGGACAAAGGGATCAATTAGAGGAGATTGGGTCTGTTTGACGAGTTTCCACATACAGAAAGTTGTCTGAAAATGTGCCAGGACACCAAATCTGAATGTCCTTATATGGTGAGGACTACAGTGTTTGAACTGGAGGTTAAATAAAGTTTTATTTCTGTGTTTCCAGCCCCAGTTATGGAGCCGGATTACCTGATGTGTGAGGAATGTTCGAGACCTTTTATGGATTCGTATCTTAGCAACAGCTTTGATCTCTCCGTATGTGATAAATGCAGGTACACGCGTGCGCGCACACACACACACACACACACACACACACACACACATGTGCAATGTCTGTTGGTGGTTTTCTTTGCTTCACTGAAGCGACTTTCCTCTCTTTCCTGTTCACACTCTTTTCCGTCTCAGGCCTTTTAAAAGACTCATCTTGTCCACAGCGATGCACAACATGAAACAGGCAAACATGATACTGTCCCCTCCTGAACTCCTCCGAGCATTGGACACATGAGTGCAGGACGTTGGATCGCACCTTAACTGGTAGACTAGTAGTTTTGTCTTTGTTCGGCCAAATGACGCTTTTTTTGAATGCTCAATCAGGAACAAAGAGTCCTGAAGTTCCCCGACGTGTTACAGGAGGACGTTACCCATCTCAATAGTTTACACAGCGCTCTAAAGGTCACCTGCAGGAATATATTTTTATAATTTTGTGTCCTCTGAAGAAGGACACTGTCTCTAACCAAGCAATTATTATTGTCCTGTGGTGTTGAGTATAATGATAATAAAGTCTTCCCAACATTGTGACACTTGAAGATGTCCCCCCCCCCCACCATTGTGATCTTCCTCCAGACACTGAAGACCATGAAGGTGTGTGTTCTGTGTGTTTTGTGTGTAGAGACAATGAAGTGAAGCACCGGCTGATTTCTCGGTCAGAGGCCAAGCAGCATTACTTATTAAAGGACTGTGATCTGGATCTGCGGGAGCCTCCACTTCGCTTCATCCTGAAGAAAAACCCACACAATCCCTGTTGGGGGGACATGAAGCTCTACCTGAAAACACAGGTAAACAAACCTGACCTCCGACCCCAACAGACAGCAGGGACACATGAGGAAGTTTTCATTTTTACCTATTAGTGGACTTCCAGTATAGATCCCTGCAGCACATGTGAATTAAGTCCAGTCAAGTCAAGTAGGTTTTTATTGTCATTTCAGCTATATACACAGTACATAGTGAAACGAAATAATGTTCCTCCAGGACCCTGGTGCTACACACAAGACAACATAAGACACAAGACAAGGCAACAAGTGTAGACAACAGACAGCGCAACAGACAGTACTTTCATTCGTAAGAGGGCAGCAGTGCTATGGAACAAAGCAGCCCAGGTTGTTGGGCAGTGTAACAAGTGTAGTGGAGCAACAAAGTGTAATGTTATGAGTAAAGTGCAGAGTGTAAAAAAAACCTTATATGGAAGACGGCGGAGTGTTCTGTTTGTTGGTGGGGGTTAAAAAAATAATGTCATACCAAAAAATGTACATAAATACCCACACAAAGCTTCTTTCCTCCATTTCTTCCCATCCACTGCATCTTCCTCTTTCACACCTGCATGTCTTCTCTCACCATGTCCATAAACCTCCTCTCTGAGTCTCTGCTTATTGCACTGTCCAAAAGACTGACAGTGTGAAAGATGTTGAGATGCGTTCTGTGTGTGTTCGTTGAGGTGTTAAAACGCTCTATGGAGGTTTGGGGCAGCGAGGAGGCACTGGAGGAGGCCCGCGAGAGTCGAGAGGAGAACAAAGAGGTGCAGAAACAGAAACGCTTCAACAAAAAAGTCAAAGGTACATGGTTTCATAAGTTCTGGAGCCATCTGACTTTTTAAAGGAGTGACTTATTGAGAGAGATTTGTTCGTGTCCTAAACCACATCCATGCACCTTCGCCACTTTAACGAAGTGCTGGAGAAAGTTTTGGGGATGTGTTTTGAAAAATAAAAACATCTGATGTCCACTTTCAGGAAGAGAGGAAGATGTATATTACACTTTTCTCCAAACTACACCTCTAAATTGCAACGTCTTCTGGATTACTAGTTAAGATATGGATGATGTTTTTTTTTTCCTCTCCTCTCTCTCTCTCCCTCTCCCTCTCTCTCTCTCTTTCTCAGAGTTGAGACGAGCAGTCAGAAGCAGCATGTTCAGGAAGGACACCAGTGTCCACCAGCATGATTATGGGCCGGAGGAGCTGGTGGATGAAGAGGAGGACCAATATCAAAAAGTGTGCAAAACCTGTGGACACCAACTCACTTACGAGAAGATGTAAAGCTGGCTTTGTTCCAAACCGCTCACTCACACTCTGTAGGGAGCAGGGGGAGTATGAAGGGTGTGAGGGAGATTCAGGTTGAAGGTCAGTCTGCCACGAGAGGAGAACAGCATTAAAAGTTTAGGTTAATGACCATACAGCAGTGAAACTACTTCTTCTCTCACTCTCTTAATTTCTCTTCCTGTCCTGTAAAGCTACTCTGTGTGCATTGTTTTCAGACAAAACCAAGATAAATAAACTGGACATGTCTGGGACAGAGTTGTGCAGTTCTCTCACTGACCACTAGGTGCTGCTACAGAGTAGCCAACGCTGCCTTCACAAAAAAAAAAAACAGGGAACAAACTTAACATAGACGTTTCGACTGTATAGTTTGGTAGACCCTATTCTTTGCTTTAATGTCAAAGAAACAGCATTTATATGAGATTTTCAGTGTTACTACATTTCATGAGTGAGAATAAAATGTCATTTTAAAAGTGCCGTTTATTTATGATTCAGTTGGTCGAAATAAACAATAAAAGAACTGAAACAAAGTTTGTAGTGACTGATTCTGCATTGATGGCTGGGTGAATGTCTGTTGTTTACTAAGGGAAGAGACAGCACCTAAACACACTTTGGGAAGCTGGCTTAGACAGTGTGACGCTCTGGACAATGATCTGCTGGGAAAAACCTCAGGTGCTACATTCATGTGGACATTACTTTGACACCTAAACATCTCTGCAGACCAGTTTGCCAACTTCATGGCGACAGTATCCCCTAATGGCCGTGTTCTCTTTCAGCAGGATAATGTAACACCAAACCGTAAACATTGTTCAGGAATCGAGGAGCAAAGAGTTCAAAGTGTTCCTCCAAATTCAACACATCTCAGTCCTGTCCAGCATCCATGGACCTACATCTCAATTTGCACAAATTGTTTTTGTCCTTAGCAGTTTCCGAGACAATTCAATTCAATTAAATTTATTCTTGTATAGCACCTTATACAACAGAGTTGCCCCAAGGCACTTTACATTGGTGGTGGATGGTGGAACAGGTTACAGTAATAGAAGTTAAAGCTGGACGACTACGAAGGAGAGGAACCAAAAACTCCACTGTGTGGAGAAAAAAAACCTCTGAGGGTCCAAGGTCGACTGGCTACCCAACCCCCTTGGGTATACTAGCAGTACAAAGTTAGTTTGGTTTTAAACTCCAGGATCAGTAAAGAGTCCCAAGCTGCTTCCCAAGCTCAGCAAGTCGGTGCGGCCCTAGTTACTGATGAGCCGCCAGGATCCCTTGGCGCATCAGATGCATCGCACAGACCAGACGGTAGTTCAGCATTGGACTCAGGTGATGACCACAGCGGGCCCCCCCGGACATGTGGGGAGAGAAATGGAATGAGGGGGTCAGTAATGAGCAGGATCCAGTAGTGACAGACACAGAAATGAAACAATACAGTGCGATGGCATGTACAGCAGCAACAGCGACATTAGTAGTGGTGCACTATGGTGATTGGTGCGGGTAAGCTAAACTAAAAAAGTAAGTCTTCAGCCGTGATTTAAAGACTGAGACTGATTCGGCATCCCGTACAGAAGCAGGCAAGCTGTTCCACAATCTAGGGGCCCTGTAACTGAACGCTCGTGCTCCTATACATTTATTTATGGAGGGACAATTAGGAGATCTTTATTCTGGGATCTAAGTGGGCGATTAGGTGTATAGGCATTAAGCAGTTCGGTTAGGTATATTGGGGCAAGACCTTTAAGTGCCTTGTAGGTTAAGAGGAGGACCTTGAAGTCAGCCCTGTACCTAACAGGAAGCCAGTGAAGCGAGGAGAGTATGGGAGTGATGTGGTCGTACTTCCTGCTCCTGCTAACAATCCTAGCGGCTGTGTTCTGAATGCGCTGTAGGGTGCTTAATGTGCCCTGAGAGCTTCCAGAAAGTAGGACATTACAGTAATCTAATCTACTGTATACAAATGCATGTACTACTTTCACCGTGTGTTCCATTGACAGAAAACGCCGTAGTTTGGCAATGTTCCGAAGGTGCAGGAAGCATGTCTTCGCAACTGCATTAACATGAGGATTAAATGAAAGATTTTAATCAAAAATAACACCAAGGTTACGTGCCAGCGTACTAACTGAAAACTTCAACCCTGCATCCCGGATATGCGAAATGAAGTTGGCCCTGTCTACATCACTACTACAAAACAAGAGCAGCTCAGTTTTTTCGGGGTTTAGTGAGAGGAAGTTGTTATTCATCCAATCCCTAATATCATTGCGGCTGCTAATTAAAGTGCCGGTTGATGCTTTATCACATGATTTAACAGAGAAGTATAACTGAGTGTCATCAGCGTAGGAGTGGTAACTAACATTATGCTTCCATATAATAGTGCTTAGTGGGAGCATGTAGAGGGAGACGAGCACTGGGATCAGGTCAAGCAGCGTGGGATCATCTCCACGGATAACAAAAGAGGAAAGTCTTTCAAGAAGCCTGGAGAAAAGACAACTTAAAGAAAGGAGGTGGTCTAAGAGAGTTGAGGCTGGGCTGAAGAATAAAGGTGGTGAAAATGGACTTTAAAGCTGGTTAGAATTAAACTCTCTTTGTGATTAGACTGGAGCTACATGTAGCACAATAAAGTCTCGTTCTGTTTCCGTTTTCCCAGCAAAGGAACAAGCGAACGTCTCGGAGTGATAAAACGTGACCAGACATCAGCATATAAGTGTGTAAGCTTGGGCCTGTAAACTCAATCCCCCATAATGGTCCCCTTCTCGCCCTCATAAAACCCAAGCCGAGTTTGTCTGGCAGCAGTTGTATGTGGGTCTGTTAGGAAGAGGGAGAGGAAAGACCGGGCCTCGCTCTTGGAATGATTTGGGGTGGGTCCTCTCTCTGGGTGATGGTGTGAAGAGTTTTTTGCCTTCCACTGTTGCCCTAATGCATCCGATTGCAGCCATGCTACTCCAGGGTCACCTTAAGTCCAGCAGGTTTAAGGAAATCAACACACCGAACCCCCTACAGCGGCACTGAGAGGAAATCTTGAGCAATTGATTGATAATGAGAGTGAATGACAAACAGTAGTGACCACAGCTTTCCATTCAGCATCTCCTTTTATCAGACGTCCCTGGTCAGAAGACCAGCCGCCATAGCCTGCCTCTACTCGAAGGCCTTCGCGTTTCAGGCTTGGCAAATTAATAAAGCTGAGAGTGTTTCCCGCTAAATCTGTATCAATTACAGTCAGTTAGTGAATGAAACCCCTATGTGAAGTGAAAGTGACTGTTTGTCATTGTGAAACAACGTGGAATGTAAAATGCTACAGATCTTGCTCTGAGTCATCTAAAGGGACAAAGTTCCTTTTTGTTCATGATCAAAAATCTAGTTCAACACATGACTTTGGGTAAAAATTTTCGACCGTGATGCTGGGAGATGTTTCGATAAAAAAAAAAAACAGTCTGAAATCTTTTCTCGGTGCTGTTAACAAGTTGCAGATGCTGTTAGCTCAATCATACTGGTCAAACTTCCAAGTTAGTTGTGTAACATTGGATGACAGTTGAAAGTAATGAAATGACGCTGAAGGATGAAGCGGAAGAGGAGAATCCGACCACAGATGGCTTCACTGCTGATTGATCCTGTGATGGTGGCCCCAGGATCAGAAGGTCATGGGTTTGAATCCCAGACCAGTAGGTTTCCCTGAGGTACCCTTGAGCAAGGTATCATCCCTGTTACTGCTTCCTGGGCTGGACGGTGTGGGTGAAAGGCAGGAGGCTGGAGTTGTGTATATGAAGGCATCATATGCCTCTTCTCATGTCTCCACGTTGCTTGAAGTCTCACGCATGCACAGATATGTCCAGCACTGTTGGGTCCCTATGAAGTGTTCAGGTATTTACACACACACCTTAAGATCATTTATGATTAAAATTCAAAAGTACCAACTTCCCGACAATGTTTCAAAAGCTTTAATACTTATTTATACAGTTTATACGAGCTGCAGAAGGGGTGCCTAGACTTTTTATCACCTGGTGTTTAGGCCAAAAAGACAAAAATATAGATATGGAGAAGGTTTTAGATCTATATTTTCAAAATGTGTTAAAACATACACTATATATTAGCACTTAATATAGTTGTACAAATTTATAGCGAATTTAGTTAAGTTAAAAAAAAAATCTTGTCAGGTTTTGATGCTTCATTTTTGGGGCAGCGGTGGCCTAGTGGTTAGGGAGTTGCCCTTGCATCAGAAGATTGTGGGTTTGATTCTCCACCAGTAGGTTGCCCTGAGGTACCCTTGAGCAAGGTACCGTCCCCGGCACTGCTCCCTGGGCACTTTCAATATGCATGGTGTTTGCATGGGTTAAATGCAGAGGTCCAATTTCTTTGTGGTTCACTGTGTGCTGTGCTGTGACCTCGCAATGACAAGGGTTTTCACTTTCAATTTTTCAGTTTTATCAAAATGAATAATAGTCTGATGGGTAACTTTGCACTGGGTTCTTAACTTACTATCATGTTTTAAAATATATTTTAGCATCATTTATCATCTCATTAGTTCAGGTAGCTAAGTACTAATTGAACTGGCTGGAAATATTAGACCTTATTCAGCAATTTAGGTGACTGTGGACCAATTTTGGGTCAGTTTCTGACATAATTCACCCAAGCTCAGGTCGTAGCTACACTCCGCAGGCCTTGTTTTGGGCCTAAAGCATCCGTTTTAATGGAGAACTTGCTTTATGCAACGCTGTCCTAATGCTGTTTGTAGTATTTGACCCTAAAGTGAGTTTTCCCAGGATGAGTGTGCATGTGGTAATGCATTCTGGACCAGGATGAGTGTGATTAATGGCTCTTCTGATTTGCCACCTGCTGTTTTATAGGACCCTGCACGTAACTGATCTCGGGCGCCTGCCCGAGTAGCGTCCTCATTTTAAATAGCCCCCTAAATTTAACCCCTTTGTGAAGCTCCTGTCCAACCCATCTGAGGCAGGAGGGACGGGGTTTTCAGTGATTTTCATTCACATTGAGATTGCACAGAAACACAAACGGGCCAAAACCCATGCTCAACCTGAATGGGGAGAGTTGTTGAGTCAGTAAGTGGTTAAAAATACTTGTATGTCTGAAAGTACCTCATAAACAAGACCAGTTTCTTGACTAGAAAGGACCATAATCTACACTAAACCTGACATTAAATTGTGTTGTTGAGTTTGAGCAGGAAAATAATTTCCCTTATAGCCCAATCAGAAGGTTGTGGGTTCGAATCTCAAACCAGTAGGTTGCCCTGAGGCAGCATTGATCAAGGTACCATCCCCATCACTGAACCCAGGTTGTCTGCCCCCTGCTGGACAGTGTGTGTGGGTTAAATACAGAGGATATATTATGTTGATGAAAATAGTCATTTTCACTTCACTTTGCCTTCACTTTTTGCTCAAATGAAAATGATCCATTGCTTATAGTGCAAACTATTAAATTGCAATAGGTGACTAATGGCTAAAAGTACCTCTAGAAATGGAAGTCTTTCCATCCAGACTCACAACTAGAGGACGAATTTCATGCCTGACATATACCTCACATACTAAGTTAACAACCAAAAAGACAAATACACATCTAGCACATACCTCACATGGTATGTGGTAATAAAAAATACTGTCATGGCAAACATCAAGGGCGGAAGACTATATTCATCATTGCTCAGACTCCAAAAAGATCAATTTCATGGCTAACACAACTTGTTCAGTTATCTTTAAAGAAAACATTAGTGGTTTCTCTTGAGATCATGAAAGTTTCTGTGATTATGATTCAAAAAGTCTCTTTTTTTTAATGGCACAACATTCAGATTTACATTATTAAAAAAAGAAAAACTAAAAAGTACCTAACAGGCCCAGCTTATTGCTACAATTGCTAATATTGTAGATAATGCACACTTTACAAAAATATTCTAGGTGAATCAACTAGTTTATGTAAAAAATTCCAAATTAATGACTAAAATACAGTATACAAACAAACAAACTATAGCTAGAAACTAGAAATTTGGGGTGATTTTTTTGGCAAAAAGGCTCACTTGCAAACTAAGCTTATTGCCTAAAATAGTTTATTTTTATTGCTTAAAGAACTTACAAACTCTAATAATTTTGTTCAAATTCAAACTTATTTTGTAGCACAATTTACACTTAATTTACAAATTAAGTTGCTTAAAAGGCAAATTTTATAGCCAAAGCAACTGTTTACTTCAATAGGGCTAGTTTGATATCCAACCTCCAACTTACTAATGCAGTTAATTGCCAAAATAGCTAGCATGAAGGTGCTAATTTTATTTAATTAATTTTACATACAGAATTTTGTTTGATGCCCAAAAGGCTAATTTTATAGCCGAAACTATTTAATTCATTCATATTTCCATTCATAGCCAAACAAAACAAGTCAGATTCATTTTATTGCTTAAAAACAGGCTTAACTAAAATAGTTTAATCAACTTAAAGATTTTAGATCGTAAAGAGTTTAATAACTACACATAACTTACAAACTGCAGACTCAATATATTACCAAAAAGCCCAGTTTCATAGCTAGTACCGCTAAAAGATTGCTAAAAGTCTGATCTTGCATCTAAAACATCTAAGATTAGTTTGTATCTAAGAAATATTGACGTACCTGACAGCCTCAACAATAAAAAGACTTGTGCCAATTAGTGTGTATACAGTATTTCGCTACCAAAGTTCCAGACTTTCTTGTATGTTTGTGTTGTTGAGGAGCAGTTGTCCAGATCTTCCTGAAGGACAGTGTTATTGTCTCTCATTTTCAGTACAGTCTCTGTACCCGAGCAATTCCAGAAGCAGTATGGGATCATCTCCACACAGAACAGAGAACAAGGCAAGAAAAAGAGCTTTGGGGCGTCCTTCAAGAAGCCTGAAGAAGTGTTCCTGAAGACAACTGAAGACAAGCTGGTCTAAGAAAGTTGAGGCGGTGCTGAAGAATAATGGTGGTGAATATTTGTCCAAAAAACTCTTTGTGTTTATTTACATGTATTTGTGCAGTTTGCTAGTTTGTCTCATTTTCTGAGCAAAAGGAAAAGAAATGAGTACACTTACATGCAGTTTTGTAGATATTTGATGTAAAGTTTACTGCCCTAAAGCCTTGATGATCTGGACGTGAAGGTGTTTTGAGGAAGGCCCCCCCCCACTAAGGCAAAGAAAGCTGCAGAAACAGCTGCCTCTCCGAGGCGGCATGTTCAATGGGTCAATATCCGTCACACCTCTGCAGTTATGTATTGCGTTTGTTCCCTCCCTGCCTTCCACTGTAGGGAATCTCTCTTGGACAGGGCCAACTGGCCCGCTCCACTGGCCGTCCTCCCTAATACTGGATAACAGCTGTCACGCTCCACAGCCGGACACTGCTCACACTCGGGCAACCAGCAAATGTCTGAAGGCTCACGTCGTGGGATCGCGAGTAATACGATTCTCTGTATTTTGCTATTAGTGTTGGCGAATGATGTAAGACCCAATAATAATAACAATAAAAGTAATTCCCCGCGTTACTGATGCCGTAAGCTCGAGTGTGTCTTTAGCACCTATTAATATAAAGTTTCCATGATCTACTATGTAAAGGTCAGACTAGTCTGTCTTTCTGGTGTTTCATCAGAGTGTTCAGATCAGCATCGCCTGAGTTTGGGGTCTGCGTCATGAAAGTGTGTCAGCATTTAAACAGCGTACCTTACAGTCCAAATAATCAGGCTGTGTGAAATTATATATATTTACTCCCGCACCAGACCTTGTATTTTTAATGTTGAGAAACAGTTCACCAGATCTTCCTGAAGAACAGTGTTTTTGTCTCTCACTTTCAGTACAGTCTCTGTACCTGAGCAGTTCTCCAGATCTTCCTGAAGAACAGTGTTTTTGTCTCTCACTTTCAGTACAGTCTCTGTACCTGAGCAGTTCTCCAGATCTTCCTGAAGGACAGTGTTTTTGTCTCTCATTTTCAGTGCAGTCTGTACTGAACAGTTTTTTTTTTTGTTGATTAATCCACATAGTGATTAACTAAATTCGCACCTTCAAGCAGAACAAAGCATCTAACTTAAGACATGAAGCAGTGAGGAAACAGGTGCAGATGATTCCAGATGATCAGTTGATTCATTTACTTCTGAGAGACACCTTTATCTAGAACCTTGTATCTTTAGGCACATTTGTGCCCATTTATTTCACTGGATCTACTCGATATGCCAAAGGTCTGTAGGTGTAAGACTCACAGTACTGATGAGTCAAGATTCAAGACAGATAAGGATGTATTTATATTTGTCTGTCGAGCCATATCTGTCCATCCCCGTCTATTTATTGGTTGTAATCTTGACTCGGCAGTACTGCGCGAGTGTGGGGTTCATGTCCTCCCGCTGTCCGCAAGAGTTTGGTCATTTGAGCTCTGAAGGAGAGGGCGGGGGGTCATGCGTAAACAGTCCTCAACTAGAACTCCTGCGATCTGCGAGAGCAGGACAGTCACCCACTCTCCTTCCCTCTCTCCTTCTTTCTCTTTCTCTCTCCTCCATTCTTTCTCTCTCTCTCCCTCTGTTGCTCAACTTCTCTCTCCCATCCTCTTTTCTTTGGCTTCTCCCACATCTTTCATTCCCTCTTTCACTCTTTCCCTTTTTTCTTTTTCTTTTCCCTTTTTCACTCTTTCATCTCGTCCAATCTTGCCCCCTCCTGTCTCTCTCTCTCTCTCTCTCTTTCTCACTCTCTTCCCACCCTTCGCTCGCATGGAGACTCTCCATGCGGCTCTCACTCTCGGGGAGCTCGCTGCCCCATTGAAGCAGAAAAAACATAGAATCTCGGAGGAAGTGCCGGAGTCCAACTACGCCGACCTCCGGGAAACCACCACAGCCGTCTGCGCGGGCAATCGGACCAACAGCGCCAAAACTGTGAAGGTCACATTCACAGGGGAAGGAAATCAGCTGGCCGTGTTCAAATGGAAGGACACCGAACAAGCCAAGGACTCTCCTTCTCCAGACAGGTCCAAAAGTTCGGAGGGTGAGGAGACGGAGGAGACGGAGGAGCTGAGCTACACAGAAATGCGCCTTAGCAGTCGGCGTCAGCCAAAGGACGCAGGGACACCTACGGCAGACGTTGAGTCCCACTACATCACCACTCACGAAATCCAACTGACGGAGCTCGACCATGACGCCGACTGTGACTTCGGTCGAGGGTCCCGCTGGGATTACGATAACGACAACCTTGTGTACTCATTTGTGGATTATGCATGCTTTGAGAGTGTTAACGCTGAAGGAATACCGGTTAACAACAGCCAGCGGATGGATGGACCGGCTTCCCGTCCGCCCAAACTCGCAGCCACTGGTGCGCTGGTTAGCACCGAAAGTGAGCCGTGCGAGTCAGACAAATGCACTAGTTCAGATGAGAGTCCCTGCAAGACACAAGAAGACAGGCTCTGCTCTACTGGACAGGTTCACATGGCTATTAAAGCTTGTCCGTCTGTCAACAGTCCAGCGAAAGTGGAAAAGCTCCGTTACCGAACTGCACGAAACTCCAAAGTTTTCATTAACTCTGTCAGAAAGGATGAGGCACTTCAGGAGCATGGCCACTGTTTCATCCCAGCTCCGGGTCGCCAACACCTAGCCAGCAAGTTGAGGGGCAAAGACGTGAACGAGTATTCGAGTGGTGCCTCCAGTTCGGTTAGCGAGCTGGATGACGCTGATAAGGAAGTAAGCAACCTAACAGCCAAGTCATTCCGCAGCCTGGCATGCCCCTACTTTGATGCCATCAACTTGAGGACGTCCAGCGAATCCTCTGTGTCTGAGCATGGGCTGAGCTTCAACCGGTGGTCTGCCTTTGTGGACTGGAATTATGGGAGAATTGGTCGTGAATGTGGCGCATTAGAAGCTACAAAGCATGCAGAGGGTAATGTAATCACTTCCATACCTTCTTCAGAGTCAACTAGCAAAATAGAACTGAGGGGCAAGTTTCAGTCTGAGAGAGAAGAGGTAAAGGACGTCGTTATGACTGAGACGTCAAATGTCACTTGCAGCAAGAAGACAGGTTTGGTCCGAGAATGCATGCACAAAGCTATTGGGTCATGTGCCACAGCCATTACCAAGCCAGTCAGGTCTGGGTGTGGTCAAGAAACCCAGTCGTCTGAGCAGGATGAAGGTACAGAAGACACATACAAGAAAGCCATTTTTGCTTCAAGCCTTTTGAAAAATGTAATCTCCAAGAAAATGCAGTTTGAGCAGGAGTGTAAAATGGAGAGGGAGCACATGCAGCATGCCTCACCATGCCCACCGCCTCAGGAATCTCAAAGGGAAAGCACAGGTGCTAAAGGTTTGCACAGGCAGATATCCGAAACAGGGTCTGTTGTCTCCTTGGAGGAGCTTGGAGAGATGATGGACAGTGTTTCCCACCTTTCAGGAGAAGAACAATACCCACAGAATAATCCCCATGCTATCGTTGCAGAAGTCAGTCCTGAATCACCTACTGAGGGAGAGGAAAGCTGGAAGGGCCCACTGCCATGCAGCCAAAACAGCGCCTTTAAAACTTGGAAAGATGATGTGCAAGAGATCTCCAATGCACACCCTGGGAAGGACAGTGAACTTCTGGAAACAACAGCATCCTCCTCAGAACACAAGGAGAAAGAGGGTGCAAACGGCAAGATGACTAAAATGTCCCACTTGTATGTGCCCAGCTCACATCTCCTGCCCAAAGAGAGAGATGCCACAAAGCGCTCAGATGAAAAAGTACGCAGAGAAAACATTGGCACTTCAGACCGTAATCAAGGTGGGAAAGCCCAGGAGATCACAATCCGTTTGCGCAGCATGAAGGAAAACAAAAGCAACCCGTTCAGCATTGCCAGCCTTCTGACCCCTAATATCAGACACAGCCCAGTTAAGAGTCACATGATCTCCGTCAGCGACAAAGTACCGCATTTCATGGTGAGGGATGTCAGGGACAACAAATGGAAACTCCACACCCCCATCCACCAGGTACGGGATGTTCGCAAGCTGGTGAAAAGCTCTTACAGGTTTGTCTCACTAGAGGACACGGAGCACAAAACGAGACCCTCTGCATCTCATGAGGAGAGTCAGGCGGTGAAAAAGGAACCTGACAAAGCTCATTTCCCGAGCCCCATGGTAATCAAATGCCAGTCTGTGAACACAAGCAACGGTGCACAACGAGACTCAAACGTGAGTAGCGAAAGTATTCAAGAACCCGGAACCAGAAGAGAGATCTCTCAGTGTCCCAGAAATGATAGCTTGCGCCGGGTACCTTGTGCAAAACTGCCTGACCCAAAACTGGTGAGACAGAAAGTGGAGTACAAGCTCACCAACCAGGCAGCTCTGGAGAAGCTGAAAGCAGCGGTGAAAACAATGGAGCAGCTCTACGTCTTCGACAGAAATGAGTGGAAGCGAAAAACGGAGGCGCCACGAGTGGTAACAGACAGTCATGTGCTCTCGCTCATCACCAGCAAGGAGCACAGGATGGCAGGTAAATCAGACTCTGAAGATGAATGGGGAAAAGTCCTGAGCCCGGAGTTGAATGAAAGGACATGCATGAATCCCCATTTGCAAATGGACACTCTAACCACCAAGTATAATTCAAACAAGAGCAAATGTTTGTTGGGTCCAGGAAGTGGTCTAGGCAGCCAAACTGCTGTCCCTGCACATCAGGACAGACAGTGTTCCACTAGTGGGAGGTCAAGCTTCACCAAAGGTCCCTTGTGTCTCAAGATTTCTCCATCTAAAGCTAAGCTAAAGGAAAGAGGGAGCACTAGCTCTTCAGAGACTCTTGCTAAACCTCAACCCCTGCACCCAGGTCACTCTGATTCTGAAAACTATCTGACCATCCCGGTTAAATCTTGTCTCATTGACCCCAAACTCGACCCTGAGCCCCGTCCTCAACAATCCCACCCACCACTTCAATGCTCCCCGGTTGTCACTGACTCTTGGTCTCCCGAGAGCCCAACAGCGACCATGGTGTATCACCATGCAACTACCCCACAAATGCTTTGCATCACACCCCCCATGGACCCCCCTGCCCCAAACACCCAGCGTAAGTTGCTGTTGGACCCCACCACCGGTCAGTGCTATCTAGTAGACACCCCTGTCCCTTTGCAGCCGGCCACTCAGCGACTCTATTACCCTGAATGTGGGCGATACATGGATGTCCCGCTGTCTGTCACCCCCGTACCCATCTCTCCGGTCACCCTCAGTCCGGCCTATGCAGCCCCGGCTTGCTACGTCTACCCATCCACTTTTTTGCCACCCCATTCTCACGTTCAATCGTCCACGTGTTTGGACGGCAAGAGTATGAGGTCATCGGCGGGTGGCTTGTACCTGGCACCGCCCACTGTAGCAGCTTCGGTTGCAAAGCCAGTCATTAGTATCACGTCACAGCAAGGGCCCCAGATCATTGCCCCACCTTCATTTGATGGTACGACCATGAGCTTTGTGGTGGAGCACAGATAATTGAGGGTGAGTCGGCTTTGCTGTTGTAAAACTGCATCAGTTGTGCAAGATTAGAATACATTGTGGTAAAAAATTATACAATAAAAGTCCACAAAGAAATTCTATGTTCAAAACTAAAGGGGCCCAAGGGTCAAAACCTCCTCCGTTTGAGTTTTTTTGATTGTTTGTTTACAAAAAAGTCTGAGTTAAATTGAAATAAATTGAATGTAACACAAAGGTGATCAAATGTGACATCACCGTTGCAAAAAACATATAAAACATTTTAAAAAGCTACATTTTAATGCCATTTAAAAAATTTTTAAATAAGCAAGGTGTTTTGTCATTTCTCAGATGAGTGATTGAATTCAAAAAATGTGTGATGATGACTTAAACCTAAATAAAGTTTAATTAATTAAATTTAGAATTTAAATTTAAAATTCAAGCTCTTTCAAAATGTCAAAATTTCATTAAGAACCCAGAATGAGGTTTGTTGTGAAATGGTTGTTGCCTTTCCAATGGAGGTGAATGGAGCTAGATGTCTCCAACACATTTTCTGTCCATGTGTCTCTGAGTGTCTCTGTGGGACGGTGATGATGGTAAAATAGTAAATCTGAACTAAATCACTTTTCCTTGTGTCCCTCCACCATGCACAGGTTCAGGTCCAAAATCTTCTCCAAACTCTGGTAAAACAGTGTTTCAGGCAGCGTCTTCACCACCTGTTCAGGTCTGTGAGGGACATTTGGAGGTCTGGTTCCATTCAGCAACACTGGGAACGAACTCACAGCAAACCTCCCTCTGAAAGAAGGAGCTTTAAAAAATTATAGAAGTTGCTTTGAAGTGTGTTAGAGAGGGAAAGGGATTATGTTTAGGGAAATACAGTGTGTGAATGTGTGTGGATGTAATGCCTAATGCATTTAAGGTGTGTGTGTGTGTGTGTGTGTGTGTGTGTGTGTGTGTGATAGAGTGTGTTTCTACAGTGTGGTTGTATGAATGCATGTGCTTTTGTGTCTGAATGGAAACCGTGTCCCTGCCTATGCTCATGAGAACCAAAAAGAGTGTGTATCATGTGTGTGTGTGTGCGTGTATGTGTGTGTGTGTGTGTGTGTGTGTGTGTGTGTGTGTGTGTGTGTGTTTAAAGGTCAGTAGATGCAAAGCATTTGTTGTGCTGAGGCAGGAGAATGACAGCTGCCGAGGCCCATCAGGGGAACAAGCAGCAGCAGGGTCAAACCTTTTTATAGAGAGAGAGCAAGACAGACAGACAGAGAGAGAGAGAGAAAGACAGACAGACAGACAGATAGAGAAAGAGAGAGAGACTCCCTTAGCATGCCTTTGCCTCTCTGTAGTACAGTAGGTCAACAGTATTGTCTCTCTCCATCTGCATCAGGTTTCGGTGGTGTGTGTCTGTGTGTGTGTGTGTGTGTGTGTGTGTGTCTTTATATCCTGGCTCTTCAGAAGCTTCAGCACTGAAAATAACATCTGTTACCTTTTAAAGCATTTAAATGCATGTCATTTACTTATTTTTTTCAAATTTGGGCCCATATTCATCATTTTCCTTGTCATTGTCTCGACCTCGCTTACAATTATTGTGACCAATGTCCAACTTGACACGAAGGGTGTCACTATATGCAATATATGTAAATGAACTCTGCTCTGATGGACTGCACCTCATTTGTAAACTGTTCCTTATAACTTCCACTGGAATTTGCTTCTTCTTCTTCTTCTTCTTCTTCTTCTTCTATATTCTTATTCTTCTATATATATATTTGTTGACAGAATGCACTCTCTCTCTCTCTCTCTCTCTCTCTCTCTCTCTCTCTCTCTCGCTCGCTCGCTCTCTCTCTTTCTCTCTCTCTCTCTCTCGCTCGCTCTCTCTCTCTCGCTCACTCTCTCTCGCTCGCTCTCGCTTGCTCTCTCTCTGTCACACAAACACACACACACAACATACACACATACATACACATATATATAGTCTAGTCAAGTCAAGTCAAGTCAAGTCAAGTCAAGTAGGATTTTATTGTCATTTCAACCACATACACAGTACATAGTGAAATGAAATAACATTCCTCCAGGACCCTGGTGCTACACACAAGACAACATCAGACACAACATAAGACATAGGACAACATAAGACACAAGTTACAAGTAATATCATAAGATAAGACAAGACAACAAGTGCAAAAGAGATGCAAAACGAGTGTCGCTCCATTACAATGGAGATAAAATGTACAATTTAGCATAGAGAAAAAAGGAATATTTCCATTAAAACCACTGCTCAATAGACAGTTAAGGGTGGACATAAACCATGAACATATCTATCAGCTTGTCCCGTTATCACCGTCCCATTCCCACTTTCCCTGAGCTCTGCCTTTTGAGCCCTTCAGATTGTGAGAAATGTTTGGGTCTGAATTACTTTACACATGTTCAGCTCTTTAAGACCTTAAGTGGGACAAACAAGACACTTTCAGAGCAAAGACCTTTTTAGATGCAGGACCTCGAGCCTGGGATTTCTTCGTCCCAGCTGCATGATGATCAATGCTGATTAAATTTTTTTTCCTTCCTCTCCCTTATTTCCTCCAGGCCCTGCTGAATGTTTGTGTGTGTGTGTGTGAGTGAGTGAGTGAGTATGTGTGTGTGTGTATTTGTGTGTGTGTGTGTGTGTGTGTTTGTCTCCAGACACCTCCACCAAAGTCAAATACACTCCCACGATCACCGGAAGTTGTCTGCATCACGTCCTGTGCTTGGGCGGGCTTCCTGTCTGCTCTGCGGTTTGGCGAAGCTCTGCAGCAAAAAAGAAAGAAGGTTCAATAGAATTTTTATTCAATAGAATAGAAAAACTGTTTTTGAACCAAATCATCCTTGTTGACATTTCCCTTTCCCATCCCTGCCAGTGGTACGTTAGGATTTTGACAATTTAATGCTGAAATTTGACTTTTTTTTCCAGAAATCTTGCCTTCAGTTTGAAACAGAGGCTTGTTTTATGAAGATTTGAGAATTTTGGGCATATTTTCTAATTATTTTTTTGATTCATCTCAAAAATAATAACAGTCTCAAAATGTTTGGCTTGTCACAAAAAGATTTCTGAAGGATTTTGGTTTTGCCTCACATTAATCTTGAAAAATTATGACTTATTTTCTCAAAATACTTGCATCATCTCACAATAATGACATTTTTTCTGAATATTTTATTTATCTTGAAAGAGCTCACGCTGAAAATATGCACTTATTTTATTGGGAAGATGTTCTGGTGGATTTTTTGTTTTATTTTTTTGTCCTAGTTTTGAAATTATATATTATATATGCAATATATTTTTCTTTTGAAAATTCTTTCTTTTTACCCAAATGTTTTATTCTGACTGTTAAATTTCAAAATTTATCCATCTGTCTTAATCTTTATCCAGACGAGGAACATACTGCAACTAAAATGTCAAAAACTGATTGATTGAAGTCAAAACACTGCTGAAATAGAAATAATTTTCAAAATATTGCTGATTATTTGCAAAAACTAGTCTGGATATGCACATTTCAATGAACCTTTTTAGAAAATAAGTTGTTTTGACAAACTGCCTTCACAATAAGAGACAGATGGGGAACCTCTGTGTTCCTGTGTGGACCTTGTGTGATGAAAGTAAAATTGGGATCATTTTGGGAGTGTTAATGTGGGTGTGTTGATACTCCGGTGAATTCGTTCTTTATGGGCACCCTGGTAAAAGAGTTTAGGTTTAAAACACTGAGACATTTTCAAACAATCGGCTTGGCGGTGTCAGCCTAGCTTGTTTGCCTTTTCTGTTTTCTTATTTCTTTTTGTTTTGTGGTTCCGTTTGCTTCCTTTGATGTACATTCAAGGTGTATGGATCTGCAGGCCAGTCTGTTTACCTGTTCTGTAGGGAATATTTCAGATTTTTTGGGTGTGAAATGCTATCAACACACACCAACATACGTCTCATCCAAAGAGTTTCATCTTTTTGTCCAAAAGCCAAAAATGTAATTTTATCTCTTATTTCTGCAAATTAGCCCGAGGTTCATTTAAAGGGAGTTGAAACACCAACCCGCTGCTTCCTGAGGCCTAATTAATTTGTCACCAGCCATAAATCTTTATCCAGAATACTCACTTTAATACTCCTTCAGTTGGTCGAGAGAAACTTGAAAGAGCCAATATCTTACACAACAGCCACAAAGTTTGGGCCCACTCATATCAGGACTGTGTTTAGCGACTGACGTTCACTTTGTGTTAATTCTGCTCTCTAAAGTCAGAAACTCCTGAAAAACTTTACTTCCTGGTTTGACGATAATAAAGAGACAACTGTGGGACAAACAGGACAAACACTGGAGCATTAAGAACTGGGAGCAGGTCTGGTGGACAGGCGAGAGTGAATTCCAGTGATTTGGGTGACGTTAAGGGTTTATGTGGGGCGGCAGACAAGGGAAAAGGACAAAACAAAGTGTGTTGTTCATGTAGTGAAACATGGAGATGAAACAATGATGCTTCGGGAACGTTTTGGGGAGCAAGATCTGGTGACTCAGTCTAAATTTAAGGGATCAAGAAAAACACAAATTATCACTCAGTTCTACATCAAACAGTTCCTTCTGGTTCATCACTGGATAAAATTTCACTCTTCAGCAGGATAATGATCCCAAGCATCAAAACTGGTCCAGTCCAAAAAAAGGGGAAAATATCTGTCTCATATTTAGCTGCAGGGAAGAGCTTGACCCACAGATTTTAACTGAGCTCCAGAAAATGAGACTGTTTGGACAGTTATTTCCAAAAGTTGCAGTGAATTTTTCACAATTTTTCAGCCCCTCGTTATATAATTAACTGTATTATTTATGTTCCTGTGCCTTATAGACTGACATATGTACATGAGCTATGCCACCATTGGGTGCACTGTGTTGCACCTTTGAGGCTGAAACACTGTTTATAACTTCAGCACAAATGGGCGGGGTTAGACTGCTGTAACTGCTTATGTAAACGTGGTGTCTTTTACACCTCTAAAATGTTCCTGCAGGCTCTGTCATGTGTATTTTGGCAAAAATGGAATGTAGCGTAAAGTCTTGGATTTTGGGCCCATTTGACGACAAATTGAAATAGATCACATTTTCAAAAACATCTTTTAAATTCTGATACTTTTTAGATGAAAATAGGCAGATTTCTGTGAGCGATTCACAGAATCTGTGAGCGACTCATTTTTTTCCACCTTTCACTCCCTCTAAATGACACTCAGAGGTTTTTTTTTTCTCTTTTATATTTTGTCTTTAGTGTTTGTGTCAAATATTTTATCCTGTGATTAATTGTGAACTGAACTGTGCCACTACTGAACAACCAGAAATTATCTAATCCAAAATCAAATGAAAGCAGCTAACTGGTCTTATGCGTTTGGACCCTCATCAATAGTATTAGCTTGACTGAAATAGCCAATTTTCTTAGTCGACAAAGGAGATATTCACTGATAATGTAGATAAGAGCAGAACTATGTTTGCAATGCACTTTAAAGAGATGCTACCATAGCCAAACAGTAGCCTGTCATGCCAGCAAGCTGTTTCAGGCTCCGTACCTTTGGGATGCAGTATCAGAGTTGTGATATGTCGGTGAAAAATCATCCCATCTTTAACTAACAATGTCGTCTGTAACCCAAACAATAAATGAAAGCTTGTGAAGAAATGTTGGATGGTGCAAACCTTATTGGCTTTCATTCACTTTTGTTCTGCTGCCTGTACTCATCTTCACCTCCGACTCCATTAAAGGAACATCACAAAAAAATTTCTGCACAACTGCTAAGATGCAAATAAGATGGTTCAGGGTGTGAGAACTGTGAGAACAGTGGTGATGAATGGAAACAGACATCTGAAATGGTTGCGAAGACACCGTCTGATGCCTGAGACATTGTTTTTCAGAGTTTTGGCTTGATTCCACATTCACAATGGGAGTGGCAAGAGCATCAACATCATTCCTATACACTGTGGATGCTCTCTGATGAAAATGAACAGACGAAGGGGACAAGGACAGAATATTTAGCATTTTTAAATCAAAGCTGACAAATGTTTTGACCTGTTTTTGTGCCGCTGTTGTTTGTAGTTATGTAATATGGGTTGAGAAGGTGGCGCCATCATTAGATGGACCATTAAGGTTAATGGTTTCTAGACAAGAGTGAGAAATTAGATTGCTTTGGTTTGGACATGTCCAGAGGAGAAATGAGGAGAATATCAGGAGAAGGTTGTTTTAGATGGGCCGTTAAGGTTGGATGGTTTGGAGACAAAAGTAAGGGAAGTGATTTTGCTTTGGTTTTGGACATGTCTAGAGAAGAGACGAGGAGAATATCAGGAGACGGATGTTGAAGATGGACCTGCCAGGAAAGAGGAAAAGAGGAAGGACAAAGAGAGGTTTTATGGATGTGGTGTGAGAGAAATTTACATCCTCGCCACCGGCCTCAATGGAAAACAAAGGTCTTATGATTAAGGGTGGCGGTGGTAGGGTACTTGCCTACGGACCTCTGGATCAAGAGGTCCCCGGTTTGAATCCCACCTCTAGCACTACCACCACTGCATCAACACCCATGGCTCTACTGGTGGAAATAAAATGGCGACGTTTTGAGACGTCCTGTTCCATTCACCACCACTGTAAATCTGAGTTTGAACCATTACAGACCAATCCCAGAATTATAGAGGAGTTAAAAAATTGAATACTTTCAAACTTTAAATCTCTAGCTTGGTAGAAGGAGCAGGAAAAAGTAGGATCGCCGACCATGGTGGTCAAGGATCGTGGGGAGTGTCAAGACAACCAGCTTGTTGGAGGAAGTCCATGGAAAGTTTTATTAAAGCCATTGGATTAAAGCCGTCTTGTGGAGGAATGGAAATGATATGGAGGCATTTAGAAGCCAACAATCTTACATGCACCTCCCAGAGGACCCGAGAATGGATTGATGGGATTTGTAAAAAGGATTTATGGTGTAACCGGGCCAAAGTTGGAGTTCTGGAATAAACTGAACCTGTGAGCTGACTGGAAGTGTCCACTCTTCTTGGTCTGACTCGCCTGTACCCAGAAACGTGTTTCATTTTATAAAACTACAAAAGCTGAATGGTGAAATGTACATTTCCTATATTGTGCCAGAAATATGGTGGGAATTGGGTTAAAAATTACCTTTGCCCCTACTATTCATTCACTGGATTTCGTCAGAATATTACCATGTGTCTCAAAAAGAGTGACTGATTTTCTCAGAATGATGACTGAATGTCTTGAAAAACGAACTTTCCTCAAACTGTTTCTTGAAATAAAATGGCTTTTTATGCCCATTTGGTGACTTATTTTACCAGAAAAATATTTAGTACCCCTAAATAGCTACTTATTTTCCAGTATTATGGCCTTTTATCTTGAAATAATGATTTTTCTCATAGAATTATTTAGTATCTGGAAATAACGACTTAGCATCATAATATGACTTATTCTAAATAATGACATGGTACATTGAACAGGGTTATCACAAAACGAATTAAATATGCTAAATATGGACTTGTTAGTCACTTATTACTATCTTGAAATGTTGACTTATGTATTAATTACTTATTTTCACACAGACATGTACTATTTATAAGTAATTTTCTTAAAATAATGGAGTAGTATGCTAAACTAGTGACTTATTTTCTTCAAATGCTGTCTTAAATAATTAAATAATGACTTATTTTGATGAAAGTTTGGAACTTTTGACAAAGGAAAATCGAGAAATTAGATCTACATTTTGCGAATTTATTTTTAAAGAGTAACAGAAAAGTAACTAATAAGTTTATAACAGGTTTCTAAGAAAAATCGCTATTTTCTGTCCGTTTTTCACCATAAACACTGAAAAGAAACCAGTTTCTCTGAACCGTTTGACTCCAAACCCACTCAGAAAAAGTTTAATAAAACCTTAAATAAAACCTTCTCAAAGAGAAAGAAAGTCCAAAACCTCGAGAAACGCTAATCATGCTAAAGCTAGCCGCACAGACCTCCGATGCTATGGTTACTTCGTAATGCCTCTGTGCGCGCGCGCGCGTGTGTTTCTTCATGAGTGTGTGGTAAAATGCTGCAGTAACTGAGCCGTTTGTTGACGCAGTCGGCATGGCAACGGCGCGAGTGACAGACGTGTGCGCGGGCTCAGCTGTTCTGCGAGAATTCGGAGCTCGCGCGCAGTAAAAAAAATGTGGGGGGGCCTTTACCCCCATTAAAAATACACTTATAAATACACGAAATAATAATAATTATATATATATATATATATATATATATATATATATATATATATATATATATGCTGCATATATATATATATACTCTATGTGTAGTAACAATGTGTGTGTGTGTGTGTGTGTGTGTATTATAATTGTAATAATTTAAATGTCATTTATAAATGTTATATTCTATTGTATTATATATATATATATATATATATATATATATATATATATATATATATATATATATAAATAATGATTTTGATGATGTGATGATGTTTATTTTTTTATCAATTTCACAAAATGCTAAATGCAAACAAAGAAAAATCTAAATCAAATCAATATTTGGTGTTACTACCTTTTGCCTTCAACCCAGCCATTAGGGATACACAAGCCAGGATACACAAGCCAGTGGAGGTGAGGAGGGTGTCAGGGAGGGTGATGAGTTTGAAGCTGGAAGTTGAAGGTGTGATAATGAATGTTATTAGTGCTTATGCTCCACAAGTTGGTTGTGAGATGGAAGAGAAAGAAAAATTCTGGAGTGAGGTAGATGAAGTGATAGAGAGTGTACCCAAGAGAGAGTGAGTGATTGGTGCAGATTTTAATGGTCATGTTGGTGAAGGGAACAAAGGTGATGAGGAGGTGATGGGTAGGCATGGTGTTAAGGAGAGGAATGCTGAAGGTCAGATGGTTGTAGATTTTGCAAAAAGGATGGAAATGGATGTAGTTAATACTTATTTAAGAGAGAGAGCACAGGGTGACGTATAAGAGTGGAGGAAGATGCTCACAGGTGGATTATATTCTTTGCAGAAGGGTCATTCTGAAAGAGACTGGAGAGTGCAAAGTCGTGACAGGGGAGAGTGTAGCTAAACAGCATAGGATGGTGGTCTGTAGATGACCTTGGAGTCGAAAAGGAGGGAGAAAAATGAGGAGCCAGAGCCGAGGATCAAGTGGTGGAAGCTGAAGGAGGAGGACTGCAAGGTGGAATTCAGGCAGGAGTTAACACGGGCACTGGGAGGTGTCGAAGAGCTACCGGATTGCTGGGAAACTACTGCAGAAGTGATCAGGAAGGCAACAGAAATGTACTTGGTGTGACATCTGGAAGGAAGAAGGAGGATAAGGAAACCTGGTGGTGGAACCAAGAAGTCCAGTAGTGTATTCAAAAGAAGAGGGAGGCAAAGAAGACATGGGACAGTCAGAGAGATGAAGAAAGTAGACAGGTGTACAAGAGAGATGAACCACAGAGTAAGCAGTGGTGAAGAATGGCCAAAAGATAAGGTGTTTGGTAGAGTGTATGAAGGTTGGACAGTGAAGAGGAAAGGACCTTTTGCGAAAGATGGCTAGACAGAGAAACAGATCTGGGAGAAAGATGTGCAGCGGCGCAGGTCAAGCGATTAAAAGATGAAATGAAGCGTTCTCACAAAATTACGGGCAGAAAAATGTTTGAGCAGATGGAAGGAATACTTTGAGGGCTGATGAATGAAGAATGAGAGAGAGAAAGGAATTGGTATGTGAAGGATAGTGAACCGGTAAGTGCAACAAATAAACATGATGGAAGTAAGGCGGCAATGAAGAGAATGAAGAATGTAAAGGCTGTTGGACCAGATGACATACCAGTGGAAGCATGGAGGTGTTTAGGGGAGATGACAGTTGAGTTTCTGACCAGATTGTTTAACACAATCTTGAAAAGTGAGAGGATGCCTGAGGTGGAGACGAAGTGTACTGGTTTCGATCTTCAAGAATAAGGGTGATGCACAGAGCTGTAGTAACTATAGAGGAATAAAGTTGATCAGCCACACCATGAAGTTATGGGAAAGAGTAATGGAAGCGAGGTTAAGAAAAGAGGTGAATATTAGTGAACGGCAGCATGGTTTCATGCCAAGAAAGAGCATTACAGATGCTCTGTAAGATGGAGCTGCATTGTGCCTTTGTGGCCTTGGAGAAAACGCATATGACAGGGTGCCTAGAGGTTGTGGTTTTGTATGAGGACGTCAGGTGTTACAGAGAAGTATGTGAGGAAGTAGTTCAGGATATGTATGATGGCAATTAACAGTGGTAAGATCTACAGTGGGAGGGAGGAATGCATATAAGGTAGATGTTGGATTACATCAACGATCAGCGCTGAGCCCATTCTTGTTTACAATAGTAATGAGTGGAGTTGACGGTCAAGGTTAGACAGGAGTCTCCTGATGATGTTTGCTGATGATATTGTGATCTGTAGTGAGAGTAGGGAGCAGCTTGCGGAGAGATGGAGATGTGCTCAGAGAGGAGAGGAATGAGAAAGTCAATGGGCAAAGACAGAATACATGAGTTTGAATGAAAGGGAGAAAGAAGTGGAGTGGTTAGGATGCAGGGAGTAGAGGTAACAAAGGTGGAGGAGTTTAAATACTTGGGATGAACAGTTCAGTGTAGCGAGAGATGAGGATTATAGGAAGGAAGATGTTGAAGATGGAGCTGCCAGGAAGAGGAAAAGAGGAAGGACAAAGAGGAGGTTTATGGAAGTGGTGAGAAGGACATGCAGGTGGTCAGTTTGAAGTAGGAAGAAGATGCAGAGGACCCGAAGAAATGGAGACAGTTGATCCGCTGTAGCGACCCCTAAATGGGAGCAACCGAAAGAAAAAGACTACCTTTTGCCTTCAAACCAGCATCAATTTTATATGGCCCCACAGAGCCTGATCTCCAACATCATGAAGTGTGTCACAGGATTACATGAAGAGACAGAAGAGGATGTAAAGCCTACATCCACAGAAGATCTGTGGTTAGTTCTCCAAGATGTTTTTTGAACAACCTACCAGCCGAGTTCCTTCAAAAACTTTTGTGCAAAGTGTACCTAGAAGAATTGATGCTGTTTGAAGGCAAAGGGTGGTCACACCAAATATTGATTTGATTTAGATTTCTCTTTTGTTCTCTTTTGCTGCATTTTGTTGATTGATGAAAATCAATGATTAACACTTCAATTTTGAAAGCATTTTTGTTTACAGCATTTTTTCCACACCTGCCTAAAACCTTTGCACAGTATATATATATATATATATATATATATATATATATATATATAGTTTTTTTGAATTATTTTATTTCATTTATTAATGAATTTAGTTTTATTTCTTCACATTTTTTTATTACATTGTTCTTCGAGTCTATTTTTGTTGCTCGCTGTTATCTACAGACTTAACAGAAGCTGTTTTCTTCTAGTTCAATTAAACTTTCTCACTCTTGATTATTGTCTGTTTTCACATTCAATTGCCTTTATACCTTCAAACTGCCCACCAGAAACTAAAATCCATTAAAATTAAATCTTCTATTGACTTTTATTTTGTCCAAAAACTTTGTTGAATTGTAAAAGTAATTTTCATTATTTTAATGTATTTTTCATCCCCCATAATGCAGTGGCTGGGATTCAGGGTGAGGTTGGTGTGAAATGGTTCAGATTTCTGTGGAAGTGAATGGAACCGGACATCTCTAACAGCTTTCATTTTCGCAGTGAGCTCCATCTGCATTTAAATAGGATTTATCATAAAAAATAGATTTACTAAATCAGGACTATTTTGCGTCATGTTAAACCCCTCTGTCATTAATGCATTTAGTTTAGTCTGTTTTTCTTTTCTTACTGGAGGGAATAAGTTTCCACACCGTTGAAATGATCATCACTTTATATAATTTATTTAGCAGCTCATTTTCAGCAGCCCTGTTTTAAATTATTTTTCCCAAAAGAGGTTTGCAGGGCAGTGGCCCGGTAGTTAAGGATTTGGCCTCATGGTCAGAAGGTTGTGGGTTCGAACCCCAGACCTGTAGGTTGCCCTGAAGTGCCCTTGAGCAAGGTACCTTCCCCATCCCTGTTCCCCAGGTGCTGGGTATGGCTGCCCCCTGCTGGAAGGCATGTATGAGTTAAATGGATGACGCAGGAATGAGACCAGACTTTTAAAATCACTCCACGTAATTTAATGCATGGTCAAAAATCAGCCCCTGAAATATTTACACCAAACCCATACAAAACCATGAGACGTAGCATTTACAAGGCACCATTGAGGAATCATTGAGGAATTTTTTGTCCTTTCTTCAGTCTAAACAAACAAAAAGACTGCGCCGGATTGTCCGGCACCTGTAAACATGTGGTAGTAAGGCGGTGCTGCCCAAGAAATCGCTGAGATCAGAATAAATAAGCTAGTAGCACTTCAGCTGTACAGCCGAGTAATAAACCACGGACCACTGAAGTCACTGGCGTCTGTTGAGTGATGGGAGTCTTGATTGGTTGAACGTCCATGCAGGACTGCTGGATGTTCGGCTTTTTGTTTTTGATCAGCCAAAATCCTGGCCAACAGCGAGTAAAGAATTTAATTTGAATCCTGAATTGCTCGTTTCTCCCTCACTGTTGGCTTTTGTTAGAACATACTTTGACCACTTGAATGGAAAAAGCTTACAAAGGGAGATCAGGCCTAAAGTCTCCAGAAACTACAATCTAAAGCCTAAAGAGTGGCACATCCAGCTTAGCATAATAAAGGTAATTTACATTAAGCTTTTATTAAAGTTTAAGGCTAGTCTAGTAGTTGCTCTCGAACACTTTCTTGCACATGTTGGAGTTTTCCTGGTGCAGAGGGAATTCAGAGCCCGGTACTAGCCGCTCTTTGCTCCGCTGCCAGACGAAAGGTTCTCCAGATGCTAGCTTCTCCACTTTGGACACAGACTCCCTACAAAAGACAGGACAACCATCGTCAAATATTCGTATAAACATTGCTGATCAAGCTGCTCAGTGCTCTGTTACTCCAGAATCCATGGCGATAGAGCATCCATGGCGATATACACAGGGCGATAGAGACATAGAGACAAAATTCCAGAGCAACTTACTGATCCGGGACTCATGACCTACCGAAGCTGGGGCCTAAGTCTTAACCACTACCTCACCACTGCCCCCCAGTGTTGTCTACTTGCCAATAAATGTATCTATTACTTTTGGACATAAGTCTAGAAGGACCAGAGGTCCCCAATTGTATCTAGAAATGTTTCTTTTGAAAATAAATTAGAAAAGCTTGTGCTTGTTTTGGACAACATAAGGTGACATATCCTCCCTAAAGTGACTTCATATCAATCTATCAATCTTCTGCTACCACTTAGCCTTCCCTTGACTAGTCTCAGGGAAAACTGTTGTGAAAACAAGAGAATCTCCAAAGACATATGAGAACCCAGGGTTGGAATCAGGGGTTACAGGATGTAGGAACCATACGACCAGGTGATAGTAGCTGATTGTAGGTGTTCAGGTTTAGCAAAACAAAACAGGAATCTGACCCCAAAACATCCCCAGTTTTCTAATCTGGTCACCTTACATGCCTTAGCTTGAGTACATTTGGTTTAAATCTTTTCCAGGCTTGTTGTTAACCTTAAAACTTGTTATTATTTACACTGTTCTTCACTTTCCTGGGGACAATTGCCATAGTTTATCACAGGACATTACACAAATGTGGTAGGTCATTGTGAAAAACTATAAATAATATTATATAGAGGAGAAAATATTGACTTCTGCTAGATTTAAACCAAAACTTGGCTGGCATTTGTGACTAAGACCAGTGACCCATGAATCGTGTGGTTGAGGGTAATACCTGAAGGGGAACGTGGTTTTGTCCATCTGCATGCAGACGAGGAAGGGGTATTCCGAGAACTGAACCGTGGTGATGAAGTCCAGCGCTGCCTCCATATCAAAGCTCACTTCAATCCCCACGCTCAGAAAATCAGCGTCCACCGTCACATTGCCCACGACCACCAAGGTGCCTCTGCAGAGAGAACATCATACACAATACACAGAATGAGAACTATACACCCTGGAGACTGGCCTCTCGTTTTTATGACCAGGTTGCAAAATGTACACCCCTATATGACAGTTCAGATGTCCCTCGAAAGGCTCTGCTCCAAAATTTATAATAATTTATAATATATTGGTAAGCTTTTAGTTACTTATTATTCTATATTGAACTAGACTGACAGCTATTATATGGCCAAATAGAGCACTTTTTAAATAAAACACTAGAAGAGACATCGCACCCTATGCTTTCTGTAGTGTATAACAATCTGTCTTAATGACCGTGTGGACCATGTGAACCGTATTAGACTAATTCGATTTTTATAGGACCATACAGAGCATTTTTAAACAAAACCATAGAATATATGTCACCCCCTGCACTTGTCTGTCAGAATGACTGTGTGGGTCGTATGAACATTATAGAGCTCTATATCTCCCCCTACACTTCCTGTAGTGAATTACAGTCTGTCAGAATGACCGTGTAGTAGTATGAACATTAACATGAAAGTGCAGGTATGAAGTGCAGGTCTAGATGTGAGGTGAGGTTCAGCTCTTTGGGTACAAGTGGTCTGGCAAATCCACTCCTGTCCATCCTTATCACTCTGCTGAAAGCGGCAGCGGGTTTGATGATGGCATGCTGAGCTCGTGGACCTTAGAGAGCTGCGGTTTATTCCTATCTATACATAGCCTCGCCTCTCTGTCTGACTGCCTGTTTGAGTGTGGGTGCCTTTGCAAAAGAGGTAGCACTCACTTTTCTGACTCATACACCTGCCCCTGCCCATTCTGAGAGCTGGCAGCAACAGATGCCACCCAGAACTGCCATCCACCCAACAAAAAATTGGCGCCTGACCTCATTACTGTAAACCAGTCCTTTAGATTGCAACACACAATGGGGAGCGCAAACTTCCAACATTGGCAAATAAGTGAATTTGTTGTTATCTGTCAAAATATACGTCTTTCTCCTCAACCTCTGCTATATTTGGATCCCATGCAGCTACCTCACCTGTCTGCCAGTGAGCTTGTTTCCTGGCGAACGCTTAGTCGGATATACTAACATTCCCGGGCTGGAGGCCAGGAGCTAATGGAGGAGCCCCTGACACAGGGGCTGCTAACGAGAAGATCAGAAGAGCACTCTGAGCCCCTCCAGAGGATTTATGGCGATTTAATAAGCTCCACAGACTCGTATCAACAGCTGACTTTGATGGGAGGAGGAGGATGTACAGTCCTGTGCAAAAATCTTGAGCCATCCCACATATCTTTACATTCTTCTATACTGAAAATGAAAGCCAAAAACCTCAGCAATATATTGAAAAATACAAGTCTTGCTCTTTGAAAGCAAAATTTGAAGTGGGGCTCATTTTTGCACAGTGCTGTAGAAGACTTTAGATGCTTAGATGGAATTATCCCAAAAATACAGATGAAGGCAGATAAATGGTTATTTATGTACCTGTTGTTGACGCTTGTCTTGGATTCTCGGTACCAAAGACTGAATTCCATTCCTCCAGAGATGTCGATGCCCAGACCGCTTTGGAACTCTACAGCAGCACGCAGACCAGACTGCAGTGGGATCACCTGAAAGACAAAGAAAAAGGATGCGCTCCAGTAATCGAAGGTCAATAAACTAGAGAAAGTCTTGTCTTGTCTTAGCAAGTATCTACATAATACATAAATATACATAATACATTAAACATAAGCATGGTGAAAATGCATTAGTTCATTAGTTCACATGTCTCACCTGGGAATGATCAGTAAGGAGGATGAGTCCCTTCACCACATTGATGGGGTCTCCTGACATGGAGAACATCTTAGACATCAGGTCGCTGTAGCCCTTGAAGAAGGTCACAGGGCGGAGCTGCACGTCCAGAAGAACTGCAGACATTCCTGCGAATGACTCCAGGTCTTCCTCGCCTTCGTCGGGTGTAGCCGCAATTAGAGATTCCAATCCCTGTGCCTCGATGGCCACCTGGGTGAAGGCAGGTTTACAGGTAACAGTGTGTATAGGTGAGAAAAGGTCAGCACAGGTTTACATGTGAGAGCAGGTGTAGAGGTGAGAGGTTTAAAGGTCAAAGCAGGTTTACAGGTGAGAGCAGGTGTATAGGTAAGAACAAGTGTAGAGGTGAGAGCAGGTTAACAGGTAACAGTGTGTACAGGTGAGAGGAGGTTTACAGGTAACAGTGTGTACAGGTGAGAGGAGGTTTACAGGTAACAGCGTGTACAGGTGAGAGGAGGTTTACAGGTAATAGTGTCTTCAGGTGAGAGGAGGTTTACAGGTAACAGTGTGTCCCAGTGAGAGCAGATGCACAGGTGAGCAAGTTCACAGGGAGAAGCAGGTGTACAGTTGAGTACAGGTGGTATTGAAATGAAAAATGTGTTTGTAAGTGAAAAACAGCAACCAAATGCACTTTAATCACCCCATCTGGTCTAGTCTGCATTCTGAAGAGCCTTCATTTCACAGCAGGGTACGACCTCAGAGTCTACAGGAGACCCTTGGCATTTCTCCTAATACTGTATTTATTATGCTCATAAACACGTCTAGAAGGTCTAATCTTAAGGCGCAACAGCTGGGTCTTAAAAATACTGGAATGTAAATTCTTCTTAGACCCTAATGAGTTGATGGTGTGGCTTTTCCATCTGATGAAATCAGCAGCAAGGTGTAGAGTGTTCCTTCGTTACCATGATTGAGTTTCTCTGGCTGTTTAGGAGTGTGTTGTGGTTGCAATACCTGCAGTCCATGTATGAGGGCGCTGTTGCTCTGGCCAAAAATGTTCATGTTGCTCCTTCTCATGATGCCAGAGCCCGAGTAAAGGATGTCTAAGCTGTAGGTGGAAGTGAGGTCAGCGTCCCCTGCTGGAAAAACAGGGTTATTAACAACAGTAAAGTAAAGAAAGACATGAAGCCCAGTGTGTGAAGAAGACATTTGGTTTCATTCACCAGTGCAGGGAACATTTCTGACATGACCATGAAGGACCTTTTTAAAGATCAGGTCCTTTAAATAAAAAAATCTTTCTCTCCTAACATTTTGTTTATCAGGTTTAACTAAAATAGGGGTCACTTACGGGTCATGAAGCCAGAGTAGGCCGAGGAGGATCCCATCTTTGAGAAACGGTCATAGTTGTGGACGATCATGTCGTTCATGGCTTTCTGTACCAGTTTACTGCAGGACGCAGTGAATAAGGTCAAAACACATAAGTCAGTAGTAAAGACAACCTAAACTTTTTTTTACCATGTAAATGATAATAAGCATGATTCAGCAAGTATCTTCAGGTCTCTGTACTTTACTTTTACTTCCTACATTTGAACCCAAATATCTGTCCTTTCTACTCAGAGCTGTCTCCTTCCTTCAGTCTGAACATCTGAGTTAATCCTCCATTATTTTTATTCTCCATCACCTTCCCAACATCCAGAACAGTTTCAGACTAAATGGACACAAACACACAGAAAAGAAGTCCCTCTGTGTGCTCATTTGTGCAGGACAGATGGAAGGAGACATAAGAGAGAATACAGGGAGAGTGGACGGTGGAGAACTAGAAGAGACCTGGATGAAAGCAGTGAATAATGTTCATTATTTCCAGTAGATTGTTTTAATTGGAGTTGACGTTTGAGGCTTAAATAGTCTTTGAGTTCTATTAATATGGAGTGAGATTCAGTTCACTTTCAGCACAAACAGATGCTACAAACTTCCTTCAGAGGAGACACGTCTCACTTTATACTCTCACTACATTCCTGTACTTTTTACTTATATTCTCTGCACATTCCTTTAATTTTTACTTTATACTCTCACTACATCCCTGTACTTTTTACTTTATACTCTCAGCACATTCCTTTAATTTTTATTTTATACTCTTAGTACATTCCTGTACTGTTTACTTTATACTTGTCACCGTTTGGTTATGTTTTGTTCATGGTAGAGGGCGCTCTGTTCTGATTGAGCACACCTGAGCTCATGAAGGCACAGGTGTGCTTCATTGGGGCTGACTACTTAAGCCTCAATGAGTCAGAACAGAGTGCAGTTCATTCATTAGGCAAAGCCTGAAGTGATGGGTGGTTCAGTCTCAGTTTATGTATTGTTTTGGTGACTGTCGTGAATAAAGTATGATCACTGGCTCTGTGCAGACATCCTTCCTGCACCCCGCCACCGTGACAATACTCTCACTACATTCCTTTATTTTTTACTTTATACTCTCAGTACATTGCTGTACTTTATACTTTATACTCTCAGTATATTCTTGCACTTTTTACTTTATACTCTCCCTACATCCCTGCACTTTTTACTTTATATTCTACTACATTCCTGTACTTTTTACTTTATACTCTCAGTACATTACTGCACTTTTTACTTTATTCTCTCAGAACATTCCTGAATGTTTTTACTTTACACTCTCAGCACATCCCTGTACTTTTTAATTTACACTCTCAGTACATTGCTGTACTTTTTACTTTTCTACTCACCTGGCAGGCATTTTGAAACGCAAGATGTCCTGCACTTTCGATAGCATGTACTTGTTCATCTCAAGGGGCAGGTGACCAATGGACAGTAGCAGGTTTTTCACCTCCATGTAAGAAGGATCACTGCTCAGAATGACGTCAGCTGCCGCTGCTCGCACATTCTTCTCATAGACACGTCGGTTCTGGTGGTACACACGGTTCAGTGTCTTCTTCACCTGAGTTGAGAAAGAATGGAAGAAGTTGTGAATTTTTTCCCATTAAAGTCAGTCTATGCAGAGTTTGAATATACAGTTTGAAATACATCCATTTAAGAACTTCTTACAGCTATTCCTTTAAATACCAAGATCCATCATAAACTCATGCACAGGATCTGTTTTTAAGCAGGCGGCTAAAAGCAGAGATGATGATGACGAAAGACTGGTGCTCCCATATCCCTGATCCAGGGCCTATTTCTGGAAGGGGGACTTCTGAGTTAGCTGTATAATTTAAGGTAGTGTTCCCCTAGCGTAAATGCACAAATGCACACCACTGTCCAAAAGTCCTCAGCCCCTCATTTCTTTATCTTGTAAGAAAGTGAGACAGTAGTTCAGTGATTTGTGTACAAACACATGTAAATCCAGTCTAAACACAAAGAGAGTTTAATTCTAATCAGCTTTAAAGTCAATATTCACTAACGCCACTGTTATTCTTCAGCACAGCCTCAGCTCTCTTAGACCAGCTCCTTTTTTAAGTCGTCTTCAGGAACTCTCCAGGCTTCTTGAAGGACATCCCAAAGCTCTTCTTTGGACGTTGGCTGCCTTTTGTTTTCTGTTCTCTGTGGAGAGGATCCCAAACTGCTTCTGAAACTGCTCAGGTACAGAGACTGTACTGAAAATCAGAGACAAAAACTTTGTCCTTCAGGAAGATCTGGAGAACTGTTCCTCAACAAGACATCAAAGGTTTGGCTCTTGGGAAGCAAAATATAAAGAAATCAGGGGCTCAAGACTTAGGGAAAGTGCTGTAGATGTCAGGAACCATAGAGGTGACTCATGGTTGGTAGAAAATGTGTATGAAGATAACTGCTGGGCTTCATTAGCCTCCTTGCCAGATAGCTACATCTGTCCAAGTGGACAAGTGGCAGACATGTCAATGAGATTGTTGGAGAAAACCATCCACTGACATCTTGGGTGATAAGCTGAGGGTCATATCTCTGCAGTGAAGTGATGGCGATGGTGCTGAACACTCCAGTCTCAGATTCAGCGAATCGGGCCATCAGAGGGATCGCCTCAGGCAGAAGCGAGTTCTTTAGAGCCAACAGGTATGTCTGGACCTCCACTTCATCCTGTGTGCTGTCCAACCCAGCCAGGAGCTCTTGCTTCACTGCCACAACCGTCTGCAACGCACACAGGGTGGGAACACAGATCATAAAGTAGATAATTTTTATTTGTTTCCATTACCTCAACCATGACAGATGTCTTAACAACACTCAGAACCTGGTCACTTTAGTCTGACTCATCATATGATTCATTAGGTTCTTTTTGGTCCAGTCTAAGTAGTCCTGACATAAACTCAAAAATTAGAAGTAACAAAGTATAGATATTTTGGTTACTGTTCTTTAGTAGAGTTTTCAGGTTTCTCTTTTTTGAATATTTATTTTTCTGATGAGTTTTTCCCCTTTGCTCTCAATATTCAAACCCAAATATCTGTCCTTTCTACTCAGAACTGTCTCCTTCCTTCAGTCTGAATATCTGAGTTAATCCTCCATTATTTTTATTCTCCATTACCTTCCCAACATCCAGACACATTTCAGACTAAATGGATACAAACACACAGAAAAGACATCCCTCTGTGTGTACACGACAGGACAGACGGAAGGAGACATAAGAGAAAAGACAGGGAGAGTGGACGGTGGAGAAAAGGCGTATATTGAATGTGATGTCTGTGACGGAAGAACTAGTAGAGACATGGATGAGAGTGAAGCAGTGAAGTTAATGTTCACAATTTTTTTTGTTTTTTTGTTTTTATTGGAGTTTAATTAATTAAATTTAATGGAGGATTTAATTAATATGGAGTGAGGCTTCTGTTAATATGGAGTGAGATTCAGTTCACCTTCAGAACAAACAGATGCTACAAATGTCCTTCTGATGAGACACGTCTCATTTTATATTCTTAGTACATTCCTGTACTTTTTACTTTATACTCACAGAACATTCCTGTACTTTTTACTTTATTCTCTCAGTACATTCCTGTGCTATTTTAAAGAATCAGTCAAGCACAAAAGTTGACAGAAACAGAACTTGGCATCTAAAGGATGAACAGGGAGTCTGAAGGTGTTCGTGGAGACTCACCGGTAGGTCACATCCTCCTTTCTGACAGAGTTTCCGTACCAGAGCTCCCATGATGATGACAACTGACTCCTTTATGTCCTTGCTGCCAATTTTTCCCCTCGAGATGTCCTACAGTGAACACGCGCACACACAGACAGACACACACACACACACCTCTGAATCATACTTTCTGTCCAGTGATTGACCTTCATTTTTGCAGCTTAATGTGTGATGTGTGCTTTCATGTTATGCTTTCCCATGTACAGTGCAACCACTGGTAATCTTCCTAATCCTGAATAACCCTAGACACTTCTCAACTGGACAGTAAATACAATCGTGTGTGTGTTTGAGTGTGTGTGTGTTCTCACCAGCAGAGCCTGTATGAGGCTCTCGGTAGGGTGGGACGCGAAGCCACAGGCGTAGAGGAACCGCTCCTGCAGCATCTCTCCGTCCTTTTTACTGAAGTCTAAGAACTCCAGCATCGCAGACAAAGCCGAGCCCGTCTGAGCCGAGGTCACCGCGTCCACCAGCTGAGGACTGGAGGGAGTCATATGGTTCAGGTCTCATAGAAGTTGGGTTAATGAGGAATAAAGGCGTATTCCCCGCATGCTAATATCAAAATAAATGTATGTCTAATACCTAAATACTGTCAATTACTTTTACCGTAAAGACAAAAAAAGTCACCTTTTATTGAGCAAATTTACAGACTGTAACTGTTAAGATTACCATCAGCTCCATCAGCTAGACTGCATCCACTCCAAACAGTTCACACAGATGTAGAATAAATAGGAATATAAGAATTGGGATCAGATCTGATTGTCCCTATAGTTTTTATCAGATTGAATGTGCAAACTCCAAGGCTTGGCCAACCTAGCAACAGTAGCTAGAGAAAAGATGTTTGTGGACAGAGCCTGGAGAGTTCAGTGAGAAGAGAAAGATAAAAAAAGGGAAAGTGAAAGGCACTTACAGGGCTGTTTTGCTGCAGTTGCGGAGCACCTTTAGGATTTCGGACTTGCTGGCCATGCGGATTCCCTGGATCAGGGACAGGAAGCTGCGTGGGGCAGATGACTTGGACAGAGAGTTCGGCTCTAACAGTCCATGAGTAGCTTTCCAGGTGTCTATCAGCTGAAGACACAGTCACATTCATTACAATCAGATTCAGAGTTTTACACCTCATGCAATTTTCAGAAAATAAGTTCAGTCAGTCTGTCATTAAAATATGTTATGTTTTATCTCTGTATTGTATGTTTCATGTATTGTCAACATGGTTACCAATGTACTGTATGTTAAAGATGTTAAGTTAAAAATTATTCTCCATATTTTAGGTGAAGTCACATCCCTGTAGACTGAATAGCTACAGAGCAGCAGTGGTCTAGTTGTTGAGGATGAGGCTACAGGATTGGAAGGTCATGGGTTCGAGCCCTGGACCAGTAGGTTACCCTGATCAAGCACTGTCACTGCTTCCCAGGTGTTGGTGTCCCCTGCTGGAAGATGTGTTTGGGAGGATGCATATTTTTCCCTGAACACTAGATCACCGCTGCCACCACACACAAACACACTCTTCCTAGGACTTACTGAAGGACATCCTTTACATGGGCTCTTTGTCTTCTCTGTGGTGACCCCCACTGAGGACAGTTTGGGGTCCATGCTCTTCACCACACTGGTTGCATCTTTTCCGGCATTTTCTTCCAGCCCTGAAGCCACCTCCAGGAGAGAGAGGGATTGTCTGAAAGAAGAGAAAAGGTGATCCAGGTGAGAGAAAACAGAATGGAAATATGGGCCACACCTGTTACGTTCTTAATGCTATGTCTGTTTTCGTGACAACCCCATCCATGCGTTTCTGTGGTTACGCTACACCTGTTTTCATAGTTACACCATACATATTAAGAGTGACGATGCTACACTTAACAAACAAAATATTGCATCGTCATAGTAATGAGTATAGTTATAGTAGATATATTTATACTGAAATGCTAGACATTTGTATAGTGTTTCTATTGTTATTTCCATGGTAACACCCCACCCAGTTCCATGGTGATACTAAACTAACGATTGCACTTACAGTATACCAGTATCCATGTGCCCATGGTAATGCTAATCCCATTTCTATGATTGTTGCTCTCATACACACATTTCCATGGTTACATGACTGCATCAAATTAACATTTTTCATGCTAACGTAATCTCACTCCCTTTCTCCCCCCCATCCCTCCTCCTCACCTGGACTGGATTTTAGTGGCGGTTCTGCGGCGAGCATTGACGGACAGGACGTGTGTTTCCTCGGCAACGGCAGATTTGATGAAACCATCTTGCAGAGTGATGACTGTCACTGAGGTAGATTTCCTACTCACACCCAGCACCTGAGAGATGAAAAAACACCAGTAAAACCATGACTAATACTTTATATACATCCATACTAATTTCACAATGATACTATAATTATTCACAATAATATCAAATTATATAACATTATTTCATTTAATGATATAAAATTAAAAAATTATCTCATTCAAATTCTGGAACTTATGCTTACCTGGCTGTGTGTTGTGAAGCCTGTTTCCTGGTTTCTGCAGCTTTCCACATGCTTGGTGCGGATCACCTTGTCTTTTGTGGCCTTGTACTCAACCAGACACTTCCCTGAAGCATCGGCCTACACACACACACACACACACACACACACACACACACACACACACACATGCAGATGCACAGATGTGAATAACCATGATCTTTTATAATCAGTGTTCTCATCAGTGAAGTCCAATCTCTTGCCTCCATCATCTTTCCGGACTTCAGCTGCACCATCAGCATGCTGGCCACACCCCTCTTCAGGTTCTTGATGGCCGTGGGCTCTGCCTTGTGGGTGTAGAGGCTCCTCACCTGTCGCACAGTTACAGGTCATGACAACCATGCAGCATTTTTCCTGCAATCTGTTGGGAGGACTGTGTTGTCTGTCTGTGCTACTTTACCTTGCCCGTCCTCCAGAGCACCAGGAAGGGTCTCTGCAGGGCCTCCAGCTTCTCCAGACCCAGAACGCTGTCTGCTGTGGTACCACTGAAGATATTGTTCTTGCGTGATCGTGGAGCGGCATTCTGGATTTGGATGTTTGAGATCTGAGGAAGAGAGCAAGGGATCTATTTTCATGTCCTGAGATTTTCTTCATTCCTGACTGGCCTGACCAAGAGCTGTCATGAGAATCCTTACAGCAGAACCATCCCAGTCATGAATTTTAAAGCAAAATGGTGGAAACTAAAACCGTTGTTTTAATCTAAAACTAACTGGTTCCTTTTTTAATTTTGTGAATTGGTTTCTCAAATTGGACATTGCTTCAGACTAAATCCATTGGAAGGCTGGATGCTGTTGAGAAAACCAAGAATCTGATGAACATTTAGCGTCTTGTTTAGTTCTGGTTAGGTGCTTCCTCACCTGGATCCGGAGCAGCTGGTCATCCTGGTTCTCCAGGTTCCTCCAGGCCAGGCTGATCTCCACATCGCTGGAGAAGTGGAATCCAGCATTTCCCTTGGTCGACCCTTTGGGCCGGTTCAGCCCGAGCTCGGCCTCGTAACGGAATCTATAGAGTCGCCCATTGTCCAGCCGCAGGCCTGCGCTCACACCTGAAACAACACACGCACACACCATGCTGAGATACACAGTTTAAACTCACTTTGGCTGACTCCAGGTCAGTAGGAGATGTTTAGTCAGGATGCTTTGGATTTGGGGGATGGGAGACAACAAAGAGAAACAGTTTTCTGAGACCTTCATACACTTCATTCAAAATGAGAGTTTGATGTAAGAATTTCATCTCCTTGTTTATCTTTATCTTCTGGCAAACTTTCTCGGTCTGCATGGTGACGTCTGGAGACGTTCACGAATCAGACTTGATTGTGCGGTTTCTTCAGCTCTATGATTTTTTTTTTTGTGATGAATATGAACCAGGAAATGGACAAAATCCATGGGTTTTAGCCCTAAGATCCAAGCTGAAGCAAACTTTAGACAACAGTCTCTGATTGGAAAGATCTTGCTTTTCAGCACCATATTATTTAGCAAAAAATGAGATGAGAACGGTTGGTGGAGGCTTTGCCTCCAATTGATTGGTTTTCAGCATAAAAATCGATTGGTTTTAAGCATAAAAATTACTTAATTTGCAATTTTACAATAGAAATACAGCCAAAAATGACGCAGAAAGACCACAAACCCTTATATTTATGGCTGTTACCTGGACCAACGACAGGATGGGCCAAAATCAGTAGTGATTTAGTTATTAGCTGATGTGAAAATGGCTGATTTTAGTGCCTGAGGGCTCTGATCTGTGTTGTAACCTCATATCTACAGCACAGGGTGGGTCTTAGATAGCAGAGCCGTGATGCGTGAGCACACTCTTGGACTTATTTGACTGCAATGTTCGACCAACACTTGCAAGCTGTTGAATTTAAAAGGTTGAAAACCTGAATCTTCTTCATTTTTGGGGGGATTAATAGATTTTTTACCCACATATGTTTCACAACGCACCCTCTTTATGTGGAAAGTTGCTGTGAAAAAGACTCAGCGAATGGATATCATAAAAAAATAATAAACCAGCATATGCAGTGTGTGTTCCAGTGCTTTGTCAGCCAATCAAAGTGGAGCTCAATTGCATGTCTTAAGGGTCTCAGTAAGCGTAAAGCCTTCAGTTCTGTACATTGTGCTGGGTTTTTTTTACACTTTAAAGTCAGATTTCTGCATAAAAATGAAGAAATATTTACATTTTAACTAAATGACTGGTTAAGGTTAAAGTGGTTGAGGTGTCGTTTAGCTCTCTCTCTCTCTCTCTCTCTCTCTCTCTCTCTCTCTCTCTCTCTCTCTCTGTCAGTTCATTCCAGTTCCTGTCAATACTGACGTGTCACTCTCAGATTTCATCAAATCAAAAGCCACGTCTCACAGGCGTTCCATTCAACTAATGAAAGAATGAATGGGAATGAATGAGAACGAAGGCCCTGATCAGTTAAGAGTGTGGAAAAATAACATTAGCAACCAAAACCTCTGCTCTTAGAATCCAGTGCTAGATTTTAGGTCCCGCTTTGACTTCTGGAGACAGAAAAGGCCACTTACCTTCAAGGGAGGCGCTTAAACAGGCGCTCAGGCAGAGCAGAGAGGCGACCAGCCGCTGCATGGTGGGCCTGCAGAGTGACCGGTGGAGAGAGAGGTGAAAAAGAGAGAGAGAGAGAGAGAGGGAGGGAAAGGTTTGGGGGGGCAGTGATGTTTATCTGGACGGAGGGCAGAATCCAAACTCCACGCTCCGGTTCTAAGTACGTGCTAGCGATAATGATTAACCTACCAGCTTTGGAGCCTCTGCTCTTTATAGGCCCGACATGCAGCCCATCAATCAGCACTTGATCAAAAGCTCCCCATTCATCAGAGGACCCTCTGATTAAACAGGCCTCCTTTCAAATAGGGTTTTCATCTCTCGTTCCTCAAATGAGTGCTTCACATTCAGCCCCCCTGCTTCCAGGCAAGGGTGTATCAATACTGCTTTTCAGGATCGAGGTAAAGATTTGACACAGCAGTCATGGTTACAGCACGAGGATCCTTTTTTGCAACTTTTTTGTTTCTTTCATTTGGGTTCTCTCAACTAGATCACGAATGTGAGAAAAATAGGGAGGGGGCAAAAATGTTCTGCTAACACTGTGCACTGGTTGATTGAAATGTAAAGAAGAAATTCAGAGAAAAAAGAATTGAACAAAACACAGGCAGCACTGACAGAGGAACAAAGGGCTGATGGTGAAAAATGAGAGAGAAATGTAAAAATGTCCCATTGCAGAAGAACAGGACAGTTTTTAGAATTTGCCCCTCCTCAGCCCCTGATTGCCCCATGAGTCATAGGCTGGACGTGCCAGGTTGGCACCCGGGTGGCAGTGTGAGGTCAACTGGCTGGTATGCGACCTTTAATCACTGAAAATGTATCAATGAAGTGGCGAGTGTTGCATCATGTCTGACAGAGGAGAGGATTCACAGCTCACACACGGGACAACAGGCTTCCATTTTTAACTGATGTGTTTGGGGCAGGGCTGCTCCCTCTGATGAAACAGGACCCACTGATCATCTGAAGACAGAACTTCAGAGGAGAAAGTGAAAAGTGAAAACGAAAGTGACTATTCCTGTCATTGCGAGGTCATAGCACAACACACAGTGAACCACAACAAAATTGGACCTCTGCATTTAACCCCTGCAAACACCGTGCAGCAGTGGGCAGCTATGAATATGCCCAGGGATCAGTGACAGGGACGGTACCTTGCTCAAGGGTACCTCAGGGCAACCTACTGGTGAGGGGAATCAAACACACAATCTTCCAATTCAGGGCCAACTCCCTAACCACTAGGCCACCACTGCCCCAGAAGATGACATCACTGATTGCCCCTCATCAGTTTCACAGTGTGGGACCACATAAGAGGCTTTTTTTTTCTAACGGGCAGTGATAAGGTATTTCTGATAAAGTGGCTGTTAGAGGTGAGAAATCCAACTTCAGAAAGTACAGTCCACCCCAGCACTTTGTTCCAATGGGACTCCCTGCTGTTAGCTTTGGGCTTGTCAAAGATAGAAGACAGTTGGAGGAAAATCCGAGGTAGGGGGGTTTCCAATAAAGTGGCCAATACGGTATGGTGGGAGTTTCCAATAAAGTGGCCAGTAAGGTATAGTGGTTGTTTACAATAAAGTGGCCAGCAGTGGACAGTGCTTATTTCCAGTAATAAGGGCAGTTAGGTACAGTGGATGTTTCCAATAACAAGGCCAGTAAGGGACAGGGTGGGGTTCCAATAAAGGGGCCAGTAAGTTACGGGGGGGGGGGGGGTTGGGGGTGTGGGTGGTGGAGGGTTCCAGTAAAGTGGCCAGTAAGGGACAATGGGTGTTTCCAATAAAGTGGCCAGTAAGGAACAAGGTGGGGGTTTCCAATAAAATGGCCAGTCAGGTACAATGGTTGTTTCCAATAAAGTGTCCACTAGGGTACAAGGTGGTTGTTCCCAATAAAGTGGCATTTGAGTTAAAGTCGAAACGCATGACTCTGTGTGTGTGTGTGTGTGTGTGTGTGTGTGCATTACCTGGCTGAGGTGTATTGAATTGCATCAGAGAGTCCAGGCAAAACCTGATTCTTCCCCCCCCCCCACACACACACACACGCACATGCACAAACACACAAACACACACACACACACACAAAGCATGTATTTATTATTAACAACCACGCACAGTTTGATGGTTTGATGAAATGGCCACAGGGAGGCACTAGAGAGTTTTCTGCAGCGCTTATTCTGCCGGTGTAAGGCGGCTCTTCATGTCTGAGTACAAGTGTGTGTCACTCTCTCTCTCCATCTGGGCTGTGGCTGGGCCTCCTGCAGGTCAGTGGGTCAAAGGTCACCATAATCACAACTTTGAAAGTTGGTTTCCCCTTCAGCAGTAACATCAAAGGAAATTACAGGAATCCCTCTGAAGCTATTCCATGAAATGTTTTTGAAGACGCTGCCTGAGACATTGTCTCACAAGACTTCAGAGAAGATTTAGGTCTAGTGTGTTTAGGGACAAGGTCCTAGGATCGGAAAGTCAAGGCCTTGAATCCCAGACCAGTAGGCACCATTGAGCAAGGTACTGTCCCCATCACTGCTCCCTGGGCACTGGATATGGCTGTTGGACAGTGTGTGTGTGTGTAAAACACAGAGGTGATCATTCACTGTGTGCTGTGTATTCACAATGACAGTCACTTCACTTTCTCTTCACCAATTTAGCATCATCACCATCTCATAGAAACACCTGTGAAAGCTTCAGCGGTGGAAATAAAACTGGAAACTGGAGACTATTAAGACTGTAAAAACATTGGAACCGTCTCACCCACTGGAGGACAGGATCTACACTCAATAATGGAAAAAGGAGGGAGAATTTGGGAGGAGAAATGAGGTGAGTGTCCTCTATATTCCCCTAGAGGACAGTATAAGCATATACAGCTCACCTCAGGGGTCACACTCAAAGTTAATAAAGTTACTTCTCTCTGAATAAACTGGAGTGAAATGCTGATTTAACACAAATAATAAATGACTCTCTCCCTGTGTCCACACCCCTGTAAACTTTAACTGAGAAGGTGGGGACAGTTCTGTCGTCATGTGTACTCAGCTGTTGTGTTCTCACTGGTGGCCATATATCTGTGCAGACGACCTATTTGAGACATACTGTTTCAGGATGTCTGTGTTTGTGGTCTGTGTGTTGATCCTCCTTGCTGCAGGTAGTGTATAATATCCAGGGTTAATACAATGTATAAAGACTTCATAGGCAATAACGTCACACTCTGATTCCCTGCAGGGGTGGAAGGCTCTGGGTCTTTGGGCAGAAAGGTGAGGCCTGTTTTAGTGTCTTTACAGCCATAAGGTTTTTCAGTATTTGAGATGTGAGCAGGGGTTTGAAGTCCGTTCAGACAGTGGTGGTCAATGGAACCAGACGTCTGTCCGTTTCCACCAGGGAAGCTCCATGTGAGTGATTATATGAGAAATCGGAGCTAAATATCTTTTCTTTGCGGTGGTGGTGGGTGTGTGTGTGTGTTTGCAGCCCTTTTGCAGCACAACATCTGAATTTCAGGCATGTCCCATGAACCTTGCCCCTGTGTGCGGAACAGATGAAAACACATATGCCAACGAGTGTGCATTGTGTGTGAAACGCCTGTGAGTGACACACACATACTCTGGCAAACACACCCGTCAAAATGTTCTCATAGAAAAAAATCCCCCTTAATTCATTATAAGGGCATAACAGCTAATTTATTAATTTTCTCTGCTCTTTTCTAGGAAATCCAAAACAGATATTTTAATCGCCAAGGATGGCAGTTGCTGAGTGTTGTCCAAGGTGCCTGTTGTGTCTTACAGAGAAAATAAACCAGAAGAGCATTTGATATGGTGTAATTTCCTCCCTGTCTGTTCATTTATTCCACACTCCATCTTCCATAAACTGTGAACCAATAACCAGTCCCTACATCTGAAAAAAACTTCCTCTTCCCCTTTAGCTCAGTCCTAGTTCATCCAAGGATGTGCAAATAGAGCGATCTTGCTAGATGAATTGGTATGTCCACAGTGTGGAGTGGTACCTTATTCCGATCCTTATTTCTGTACTCTACTGATGTATGGCTGATATGATGGAGAGAAGGAAGGTTGACATTTTGTGTGTGCAAGAGACGAGATGGAAGGGTAGTAAGGCCAGGTGTATTGGAGGAGGGTTTAAATTGTTTTACCATGGTGTTGATGGAAGGAGGAATGGGGTTGGTGTTATCCTGAAAAAAGAGTATGTGGAGAGTGTTTTGGAGGTGAAGAGGGTGTCAGATGAGTTTGAAGCTGGAAGTTGAAAGTATGATAATGAATGTTGTTAGTGCTTATGCCCCACAAGTTGGTTGTGAGATGGAAGAGAAAGAAGAATTCTGGAGTGAATTAGAAGAAGTGATAGAGAGTGTACCCAGGGTAGAGAGAGTGGTGATTGGTGCAGATTTTAATGGACATGTTGGGACAGAGGTGATGAGGAGGTAATGGGTAGGTATGGTATCATGGAGAGGAATGCTGAAGGTCAGATGCTTGTAGATTTGTTGAAAAGGATCACAGGATGATGAGCACAGGGTGACGTATAAGAGGCGCATGATATCCTTTTCAGGAGGGTCAGTCTGAAGGAGACTGGAAATTGCAAAATAGTGACAGGGGAGAGTGTAGCTAAACAGCATAGGATGGTGGTCTGTAGGATGACCTTGGCGAAGAAGAGGAGAAAAGTGAGGGCAGAGTCGAGGATCAAGTGGTGGAAGCTGAAGAAGGAGGACTGCAATGTGGAATTCAGGCAGGAGTTAACACGAGCACTGGGAGGTGTTGAATAGCTACCGGATTGCTGGGAAAATGCTGCTGAAGCAGTAAGTCAGACAGCTAGAAAAGTACTTGTGTGACATCTGGAAGAAAAGTGAAGACATCTGGAAGAGAGTGCAGGCAGGCTGGAATGGGTGGAGAAGAGTTGCTGGAGTGATTTGTGACAGAAGGGAACCAGTAAGAGTAAAAGGGAAGGTTTACAGGACAGTTGTGAGACCAGCTATGTTGTATAGGTTGGAGACGGTGGCACTGAAGAAAAAAAGACAGGAGGCAGAGCTGGAGATGTCAGAGTTAAAGATGCTGAGATTTTTCATGGGGTGTGTCGAGGATGGACAGGATTAGAAATTTGTATATTAGAGGGACAGCTCAGGTTAGACGTTTTAGAGACAGTTAGAGAAGTTAGAGAAGCAAGGTTGCATTGGTTTGGACATGTCCAGAGGAGAGATGAGGAATATATTGTGAGGAAGATGTTGAAGATGGAGCTGCCAGGAAAGAGGAGAAGAGGAAGACCAAAGAGGAGGTTTATAGACGTGGTGAGAGAGGACATGCAGGTAGCTGGTTTGAAGGAGGAAGATACAGAGGACTGGAAGCAATGGGGATGGTTGATCCACTGTGGCGACCCCTAAACGAGAGTTGCCAAAAGAAAAAGAAGACTGTAGATTTTGCATAGTAAGGAAAAGGTCCACTAAATTTCCACATAATTCAATGCAGGAACTGCATTAAAGCTGGATGCTATGTGTACATTAGCTGTGGTACAAGGTGACCAGACTCCCATTTCCTGGAACTATCCCCAGAAATGTCCGCATTGGACTTATCCCAAGAAATGTCCCCGTTTTGACTGTGAATCAAAAACAGACTAGAAAGGAAGAGCAAAATAGCATGTTTTGCCCAACAGAGGGTGCTGCAAGCTTCAAATTGCTTTTCAACCACCTTCCTCTCGCTGGCCTAGTTTTAGATAAAACGGCTGCTAAACTAGAGCAGAAACTGACAAGAAAATCCATAACATCAGCACAAAGCCAGGGAAACTCAGGGTTCGAATCAGGGGTTACAGGGCTCAGGAATTGTATGACCAGGTGATAGTAGCTGAGCTGTAGCTGTACAGTCTACTGGGTAACAGTGGCTAAGTGTTTAGTGACTAGGCCAAAGGATCGGAAGGTGATGGGTTGGAATCCCAGACCAGTAGGTTGCCCTGAGGTACCCTTCATCAAGGTACTGTCCCCATCACTGCTCCCTGGGTGCTGGATATGGCCGCCCCCCTTGTGTGTGGGTTAAATAGAGGACATATTTGGTTGTGGATCACTGTGTTTCACAATGACCATTACTTTCACTTCACTAGTGGGATGTTGCTTCGGCCACAAATATAGGGCATCCGTTTAAACCTGACATCTTTACGTGCATCGTCAAGAGTTAACGTGGACCTGATTTTTTCAGCCTTCAACCTTTGTGATTAGAAAAGTCTAAATAGGTAGCCATGCACCAAATATAAACAACATTAGCCCAAAATGCTATTGAGCGGGAGGCCATACAGGCCGTTAGCAGAGGCCACATTTGGAGGCCACCCTGGATCCAGCATGAGAACAGGCCTGAGAGTGATTTCCAGTTGCCATAATGACAAATGGCAGGGTCACAGGAAGGATATGGGGATATAAATGGGTTTTTCCCTTTGGAACAGGCCAAGACAAAGTCTTACAGGAAAGGAAACAGATGAACATCCAGTACATGCAGAAGTGAATCTGAGCATATCTTTGCTCTTTAACCTTCTCCTCCCACAATGAAGAACTTGGTTTTTATCAAACTGACTCAGGCAGGGTCCTGGAGTCAAAGACAAAGACAAAACCCGTGTTGGGTTGTGTTGCCTGGCTGTTGAATTCCCCTTCAGATTTCCACAGGTCATTTTGCTCACAAAACGAAACAAAACAGCTCACACACATCGTTTATCCATCAGTCATAAAAATCTTTATTTTTAATTGAGTATTGCTTCATTTTATCTTTAGTGCACATCTGCCTTAAAGGTGTACAATATATTAAAAGGTGTTTCTCAGAATGCCAAAGTAAACCACGTTAAATGTTCCTAAACTAAACAGTTGTAGAACCAGTTTTGGGAGTCTTTGAACCATGGCATTATCTGGTGAACCAGCCAAACAGTTTGAAATGCAGTAGACAAGAATGTCACATCCGCATGAACCTACAATTTTACGATTTCAGTTGAGAACTGACTTTTTGGTCAGAATGATTCATAATGTGGTACCCGAACCAGAATGTAACAGATTCCCTGTTGGCAGAAAAGGCCCATTTTACTCTATAGTCTTTAATGGGTTTAACCATTGTCTAGACAGCTGGATTAATAAAGCTATCTTTTATATCATTGTACCTCATCCCTTAAATCCTGTTGTTGCATAGCTTCCCAGTGAAAGTGCACAGGATCTAACACTGTCACATTTTAAATGTGACCCAAATGTAACATTTGCAGTGATGCCAATCTGTATATCTGTAAAAATCTTTCTTCTTTGGTTGATATCTTGAAGGCATCCATTTTTAATCTGTACAAATATGAGCAGCGTGGCCCTGCATGACTGCTTCAGGCTATGAAGGACGCTCCACAGAGTCTACAGTTCAAGTTTGTCTGCAGAGGTAATCCGACACCGCAAAACTGACTGACCACATCGGCTCACAGGCATAACTTCCTGCTTTTCCTGTCCGGTCCATCACAAGCGACAACAATTCCGGTTACATGCATACATTTTTTTTTTTTTTTTTGACTGACTTTCAACCCTCCATCGGGTCTTTCCTGTTTCTTTCTTTTGGGAAGGCTGTTCTTCCTCTCCAGGGTCCCTTCATTTGAAGAAAAATTTTTTGATCCCTGAGTTTTCTGGAAGGGTTCCTGTGTTTTCCCACATGAAACAGTCCAAGCAGCACCAACAAGCAGTGAATATCTGCAAAAGTTTTTATGAATTTGCCAAAAACAAACCCAAAGTCCTAGAGCCATGTGGGACAGGCCTGCTTGGCCTAAAAGGACAAAAGCAGTCTCTTTTGGACTGTTTGGCCCAGACCTTCTCTATTTCTCAAAAGTTCATCAAAAGACACATTCTTGGACAATGTGGGCCAATTTTTAGAAGCATCCCATTGTAAAAAATAATTTTTCCCCTTCACTAGCACTAGCATTTTACATTATTAGCATGTATGCTAGTTTGGTGCCCTTCAATAAAAAATTAGCTGTTTCTTTGAGAAGGTTGTCAGCATAAATGCTAGCTTATTAAGTCGCTAATTTTAATTTCACTTTTTGCCCATTTAAATGCCCCTAAATATAAAACCAAACATGTAATTTGGAGCTAAACTCCTGTCAATTCCATGTATGCTAGTACTGTTCCGTTCCCTTCAATCCCAATTTCTTTGCTAAAGTTTTTAGCATAAAGGCTAGCAATGCCCCCCCTCACACATTAATAGTGCTTTTATTAGCTTAAAAGGTAGCACTTCTTATTAGCATTTGGTATGCTACCACTGTTCCCCCATCCAGTCATAACCAGTGCATCTGGACGCATTGGTCTTTGGTCAAGGTCTCTGAAATAACCCTGAATTTGTTTAGTTTGCATCTCAAAGATGGTCCAACAGCCCACGTGAATGTCTGATTTGCCGCTCTGGCCTAATCCCCATGAAAAAAACTCCCTGAATTGTGAAGGCACCAGGTCAAGGCTTTCCGATATCCACTATGATTTTGGTGAACAGCTTGTCCTTCTCGATCTTCACCACTTTGTAGGTCAGCGTGTTGATGCCGTCCGTGTCTATGGTCTCCCTCGTATGTGCGATCCTGTCAAACCTGCATAGAAGAAGCACTGTGAGAGAAGGTCCTTCCTGTATCTCAGGGTTTGCTCTTGGCCATGATCACCTTGACAAAGGATAACTAAAGCATGGCATAATATTTCAGCAAAAAGTGGAAAAATCTGTGTAGAAAGTGGAGGCTCTAGATTTTCAATCCAGACCATACTGAAGAATGTGAGAGTAGAAGAGGAGAGGCTTATTTATGATCTGCCATGTGTGGGACCTGCCCTCAGCAAGGTAGTCTGTTTCCCTCTTCGCCATGTTTATTTACATAAACAGTATTTAGCAAACCCTCTTCCACAGAGCGATGTACATATGAGCTTTGAGCACCATTGATCTTTCTCATCCTATCTGCTGACGGCAGGGACGTATTGTTGGAGATCCAAACAGGCAGGACAGTTCAAAAGACATCTGACACGGAGTGTTGTGTCCCACCTTAGTTGCAACATCACACAATAAGAGATAAGGCTGCATTGTATGTCTGTTACTCAGTTCAGTTTGGTCCTTAAAGTTAGCATTATAACCTGGGTGAAATGAGCAAAGTGTGTCATTTTACCTCATAGGGTTTGGTTGGTTCAATTTGTCCCTTTCGTGCCGGATCATCTTACACCGTCCAGTGATGCCGTCAGGCCGAGAGACGGACATCCCTCGAAACGTCAACCTCCAATGTAAATAAAGAAATCAGTCTTCCGTATGATGCAAAACCAATGAGTAGAACCTCCAAAGCCCAACTTCTCCATCAAAAAACATCAACTAACCAAACTAAACTTCGGGAATGTGACCTTTTAGAGTTCTGAGACTGATATAGGGTCCCCCCCCACCAAATTACTTACCAAGTTCCACTACCTCTGGAAAGGTCTTATTTTTGCGATAAATATACTTAAATTCTAAAACTTGTAGATTCTTTAGCTGAAGCTGCCTTACACGCTCATCCTTTAAGCAGCTTCATGAGGAGCCACAATGACAAGAATAGTCACTTTCACTTTCATGGGGAGCAGTCTATTAGAGCTAAGACCAGTTTAGCAGGTTCTACAGATGTAGCAGATCCGTCGAGACATGTCTGGTCCTTTAAGCTCCTTTAGTTTTGAACAGTAGTTGTGAGGTTCTAATGAAGCCCTTATGTTTCCCAGACACCATGGTGCTACCTGCCTCATGCTTTCACTTCAGACTGTGTGGAGGTGTTCAGTAATCTCTAACACACTTGGTCATGTAATCCTGAAACTGTACAACACAATCTAAACATGGATCAACGTTTGGACAAAAGTCAGGATTAAGACTGTCAGCTACTGTTGTACACTAGTTTACAGATTAATAGATGTCAGTGGGTGGAACAATGTCAGAAACCAGATAATCTGGTAGAGATGACATTGTCTGAGGAGTGTGTCATAATCCAGGCTTGAAGCAGATCTATCAATTTAAATATGGCCTTGTGCCAAGATTCTCCTGTTCTACAATTTTCTTATCTTTGCTTAGATCCCTGTTAGGATTAACCAAAAGCAAACAATCTAACTGCTCAGGAACTGAAAATGAGAAATAAAAACATTGTCTAGGAAGTCTGGAGAATTGTTCCATTAAAAATACAAGAAAGTCTGGCTCAAAATGTCAAGGAATGAGGGGTGGTCACAATGTCCTGACCACAAATTTGACCACAAATCAGTACATGTGAATTTTCTGTATTCTGCTTTGCTGACCTGTTGTAGATGTCATCATCCTCACCGCCCCAGCCCCAGTAGTTGTTGGGGAAGCCATTGATCTTCAGGTACTGCTCCTTACTCATTGCTGCCACGCCGCCAAAATATTGGTTGTATGGTAAGCTTCGTTTACACAAAACACCACAAACACCAAGTATTTTATATGGATGCTCAGAAGTTTACCCGTCAATCTACTTGTAGCCATAATATAAACATTTACATCTAATTAATGATGTTTTCTCCAGCTTTTGTGAGCTTTTCTCATGTTTCAGAAATGAAATTTTCAGAAGTTTCAAAATTTCACCACTTTTGTTTGCTCGTTGCAAAATCCACAGTTACATTATTTCATTGTCATGTTGTTGTCCTAAAATATTAAATTTGTTAATTAAGAATAACAAAAATGGCTGTGTCTCAAACCACATACTAAATGTAATTTTCATTTCAACTACCAGTGCTTTCATGAGTGACTCATGAATGTGGTTAAAGGATTTCTAAATGGCATATAACCCTTTACACTCCATTGATTGTTTTACTTTATTATACCAAAACTATGAAGGCCATCTAGAAATATTTTGTGCTTTGTCCCTGCATTGTAAAGTCCAAGGTGTTTATCCGTCTGGCTGAGAAAAGGGATCAATGATGTTCTAACAGTTTATGATGTTCTAAAAGTTTTAACAAAAATTTTGTGAAATGATTTCTGGACTTTATCACTGGTGTACTCCAACTTTAAATACATTACTTATTTGCTGTTTTGCTCTCTAGACATTCCTTGATAGAAAGTGGATAATATACAGCAGATCTGCCAAGTCAGTTAAAAATTTCCTCACTTGAAGCCGAACTTGTCCATGGACACAGCCAGGTGACGTGGCTGGTCGTAACAGCGGTAGAGGTTTCGGTCATCCAGAGGGATGAGGTCAACGTCACTGAAGACGAAGCAGTCGTAGTTGTACTCCTTTAGAGCCTCGGCATAGCCCACATTCATCAGCTTAGCACGATTAAAAGTGTCCTCACCATCCTACACACATACAGTGCAGTCAAAAATTTTATTAAAGAATAGGACACATTAGTGTATAAACACCACAATAAACACTTATATACACTAGGAGATAAGTGTATAAACACCACAATAAACATTAATATACACTAGAATAGGAGATATTAGTGTATAAATACCTCAATAAACACTAATATGCACTAGAAAATGAAATATTAGTGTATAAACACCTCAATAAACACTAATATACACTAGAATAAGAGATATTAGTGTATAAACACAGTAAACACTAGTATACACTAGAATATGAGATATTAGTGTATAAACACCTCAATAAACTATAAACTATAAATCTATACCATTAGGGCTTCAGAAATTCATTTCTAGAATGTGTGTATGGAGTCTTGTATGGAGTGTCCGCTTGGCTGGAACAGGTTTTCATTTGCTGCATAGGCCTGAGGGCAGGTTTTTAGTGCTCCTTCTTTCTGTTTCCTCTTTGAGCATGCATGAAGACACTTTAGAAGGATTTAAATATGCTTCTTGTTGACAATTGTAAAATGGTCAAGGAAGTCAGAGAGTGAGTTGAGAAGAATGCACCTGGTATCATGAGAAGCTTTCATAAGGAATGAGAAGTGGTAGTCTTGTCTGATGGGGATTTGCATGTTCACTTCCCTTCTGTGCAGGCTTGAAGGAGAGAACCACTGGCAGGACATAAAGGAAACACCTGTGGCTTTCACAAGGCCCACCCAACGATTCATCTCACATTTACATCTTCAGCATTTGGCAGACCATCTTAAAAAAGAGCAGGCCAGCTGAGCAGAGGGTTCTAATGTCCTTGAGAGGAAGGTCGGCTGGCTTAGCGAGTTGTCCAGATTTGCAATGACGAGTGACCTGGTGTGGAAGGGCTGGATTTTCGGGATTTTTCTGCTGTTGATGTCAATACACTTTTCTGTTTACACTTTATTCCTGCTCCCCATGATGTCCCCACTCAGCCTTCTAGTTGGGAACTAGAATTTTTTTGTGAAGATACTTAGTAACTTAGTAACAAGCCAGTTAAAATCAGGTTCAAAATGAAGAAATTGGAAGAGGACAGTAGTGAGACCAGTTATGTTATACGGGTTGGAGGCGGTGCTGAGAAGACAGACAGTGCAGCTGCAGGTGTTAGAGTTAAAGATGCTGAGATTTGCATTGTGAGGGACAAGGACGTCAGCATTAAGGATGACCCAGTTTGGAGACAAAGTCAGAAAAGCAAGACTATGTTGGTTGGAACATGTCCAGAGAAGAGACGAGGAGTATATCACGAGAAGGATGTTGAGGATGGAGCTGCCAGGAAAGAGGAGAAGAGGAAGGACAATGAGGAGGTTTATGGACTTGGTGAGAGAGGACACGCAGGTGTGAAAAAGGAAGATGCAGAGGACGGGAAGAAACGGAGATTGACGATCCACAGTGGTGACTCCTAATTAGAGAAGAAGACCAAACAGACATTTGGTTCAAATGTTTCCTGGTGCAATTTTAAAGTAATCTTTGCAACTAAGCATACATAATTTATGCAGACCGTTTCTAAGGCAGATTGGCCTGTTAGCCAGTCACCTTATAGCATGGGTGCGCGTTGTATGTTAGTTTGCTGTGATGCGTGCTTGGGTTTGAAAAAGGCACAAAAAATAGAACCCAGATAAGGGCAGCCACAGCACCCGGGGAGCAGTGGTGGGGATGGTACCTTGCTCAAGCGCAACCTGAATCTGGGATTTGAACCCACGACCTTCCGATTAAGGAGCCCCACAGTGGGTTGTTTGTTGGAATAAGCCTTCATAAATGCTGATGACAGCTCGCTTCTGGTCCTACCATGGTATTTTATGACATGTAAATGACATGTAAATGACATGGCCTTTTGATTACAAGTAAAGTGTTACAGATAAAACAATATTTTGCCAAAACAGCAAGAAATGAGTAGTGCTGAGAAATCACTGTGCCACGCTGTCTTTATATGCACATTCTACATGCTCAAGGTGCTGTAATGGACTAAATAAGACAGAGGAAATACAAGAGGGAGAAAATGGAAGGGAGGGAAAGAGACAAAGCGAGAGTAAACACTGCTCTTGCTATCAGAAATGCTTTGACCATTCACTCCAACGCCCGCAGAAGAGAACCACTATGTAGCTTACGTATCTTAGAACGTGTCCAGAATACCCAAAGAAAACAGTCTTGAGAACTTTCTGCATGATTAAATGCTCCAAAAGTCACACGTAGGTTGCGAACACTGGACATCAAAGTCCATTTTCCCAAAATGTCCAAAAAATGGTGGATCAGATGCGTGGGTGTGGTTTAGGACACAGTAGGACTTACTGTCTTTCTTCATTTCTGTTGTTTCAATTAATTTATTCTTTGCATTTTCTACATCAAACAATTAAATAGGTCAGGCAGCAAAAACTCTTTCTGTTGGATCAGATTTTTAGATTATAGTAGACAAAATTTGATTAGATCAATTTTTATCTACATATGATTACTATTAATTAGGTTAGATAAAAAAGATTCTAAAATACAATATTAAAGATTAGACCAAACTGAATCAGACTAAACTAGGTTTGACTAAAGTGGGCTAGACTAGATTAGAATAAATTAGGGTAGACTGTATTAAAATGGATTAGACTGATCCGTAGATTCGATTTAAAATTAGATTGATTGCTTTGATTAAATTTGACTCAACACTGCGTTTAATTAGATCAGATTAGATTAGGATAATATAGACAAGATTTGAGATTTGAGTGTAGATTAAAGTAGATCTAAGTAGATTCAAATAGATCAGACTATAAATTAGATCAGATTAACAATTGATCATAATAAATTAGTATAGATAAGGGCAGATCAGACAAGATTAGATTTGAGCAGATTAAACTAGACTAGGCGATATACCCAATTCCGTTAGATTATGTTAGATTAGACTGGATTAGATTAGACCAAATTTGTATGGCATAGAGTAGATAAAATAAAACTGTCCTAGTTTAGACTACATTACACTAGTTTAGATTAAGTAACACTAGACTAGATAACTTTAGATTAGATTACACAAAATTAGATTATGTTAGACAAGATTAGACCACATTACAATAGTTTAGATTAGATTACACTAGACTAGACCAGATTAGATTATATTACACTACATAAAATAAAGTCAGACTCAATTACACTACATTACACTAGACTAGGTTACATCAATTTGATTACACTAGATAAGATTAAATTCAACTTGATTAGATTAAGTCAGGCTAGATTAGACCACATTACACTAGTTTAGATTAGATTAAACTAGACTAGATTAGATTAGATTACACTAGATAAGATTAAATCAGATTTGATTAGACTACATTGCACTAGACTAGATTACATTCAATGAGATTACACTAGACTGGATTCAATTAAACTTGATTAGATTAAGGCAGACTATATTTGACTACATTACACTAGAATAGATTAGAAAATGCCAAAACACCTGGAACGACAAGGAAATTAAAGAGGCTATAAATTTTACCGCGTGAGTGTGTGTGAGAGTGTTTATGTATGTGTGTGTGTGTGTGTGTGTGTGTGTGTGTGTGTGTGTGTGTGTGTGTGTGTGTGTGTGTGTTTTATTACCTGCTGGATGACGTAGACTCCGTAATCCAGCTGCTGTCTCTGTAGTATGGGGTGAAGGTAATAAAGCCAGTACTTCAGGTGCTGCTCTCTGTGTCTGAATGGGATGATGAGCGCCACCTTCTGGATGGACACACATTCATGTGGCGTGTACCTTCCGCCCTCGGACAGCCTCGGGTCCTGCCTCGTCTTGTTTAAGTCCACTGGCTCGGAAAACTCTACCCTTAACAGACCCACTGTGGGATTAAATTGGATTAAATTAGACCTGCTAACATTCAGTCACTTTAGAAAAATCCAAATTGTGTCACGTCAGATTAATTATATTGGATTACATCATTAAAATAGTTTAAATGAGGTTACGTCAGATAAATCTATTAGGCTTTTTGACTATTTTACATTGGATTGCATTAAATTAGATTGGAATAAACAAAATTTATATCTTATTAAGGATAGATTATGTTGTTTATCTTAATTTAGACCCAATTAGGCTAGATTAGATGAAGTTAGAGGTTGCATTAAATTAATAGTCTAGACTGAATTAGACTAAATTAGGGATGATTAGATTACATTAGATTAAAGTAGATTAGGTTCCACTAAATTAGGTTCTAGTCTTTAAATCTGAGAAGACTAGATCAAATTAGAATCAAATATGTAAATCAGATTAGATTCAATTGATCCTGATCCAGGTTTAAATTAGATTGGGCTAGATTAGATTAGAACTAAATTAGTTTAGCACCTTAAGGATGGAATCACCAACAAAGTGGTTGCTATGTTACTGCCAGGCGATCTGGAGTTGCTAGGGGGTTGCAATGGTGTTCCATGTGATTGTTAGGGTATCGTTGGTCCTTTGCTATGATGCTCCAGGAAGTAGCTGCTAGATGCTAATGTACTGAGATGACATACAGGGGAAGGTACAGTTGAGTTTTTTAATTGGTTGCTATGGTGACATCGTATGTGCGGCACATAATTATCATTTAATAAAAATAAATTTTAGCAGATATCTTTCCTTTAGTCACAACATGAAAAAGAATAAGGGGTTCAGACACCACCGTGTGCATGTATGTGTATGTGTGCGTGTGTATGTGTGTGTGTGTGTGTGTGTGTGTGTGTGTGAGAAAGAGAGATAAAGAGAGAGAGAGAGAGAAAGAGAGAGAGAACTTTTGACAGTGATGATGTGGGACAGGAAGTATCTGTGTGTGTGTGTGTGTGTGTGTGTGTGTGTGTGTGTGTGTGTGTGTGTGTGTGTGTGTGTGTGTGTGTTAGTGAAAATGCAAGCTGCAGCATTACACACTTCCTTTTCTTTCTTTCCTTGATAACTGCTTGAAACACAGCAGTTCCCAGTTCCCACACACACCCACAAAATGCATTGTTTTATTTTGTTTCTTCTACTGTAGTTTGTTTTACTTAATTTTACGTCTCCAGGTCCATTCATTCAGACCCTCATGTTTCAATAGACATGATTAGTTTTCATTTATTTTTTATTTCATTTACCATTAATCATTTATTATCCTCCATGAGATAAACTAAAGCTTAAGGTGCTTACATAAGAAGGACGGAAACAATGTCCACAACCTGATGAAGCTCAGAACGATATAAAAACATCCACTGGAACTTATTCCATGACGTCCAGCACACACTTTCTGATCTTTTATTATTTGTCTTCTGTACTCTTCTCTTCTTTCACCTCCTACCCACTGTTATACAGGTTGGAGACGGTAATGAGACCAGCTATGTGATATGGGTTGGAGACAGTACTGAGACAAGCTATGTTATATGGGTTGGATACGGTAGATAGACCAGTTATGTTATACGGGTTGGAGACGGTAGAGAGACCACCTATATTATACTGGTTGGAGACGGTACTGAGACCAGCTATGTTATACAGGTTGGAGACGGTAGTGAGACCAGTTATGTTATACATGTTGGAGACGGTAGTGAGACCAGCTACATTATATGGGTTGGAGACAGTGATGAAGACAGGCAGTGGAGCTGGAGATGTCAGAGCTAAAGATGCTGAGATTTGCCTTTGGAGGAATGAGGAAAGACAGGATTAGGGACAAATTTATTTGAACGACACCTCAGGTTGGACGGATCGGAGAGAATTGAGGTTGTTGGTTTGGACATGGAGAGACGAATTTATCAGGAGAAGGATGTTCAGAATAGAGCTGCCAGGAAAGAGGAAGGACAAAGAGGAGCTGTTTAGTTTGTTAGCTCATCACTCTGTCCAGGTGTAGCTGTGAAAGTTCAGGTGTTTAATGGTGGGTCATAGGTGTGTGCGTGTTTGTGTGGACCGAAATTTGTCTTTTCTGGACACTAATCAAGTCAAGTAGGATTTTATTGTCATTTCAGCCATATACACAGTAGATACTGAAACGAAATAACGTTCCTCCAGGACCCTGGTGCTACACACAAGACAACAGATGACACAACAGAACACAAGGTAACAGACAACAGACAACAGACAGTACAAGAGACTATATATATATATATTATAATGTTACTGTCCCTGCAACGACAAGTGACAAGTGTTTTTTTTTTTTAACCGTTTCCAATAAAGTGTCCAGGGAGCACACCTGTCTTACCTAAGAAGGGGGACGTTTCCGGACATTTCTCAAGCGCTCTGCTCGTGCCGGTCCCTGCGGAGCTCGTCAACGGGGCTATCCTCGTGATAGGGGCTGAGCTCGCGTTGCTGGTGCTCGTGCCTTTGACGCGGCGGGGGCGCGCGTGCATCGGCGCGCGCTCACCGTCGCTGCCCGTGCCCCGCAGGTAGAAGAGCAGCGTGATGGAGATGTGCAGCGCGCACAGCGCGACCACGAGGGAACAAGCCTTATAGAGGAGAGGAAACCCCGCGCGCCGCTCCATCAGACACCGGCCAACCAGAACCCAACGGGAAAAAAACTCCACACACAGCTCACCTGTCGAGCTGCTCACCTGTCGACCCGCGCGCGCACAGGTGGCGCTCCATGGCGCGCGCCTGCCGAAAGGACGAGCAGCCACGAGACCTTCCTGGAACTGTCACGTGCGCGATTGTTTAGAGGGTGGAGTGTGAGCATGTGTTTGCGTGTGTGTATGTGTGTGAACCACAGGGGGCGCGTTGTGTTAGGAAGTGCTCAAATACCTGAGATGATCAATCTGTCTACATTTACTGCATGGATTAATTTTCTGACAGGGTTCCTGTAACTCCAAAAATATTGGATTTAGCTAATCATCATCCTTTAGACTAACAAATACACCTTGGGAACTTAACTTTAACACTTATAAAAAAGTTTTCTAAAGTGCTGAATTAAACCACTATACAGCTGGAATAAATTTTACAGTGTTGGATTAATTTTTTATACAGATAGATTTACTTTAAGAGTTAACTAATTTTATATAGCTGGACTAAGTTTTGCAGTTTTGGAGAACCTCTATATACATTTGGATTAACTTTTACAGTGTTGGATTTAATCTTTATACAGTTGGATTAACTCTTACAGTGTTGGATTAACTCTTATAGTGTAGAATTAACTCTTTATATAGTTGGATTAACTTTAACCCAGTCACTAGGGATGCACAAGCCAGTGTATTTCTTTGTGCCAGAATCAAGCTCAGATAAATGGGGAGGGTTACGTCAGGAAGGGCATCTGGTGTAAAACTTTGCAAAATCAGTATGCAGACAACGAAACAAACTTCCATACCGGATCGGTCGAGGCCCGGGTTAACAACTGCCACCAGTGTTGTTAGCCTACAGGGTGCTGGTGTCAACTGCACTAATGTTGGCCAATGGAGAAGAAGAAGAGGAGGAGGAAGACATTTCCAGAGGGAGGAGTAGAGAAAGAAGGAGAGGAGAGTGGAAGTGAGGGTAGGAACTTTGAATGTTGGCAGCATGACTGGTAAAGGTAGAGAATTAGCTGGGAGAGAAGGAAGGTTGACATTTTGTGTGTGCAAGAGACTAGATGGAAGGGTGGTAAGGCCAGGTGTATTGGAGGAGGTTTAAACTGTTCTACCATGGTGTGGATAGAAGGAGGAATGGAAGTGGAGTGTTGTCCTGGAAGGAAGTATGTGGAGTGTTTTGGAGGTGAGGAGGTTGTCAGGGAGGGTGATGAGTTTGAAGCTGGAAGTTGAAGGTGTGATAATGAATGTTAGTAGAGTAGAGTAGAGTAATCATTTATTATCCCACGAATGGGAAATTTGGGCATTGCAGGGCTCTTATAAAAAATGACAGATGTAGAAAGAGATAGAAAAAGATATATAAAAACAGAGATATAAGGAAGAGACAAGTACAGGGAAAGTGCAGGAGCTATAAATAATAAATAATAAATAAATCCCTATCTATCTATATAAAATATATGCTTCATATACATATCTACAGGAGAAATAGGTGATATATGCAGTACACAGTAATAATACACAATAATAAATAAGTTTTAAATAAATTATAAATATATATAAATAAGCAAGTAGCAAGATATAAGTGTAATAATAATAATAATAATAAATTATATATAATACAATGATAATATACATTAATATACATTAATAATAATATATAATATAATATATAATACAAGCAATGTAATGTAATGTTATGTTGATGAGTTGTGGAGTCTTATTGCTGCAGGTAGGAATGACCTGCGGTAGCGTTCTTTCTTACACTGCGGGTGTAAGAGTCTGCTGCTGAACGAGCTGCTCAGTGCTCGTACAGTCTCATGTAGGGGGTGGGAGGTGTTGACCATGATGGATGTTAGTTTGGATAACATCCTCTCCTCCCCTACCTGCTCGATAGACTTGAGCGGGCAGTCCAGGACAGAGCTGGCCCTCTTGACCAGTTTGTTTAGTTTCCCTCTGTCCCTCTCTGCGACTCTTCCACACAGAGAGGGACAGAGGGAAACTAAACAAACTGGATGTTGTTAGTGCTTATGCCTCACAAGTTGGTTGTGAGATGGAAGAGAAAGAAGAATTCTGGAGTGAGTTAGATGAAGTGATAAAGAGTGTACCCAGGGGAGAGAGAGTGGTGATTGGTGCAGATTTAATGGCCATCTTGTAGAAAGTAGACAGGTGTACAATGAGATGAACCGCAGGGCAAAGAAAGCAGTGATGAAGGTCAAAGGTGAATAGTATGAGAGGTTGGACAGTAAAGAGGGAGAAAAGGACCTATACCTATTGGCTAGACAGAGTTGGGAAAGATGCAGCAGGTCAGGGCAATTAAAGATAGAAATGGAACACGTACTCACAGGTGAACAGAGCATGTTGACCAGATGGAAGGAGTACTTTGAGGGGCTGATGAATGAAGAGAATGAGAGAGAGAAAAGATTGGATGATGTGAGGATAGTGAACCAGGAAGTGCAGCAAATAAGCAGGATGGACGTACAGGGAAGCGATGAAGAGGATGAAGTATGGAAAGGCTGTTGGACCTGATGACATATCAGTGGAAAAATGGAGGAGTTTAGGGGAGATGGCAGTTGAGCTTCTGACCAGACTGTTTAACACAACACAGTCTTGGAAAGTGAGAGGATACCTAAAGAGTGGAGACGAAGTGTACTGGTACCGATTTTCAAGAATAAGGGTGATGCACAGAGCTGTGGTAACTATGGGGGATAAAGTTGACCAGTCACAGCATGAAGTTATGGGAAAGAATCATGGAAGCTAGGTTTAAAAAAGAGGTGAGGATTAGTGAACAGCAGTATGGTTTCATGCCGAGAAAGAGCACTACAGATGCAATGTTTGGTCTGAGGGTGTTGATGGAGAAGTACAGAGAAGCTCAGAAGAAATTACATTGTGCCTTTTTGGACTTGGAGAAAGCATATGATAGGGTGCATAGAGAGGAGCTGTAGTTTTGTATGAGGAAGTCTGGTGTTACAGAGAAGTATGTGAGAGTAGTTTAGGATGTATGATTACAGTGTAACAGTGGTGAGATCTGCAGTGGGAGTGACAGATGCATTTAAAGTAGAGGTTGGATTACATCAAGCATCAGCGCTGAGCCCATTCTTGTTTGCAATAGTAATGGACAGGTTGACGGGCGAGGTTAGACAGGAGTCTCCATGGACGATGATGTTTGCTGATGATATTGTGATCTGTAGTGAGAGTAGAGAGCAACTTGAGGAGAACCTTGAGAGATGGAGCTATGCTCGAGAGAGGAGAGGAATGAAAGTGAGTAGGTCAAAGACAGAATACATGAGTGTGAATGAAAGGGAAGAAAGTGTAGTGGTTAGGATGCAGGGAGTAGAGGTAACAAAGGTGAAGGAGTTTAAATACTTGGGATCAACAGTTCAGTGTAATGGCAAGTGTGGAAGAGAGGTGAAGAAGAGAGTGCAGGCAGGTTGGAATGGGTGGAGAAGTGTGGTTAGAGTTATTTGTGATAGACAAGTACCAGCTAGAGTGAAAGGGAAGGATTACAGGACAGTAGTGAGATCAGCTATGTTGTATGGGTTGGAAACAGTGGCACTGACGAAAAAAAGTGAGACAGAAGTGTCAGAGTTAAAGATGCTGAGATTTTCACTGGGTGTAACAAGGATGGACAGGATTAGAAATTTGTATACAGCTCAGAGTAGAATTGAGCTTACAACTCAGAGCAGAATTAACTCTTGCAGTGTTGGATTAAACATGGTTTAGGACTGTCCTGTAAGATCAATGGTGCACAATCACTGAAAAGTCTTTTAGTCTACAATTAAATCTAATCTTGGTTGGGGAAACAGGCCCTTGGGGATAATTTTCTGGTCAGTCAAATTGATTAAAATAATTGTCCTTTAAAAGCAGAATCAAAATGTAGTAGATCAATCCAGGACATCCAATCCCCATCCAGGAGGTTGACGTTTTCACAAAATGTGAAAATTAATATTTTGAAACAATCAGTGGAACTGGTGTCAACCCTCGTGATAAAAGGTTAAAAAGGGTAAGGGCGCCCTCTGCTGTGAATGATTCTGAACTGCTGTTAGAGCCTGGCTCTTCTTAACCTTTTAAACACCAAATCATCAACAGTCAGCTTTAGAAACCTTTGCTCTATTTCATTTCTGAGTTGTCTTTGCCATCTTGTCACAGATCAGTTACACTAAAGCAATGGACTCAACCTCGCAAAAAGATAAAGGAGACAAAACAAGTGGACAATCAAGTCCCTGGACAGCGGAGATGCTGTGTAGCAATGTCCCATAAGTGGACATGGGAACCTCCTGCACCTTGCTACTCTGGGCCCTTACAATCCACCTAATCTATCAGATTTCCAAGAGCATCTTCCTGAGGACCTTGCTGTGTGGAGTGGACATGTTGTCCCAGTGCCTATGTGGGTGTCATCCGGGAGCTCCCGTTTCCTCCCACATTCCAAAGACATGGCCTGGAGATGCTAAATTGTCCCCTAGGTGTGAGTGTCTGTGTCTGCAATGTGATGGACTGGTGACCTGTCCAAGTGGTGTGTCCCCACTTTTCACCCTGAGTTGGGATTGACCCCAGCACCACCTGAGACTCTTATCTGTACAAGCAGCTCAGAAAACAAGAGAGTGAATAGAGAGAGTGCTTTTGGCAGGAAGTCTGGGATTCGGAGAGATGAGTGAGAAGTTAAGAAACTGTGTTTAAAGTTTTGAGAAAATTAGGGCTTTTTAAGTTGACTGTGTTTAAGTAGTTCAGAAAATAACTAAGTGTCTAAATTTGTGCACAGTGTCTGTAAGTGGTCATTAAGTGATGAGATGAGACAAGAAGAGATAAGAAGGTACTGAGTCTGAAATGAAATTGAAACCCGTGTAATGTACTGTGTTCTTGTGTCTCTGCGGCCTTAAACTCCTGTAAGCCCATCCCACTGTACAGTCTGCACACACCCCTGTACCTCCACCATTACACACACACACAAACAAATAGATGCACATACACACACGCACACACACACCCAGCAAGATGGAGGAGGCGACAGATGTAAGTTTTTAACCCTTATTGTAACCTGTTTGTGTAAACTTTAAGTTAAGCTTATATCCAGACTCTCTTGCCCTCTGTCTCTTTTTCTCTCTCTTTTTCTCACTCTCTTCATCTCACTGTTTTGCTGTGTGCTTTTCACCTCCTCTCTTCCTCTTTTCTTTACCTCTCCCTCTCTCTCCCTCAATAGTCTCTCTCTGTTTCATTTTCTCCATCTACCGCCATCTTCTTCCTCTCTTCCTCTCTTTTTCTCTACTTCTCTCTCGATCTCCCTCTATAGTTTCTCTCTCTTTCTCATTCTCAGTCTCTCAGTCAGTTCAGCATCAGGGCACAGAAACACATGGAAATTGAGCACCACTTAGTTCCTACTGCTGATCCTCAGATTTTCCCCAGATCACAGTGCAGTTTGTTTTGATGTAATGCTCCTGCAGGATGAGGTTTTCACTGAAAGGTGTTAGGGTTCTGTGGAGACTGTGGAGAAAAAAAAAGTAAGAGTGGAGGATGTGACTCACCTCCATTTAGCGGAAACAGATTGGCTGATGTATTATTCCGGAGTGAAGTTTCAGGGTAATGAATTCACAATCCTGTCCCGACCAAACACAAAATAAAAACCAGACAGGAGGTGCTTTAATGGCCCTATGTTGATGGTGGCTTTTGTATTCTGTGATGGGCAAGGGTATCCAGGGTATTTCTTCACCTTTTGCCCCACAAAACCAGCTTCTGGTTTGGACAAGCAGCTCAGGGAATGGATAAAATGTAATTATGTAAATAGCTTAAAGTGGAAAACAGTGATGTAGATAAACAGTATATAACATATCTATAGCATATATACAATGGGAAATGTTGTTGCTAACCCTAGGAAACATTGATGAATAGCAATAACTGCAATTGCTTTCCCAGATATCGGTGAGTTATACTTAGAATAACTAATTATGCTAGTTATTAAAAAGATATGAAATATATTAAGGTAACTAAGTTAAACAGTTAACCCCTGAGCAACACACAAGTACACACACCACATGTGAGATTTGGCCTGAAAAAATGATCAGAAAAAGCAAAAATAAATAAATAAATTAATTAATTAATTAATTGATTGATTAATTAAAAATTAAAAACACACACCCGATTTAGTGCCCTTAAACTGAATACAAACATTTTTCATAAGTGTGCATTTGTGCACATTAGGCATCTGCGAAATAAACTTATTACATCGTTTTTTTAAATTGTCCATTAATTTCTTATAAGATGGATTATATCCTTTACAGGAGAGTCAGTCTATAAAGTAGTGTCAGGGGAGAGTGTAGCTAAACAGCATAGGATGGTCATCTGTAGGATGACCTTGGAGGTCAAGAAGAGGAGGAAAGTGAGAGCAGAGTCGAGGATCAAGTGGATGATCTTCAAGCTGAAGAAGGAGGACTATAAGATAGAATTCAGGCAGAAGTTAACACAGACACTGGGAGGTGTTGAAGAGCTACCGGATTGCTGGGAAACTACTGCAGAAGTGATAAGGCAGACAGCTAGAAATTTACTTGTTGTGACATCTGGAAGGAAGAAGGAGGATATTGAAACCTGGTGGTGGAACCCAGAAATTCATGAGTGTATACAGAAGAAGAGGCAAGCAAAGAAGAAGTGGGACAGACAGAGAAATGAAGAAAGCAGACAGGTGTACAAGGAAATAGCAGTGGATGTACAGGATTAGAAATGAGTATATTAGAGGGACGGCTCAGGTTGGACATTTTGGAACTGCGATGGAGACTGTGTTGGTTTGGACATGTCCAGAGTAAGACAAGGATTTTATTGGGAGGAGGATGTTAAGGATGGAGCTCTTAGGAAAGAAGAGAAAAGGAAGGACAAAGAGGACCTTTATGGATGTGAAGTCCATGAATCTCTTATAAACAAGCACGCTTAAGAGAGTTCTATCAGATGTGTCAGATTTGGAACAAACTGCTGAGTTTTGAGACACTCGATGGCACTTCATGAATGGCAATATGTGTGTAGCTAGAACCTGATATAATTGCTGTCTTTTCATTTTTTCAGATCAGCACTTACAACTATGGTCAAGAAACCTACCTTACGTGAGTAACCACTTTACATGTGTTATCTTTTTGGAGAAAATCACATTTACTACGTATCAGTTTTGGAAGAAATCTTATAAGAAAAATCATCTGAAGAAAGGGCAGCATCAGATGATCAATGAATGTGGTTTATCAATGTATGTAAAGGTCCAGCCATTAGAGTTGAATCCCACTGCAAACCCAGGAACAAAAATGTAATGTCAAACTGAAAACCTATGTTGAAAAGGAACATTTGACCAAAACCTAATTTTATTATAAAGTTCATGATCTCCTCCTGGTGTTAATACTTCAGACAGTAAAGTTTACAGTTTACAGTGTAAATTTTATAGCAGAGCCATGAAAAGTGCCAGTTCACTCTAAATTTTTGAGTCAAACTATGAAACTACATGTCAAATAGAAAACTTTGGCAGTCTATTCTTTTACATGACTTTCCTTCTATGTGCATCATCCAGTAATGCATCATTGCCTGTTGGCGTCCAAAGTGAATGAATATCATCTAGGCTGGCAGAATTGAGGGTAGAGACAGAAGGGAGTTGAAAAATGGATGCTATTAGAGCAGCAGCCTTGGCTGCAATATCAGCGTGGTGAATAGGAACATCTTGCAGGTCAGGTCAGGGGAGTAAATCTACTCCACAGCTGCCATGCAATTATGGGGCTCACCATCTTCTGGTAAAGGGAGAAGAGTAGCAGGGTTAAGGTTGGGGCATCGCTTAATAGTGACATTAGGCATGCAAAGCAGTGTGCCATCGTATCTCACCCATCTTGCGGCTGACAGGTGGGATGTGCTGTGGTCCTGTAAGAGAAGAGAGACTGCATGTGGTACCAGAAGAGCTAGATCAGCATAACCAACTAAGTCTGGAAGCCATTATGGCCTTCTCTGCTGCAGCAACATTTCTCAAACAAACAAGCAGACCTGCTGCCTCTGGATCCAGTTTTGAAGAAAAATAGGCCACTGGCCTATGTGTCTCCATGCTTTTGCAGCAAGACAGAAGTCATATGTCCCCCTTTTCACAAACTGTCTGCACAAAGGGTTTAGTGGGATCTGGGATACCCAATGTTGGAAGGGACCATAGGGCATGTTTCAAATTCTGAAAATCCCCAAGTTGTGTGTCATCACATGTAAGTTGACTGTTAGCAGACAGTTTCTGAGAGGTTATGGCCCACAGAGGTGCCTCCATCTCAGAATAATTAGGAATGAAACCTGGGAATAGCTCTAATGGCCTTGTTACGTTTATCAGCAAAAGTGATTTACCTTGTGATGAGATGATGTGGCCCAAGAATGTCACTTGCTATTTAAGGAGCTGGAGTTTAGACAGACTGGCCTTATGGCCATTAGCAGCCAAATGGTTAAGTAAGGATAATGTCTCTTCTCTACATTGCACTTGACTGGGAGCTGCAAACAACAAATCATCAACATCCTGCCAAAGAGCGGTACCTGGGGACAATTGCACTATTTTAAATAGTAGGACTCTCGCCATACCCCTGACAGAGATGGGTGAATGTGTATGGCTTCCCATCAAAGTTAAAAGCAAACCAAAATTGGATGTCAGGGTGTACAGGTACACTAAAAGCATTAGCATAAACTGAGGTGGAATTTGCGAGATGATGGTGTATGGTAACACAGTGTGTTAATTAAAAAAAAACCTTTCTAACTGAATAAAATCTGTTATTGGTGCACTTTCCCACTGCTCCATCAATTCCCAATCAGATTCAATAGATACATGAGCAGTACAATGCAAATATTCTGGTTGCATAAAATCACTGTACCCTGGTTTTAATCTCTCTCTTGCAAGGGAGATGAGAGCACAGGAAGTGTCTGTGCTTATGAGCCGCCACTCATGACAAAATAGAGAGCCAGCTTTAGTCAATTTAAAGCACACTCTGTCTGGGGCATCTAAAAACATCTCTTCCTCTGAGCAATTTAGTTGCAATCCCAAAAAACACATCAAATCACGCCCTAACAAGTTAATTGGACGAAACAAGAAATTGATGATTTGGCTGGCCACTCCTAAAGGGAGTAGAGGTGACAAAAGTGGAAGTATTTACATACTTGGGATCAACAGATCAGAGTAACGGCGAGTGTGGAAGAGAGGAGAAGAAAATTGTGCAGGCAGGTTGGAATGGTTCTCCATTCCATTGGAGAGGCTGGAGTGATCTGTGACAGCTGGGTACCAGCAAGAGTGAAAGGGAAGGTTTACAGGACAGTAGTGAGACCAGCTATGTTATACAGATTGGATGCAGCGATGAAAAGACAAGAGTTGGAGGTGTCAGAGTTAAAGATGATGAGATTTTCGTTGGGTGTGACAAGGAAGGACAGGATTAGAAATTAGTATATTAGAGGGACAGCTCAGGTTAGACGTTTGGGAGACAAAGTTAGAGAAGCAAGGTCTTTCCAAGGTAGAAGAGACAAGGATTAAATTTGGAGGAGGATGTAGAACATGGAGCTGCCAGGAAGGAGGAAAAGAGGAAGACAAAAGAGGAGGTTTATGGATGCGGTGAGAGAGGACATGAAGGTGGTTGGTTTGAAGGAGGAGGGTGCAGAGGGCCGGAAAGAAATGGAGACAGTTGATCCGCTGTGGCGACCCCTAAATGGGAGCAGCTGAAAGACTAAGAGGAAGATCCAGCAAATCACAGTTAAAATTGGATTATTAAAGAAATTAAACTAACTGAAAAGATTTGATCTTTTTCCTTCTAGACCTGCATCGTATGGAGATCAAATGTGTCAAAGTCCCTTAGAAGTTTTTCTGCATGCAAGTCTACTCCCTTCTGTAAGTTTCTCTTCATCTGTTGAGCTTGATTCCACTCAGTGGCCACTTTTTTAGAAACACCATCCTGTACTCTACATTAATGTCCACTTTATTAGAAACACCACCCTGTATTTGACCTTAATGGCCACTCTATTAAAAACACCACCCAATACTTGACTTTAATGACCACTTTATTAGAAACACCACTCTGTACTTTACATTAATGGCCACTTTATTAGAAACACCAGCCTGTACTTAACCTTAATGAAAAAAGTGAAAGTGACAACCCTTGTCATTGCAAGGTCAAAGCACAGCAGACAATGAACCACAACGAAATTGGACCTCTGCATTTAACCCATGCACACTCAAACACCGTGCAGCAGTGGGCAGCTATTGAAAGCGCCCGGGGAGCAGTGATGGGGACGGCACCTTGCTCAAGGCTACCTCAGGGCAACCTATTGGGAAGGGGTTCAAACCCCAATCCTCCGATCAAGTGGCCAACGCCCTAACCACTAGGCCACCGCTGCCCCATGGCCACTTTATTAGAAACACCACCCCGTACTTGACCTTAATGGCCACTTTATTAGATAAATCACTCTGTACTTCATTTCCTTCCTTTAATGACTGTGTTTTATTGTTTGCAGTTGTTAATCATCACCTTGTTGTCGTTCTTTGAGCGCAGACGGAAGGTTTTCTCCTTTGAGGAGCGTTTCCCGTACCTCAGCGGCCGCTTCGGCGTCGTGGTGTGAGTGACGTGTATATGAATTACTAAGTTTTAAATGGGAAGGTTAATAACAATTAAAATATGCAACAAAAAAAAACCTTTTTAAACTAAAATACATTTACTTTTAATAAATTCATATATCTGACTGACTGAAAGGAAAAATTTTGCCAAATTCTCATGATGGAGGTGGAGGATAGTGAAAGTGAAAGTGACAGGACAACCTAGTGGATTAGATCCCATGGCCTTCTGATCTTGTGACCTCGTCCCTGAACACTAGGCTCTGTAGGGTTCCACTTTTTACGTTTGTGTTTGCTGTTTCTAGGCCACTGGACTTCACTGGAACATTGAGGAACCGCTGGTCGTATGCGTTTGCTGTGGGAGCTGCGGGGCGGCACATGTTTGCACTGTTCACGCAGACGATCATACCGTTCAGGGTTCCCACCTGGTTAATAGGTACCACAAACCATTAACGCACTTTAGTACAGCATCCAGTTCAGGGCATTTCATTAGAAGACAAGTTCATGTGAGGACTAAGCCCAGCTGGGGTCAGTCGGGGACATCAGTTACAGTGTCCAAAAAATCAGTTTCAGTGTGTGTGTATGTGTGTTTTCCCTATCCCTACGACAGCTATCGTGTCTCTGGTGGCTGCGTTTGAGGTGGGTGTGGCTTATCTACCTTTTTTCGCCTGTCTGTCTACAAGACACAGAGGACTGGGAGGACTTTTGGGACTGCTATACACAATTGCCTGGTACCCCCCCCCCCCCCCCCCACACACACACACACACACACAGAGACACCGTCAGCCATAACATTAAAACCACCTGCCAAAAATATTTGGTTCTCTCACTTTGTCTCCAGACTGTCCATTCTCGTCCCTTCCGATTTATGCAAATCTCAGCATCATTAACTCTGACACCTCCAGCTCTGCTGCCGTCTCCAAACTGTATAAAATAGCTGGTCTCACTACCGTCCCCATCCCTTATGAGATAGCCGGCTTCACTACTGTCTCTAACCTGTATAACATAGCTGGTCTCACTACTGTTTCCAACCTGTATAACATAGCTGGTCTCAATACTGTCTCCAACACCTATAACATAGCTGGTCTCAATACTGTCTCCAACACCTATAACATAGCTGGTCTCACTACCATCTCCAACCTGTATAACATAGCTTATCTCACCATCATCTCCAACCCATATAGCATAGCTGGTCTCTCCAACCCTTATGAAACATAGGTGGATTCACTACCATCCTATATACCTTTCCTTTCACTCTTGCTGGTCCCTGTCTGTCTCAGATCACTCCTGTCACTCTTCTCCACCCATTACAACATGCCTGTACTCTCTTCTTCTTTCATCTCGTGGCCACTACACACCCTCACACTTTGGGAAACCCTGTTGATGCTCTGTCTGAACATCTGTGTGTGTCTCACCAGGTTGGCTATGGGAGCGTGGGAGTTCCACTGTCTCCACAAATATTGTGAAAGACATTCCTTGTACAGCTCACAGTGTTATGAGTGGGTGAGTGTGCAGCCAGTTCCTGCTACTAAACCACTAAACCAATGTCCTCAAAGAAAACATGTCGAGTATCGGAATTCACTGGGGGGCACTCCAGTGATTCATGAAACAACCTTCAGACACCAGACATGTCTCTGACCAGCTTCGAGCGAAAATGTTTGTTCAGTACAATGATAATTGACCCTGAGTGTGTGTGTGTGTGTGTGTGTGTGTGTGTGTGTGTGTGTGTGTGTTTGAGTAGTTACTGTGGTGGCCGTATTTCCTGTGTCTCGGTTTTCTCTTGGTTCGCTTTGGCTTCATGTTGGCAACATACGTGCGGGAGCGGCTACAGAAAAACTACAAGCAGGTCAGACATGCACACAACAGTACTGAGTGAGGGGGAAGAGGGAGGACCACCATATTTTTTCTTTATCTTTATTCAAATTAAATAGCTGAACTAGTGCATTGTTTTAACATGGTTATTGTGTTTTTAGATCATGTGGATGTCTGTCTCTCTGTCTGTCTCTGTCTGACTGTGTCTGCAGGTTGAGGACAATGAAGTTATTAATGCCCATCAGTATAGGCATGTACAAACTTTACTGAGACGACCCTCTGGAAGGTACACACACGCACGCACGCATGCACGGACGCGCGCACACACACACACACACACACACACACACACACACACACACACACACACACACAGATAAACCGTCAGCCATAACATTAACTCTGGTTCTCTACCGCAGGTCACTGGAGAAGAGCTGGTTCAGGAGGAAAATCTACGACTGGGACCCTTATTTTAAATTTCCCAACAGGATGATCGGCACTTCTGTCATCTCTCTCATTGGACTCTACATTGTCAGTGTGTGTGTGTGTGTGTGTGCGTGCGTACTTGTTATTCTCTGATGTTGCTTTAAGATTAATGTCTATGTGATTTGTGTGTTTTTCCTTCTGTAGTATATTTCTTCTGAGGAAGTTGTGGCTTCTTTAGGATTCCAACAGCTACAACATTTAAAAAATTTTTTTTTTAGCAATGAAACAGAAAGTCAATTTTGGCAGAAACAGCTGGATTACGTTAGGAGTGAGATCACTTTTCCTTTCTAATCACTAATTGTTTCTTTTAATCTCAGTTTTTCTTTACTCTCCCTCCTTACCAATGGTCTGAGACTATCCTTGACTAAATGTCTAAGCCTAGAAATGGCTGCCTGTTATTTGAGCCTGTAACATTGCAACCCTTTATTGAGAACTGTAAAAATCACCACAAGCTCAGCTGTTCAGTAAAATTGGTTATTGAACACATAATTAAAAGTGCAAAAAAAAAATAATAATAATAACCCTCATAATACAGTACTAAATAATTTGGGGAATTATCTGTATTATCTGTGTTTTTGTCCATCCAACTGTTCCCAGCTCAAAGAGAAACTTGTGATGTGGGCAGTTGGATTTTGACGTAAATGGATTAAGATGGTCTCAGACCCACTTTGCTTCCATCTGCTGGATCTGCTTCTTTTTCTTTCGGCTGCTACCATTTAGGGGTGACCACAGTGATCATCCGTTTCCATTTCTTCCGATCCTCTGTATCTTCCTCCTTCAAACCAACCACCTGCATGTCCTCTCTCACCACGTCCATAAACCTCCTCTTTGGTCTTCCTCTTCTCCTCTTTCCTGGTAGCTCCATCTTCAGTATTCTTCTCCCAAAATACTCCTCGTTTCTCTCCTCTGGACATGTCCAAACCCAGCTGTTCTAGATTTTAACAGAAACTGTTTTATTTTTAATTATTATTTCTAGATACCTGGCATGCAACAACAGCCTTGGCAGCGCTGGCGTCTGTGTTCAACATTGGTTATGTGTTGGTGTGTTACAGGTACGCAGTATAAGTCTCCGCCTTAAATAAGAGACAAACATCTAGAGCCCAAACTCTAGAAAGTACCTCACAGATAATCGTCAGTACTTTAGAATCCAGAAGAAACACTCAGAGATATCGTCCTTTCTTTTCAAAGGAAGCACATAAAGAGGCTGTGGGCAGGGAAGAAAAACTTCTTGCCGGAGAGGTACCACACACCGAACTCCGCTATGAGTTTGGTGAGTAGGACTATGCATTGACCAGCCCTACATTAAAAGCACTGCAAGGTTAGGGCTGGTTCTGTTAGAAAGGTGCAAGAACAGACAGTGTATCAGGGCTGCAGACCAGTCAGAGTGCCCATGCTGACCCCTGTCCCCCTCCGAAAGTTCCTACAATGGACATCAGAACTAGAGCGATGGAAGAAGGTGGCCTGGTCTGATGGATCATATTCTCTTATCCATCATGTGGACGGCCGGGTGTGTCTCTGTGTGTTCTTACCTGGGCAAGGGACACTAGGATGCATGGGAAGTGGGCCCTGTATTCATATGGACAATACTTTAACTTCACAACGAAGTTTGTCCCTTCATGGTATCAATGGCAGTGGTATAGCTGATATTTATAATGTCATTGCTTTAGCTGATATTTATAATTAGTTTGTAATTTATTTATTTTGATATTTCATAACTGTGTTTGATGATCATTTACCCTCAGGCTGCCATGGCACGTTACCCTGGCTACCAGATTGCCTTCACAATTTGGGGTGAGTCCTCTTTACCGCTCAGATTTAAAACCAAATGAGTCCTCTGTAGTAGATGATTGCCTGTCTCAGTGCTCAAAGTTTCACCAAGGGTGGAGAAACACCCTGGACACCCTGGAATGAAACATCCTGGACATCATGAATGGGTTAGGTTTTAGGTCCAAAATCTTCAGATTCTGGTAAAACAGTGCCTCAGGTATCCGGTGGCGTCTTCATTTCCTGTCTTTTAGAAACAGTCTGCCAGCAGTTCTGACTGGTTCATTTTCCAGAAGACACTCGTTTAAAGCATGTTCTTTTGCAGGTTATTTAATCGTGCACTTTGCCATCTACATTTTCGGGGTAGCCTTCGTATATCTCGTTGTTGTCCCGATCCAGAACGGATTCTTCAACTGGCTGTTGGACGTTTGCATCCTTCTGTAAGTCTGTGGTGCTTCATACGCAAGTGTAGGTGGTTCTTCTTGAGCCATCCTGACGACTGATCCTGGGTTTGTGTTATGAAAACAGGGGAAATTTCATCATAGTGTTGGCCCTGTTGAAGCTGCAGGTCTTGTTGATGCGGATCTTCTTCCTGCAGGACAAAATCTCGCCCAAGGACAAGCAGAAGCCCCTGGCACTCAACAACAGGTAGGTGCAAGGTACCAACCCCATCACAGTTCCCCGGGCGCTGGATATGGCTGCGCCCTTTTTACTGGTTTCACTCAATATAATTGCTTGTTTTCTCTCCAGAAAGGCCTTTCACAACTTCAGTTACTACTTCTTTTTCTATAACGTGGTCCTGGGCGTGGGCAGCTGTGTCCTGCGGCTGTTTTCCAGCGCCTCCATCAGCCTTTTGTTGGTGTCCCGCATCAACCGGACCATCATGCCGAAGGGCTTCGAGCTGATGGATAAAGGTCAGGCTGGACCCTGGACTGGCCATCAGGCCCAAAATCACGAATTTTCCCGCCATTTAGAGTGGCATGTTTTTATATTTTAATTTCAAGTCATTTAAAATTTTGTCCGAAGCTCTTTTCCTAAAATGTTTTTCCAGGAATTTTACTGTGAAGGATTATGGAATATAAACTAATCATTTTATCAAAAACACTCAAATTCATGTTATGCATATTCTTTATTATAAATAATATTCTGTTAATAACTTTTTGTATATTTTCTATATTATATATAATATTATTTTTAAATATGTTGTATTTATTTATTTATATTGAATTAATATTACAGTCATCCCTCGCCACTTCGTGCTACAACTTTTGCAGCTTTACTCTATCGCGGTTTTTCAAATATATTCATTAAAAAGTTTATCAATACGGTGAAAATGATACAGACGCACTCGTTTGCCTGAGTCAATATATCTCTTGACTATCTCTTACTCTTCATCGCTTCATCATCGAACAAGTTGCACTATTTTCATAGGTTATTGGTTGTGTGCAAGAACTGTATGTGTAATTAAACGTACAATAATAGGAAGATTTTTGTAACGTCTAATATGTCTTATTTTGTCATATATATATATATTTGGCAATATGAGTGTAATGGTGACTAAAGTGTGTTATTTCATGTCTTTAAACTCTAATAATGTTTAATTAAAAGCGTATTTAGGTCGTGAACAGGTTTTCTATGCTCTAAATATGAAAATATTTTATAATAAAGAATCCTACTTCGCGGAAATTCACCTATCGCGGTAGAGTCTGTAACCAATGAGGGTCGACTATAGATTTTTAAAATAATTTTTATAAAATATTATTTGATATTATTATTATTATTATTTAATATATTCTCATTCACTCACTCATTTTCTTAGCCGCTTGTCCTAATTAGGGTTGGGGTGGTCCCCAGGCCTACCCCAGCTGTATAATATATATTTAATAAAATGTTATTTATTTAATCTGGATGTAAACTGATGCATTTATTTGAAAAGGCATGGTTTGAAGGCAATTTTATTCATTTATTTTTTGTTCATTTTGTATCCGCAGGTTTTCGTACATGGATAGGGATGATCATGGCAGATCATTACCATAGCAATCCGGTTATGGTCTGTTTCTGTCACCTGCTGCTCAAATGCACCCTGGAGAGACAGACGGCTGCCAGCGTTAACTCCCGTTTAAACAGCACAATGGGTTAGAAATAATATAAAACACATTCAGCATCCAGAGGTTTAGCCAATTCAGTTTAAAACAGGTTAGGTCCGCCCATTCTTCACCTGACAGCAGTTTAACCCCACCCATTAATTTTATAACGTTTCAGGCACAGCTTTTCACCCAACAGTAGTTTAGCCCTACCCATTCAGCCTGCATGAGTTTAACCCTGCCCATTAATCCTATTGCAGTTTAGCCGCACCCATACAGCCTGTAAAAGTTTAGCCACGCCCATTCACCCAGCAGCAGTTTAGCTCCATGCATTAAGCTTCCAGATGTTGAGCCCCACCCATTTATTCAAAAAGCAGTTTAACCCAACTCATGCAGCCAAAAGCAGATTAGCCACACCCCTTCATTTTACAGTGTTTTAACCATGGCTTTTCTCCCAACAGCAGTTTAGTCCCACCCATTCATCTAACAGCAGTTTAACCCCACCCATGCAGCCAAAAGCTGTTTAGCCACACCCATTCATCTAGCAGCAACTTAGTCCCCCCCTATTCATTCTGCAGCAGCTAAGCCCTGCCCACTTGCTCCTGGAAGAGCATGCAGTTTGTGAAAGTGGACTCACAACATAAAACCAGAAAAAGAGTGTAAACCACATTTCTAAAGAGTGCAGTGTAAACAGTTCCTTCAAACATTAGTGTTAATTTAAAAAAAAAAAGTAAATGTCATGCAATCAATCAAATCATTGCGTTTTTCATTTTCTTTGTCCACAGTGAGTCCACAGCAGGACAAAGTCCGCACCCGCTGGCTGCTCTTCTACACCCTGCTGAGGAACCCCAAGCTCATCCTGCTGAGGAAGCGTCGGGAACCCAAAAAACAGAACCAAGAGGACCTGGCTGTGGTCTGGGCCATGTTACAGAAGCAGGAGAGAGAGAAAGAAGTCTTCCTGGAGTTTCCTAAGACTCCACTTGCATTGTAACATCTACCTGCATGTCCTCTCTCACCACGTCCACAAACCTCCCCTTTGACCTTCCTCTTTTCCTCTTTCCTGGTAGCTCCATCCTCAATATCCTTCTCCTGAAATACTCCTCATTTCTCCTCTGGACAGCTCTGAATCTTAGCTGTTCCTCTAATATAAATGTCCCTTATCCTGTCCATCCTCGATACAAATCTCAGAATCTTTAACTCACTTCCAGCTCCACTGCCTGTCTTTTCATCACCATCTCCAACTCGTATAACATAGCTGGTCTCACTACTGTCTCCAACCTGTATAACATAGCTTATCCCACTACCATCTCTAACCTGTATAACATAGCTGGTCTCTCCAACCATTTCTAACCCGTATAACATAGCCAGTTTCACTACTGTCTCCAACCTGTATAACATTGCTTGTCTCACTACTGTCTCCAAGCTGCATAACATAGCTTGTCTCAGTACTGTCTCCAACCCGTATAACATAGCTGGTCTTACTACTGTCTCCAACCCGTATAACATAGCTGGTCTCACTACCGTCTCCAACCCGTATATCATAGCTCTCACTACCATCCTGTAACCCTTCCCTTTCACTCTTGCTGGTCCCTGTTTGTCACAGATCACTCCTGTCACTCTTTTCCATCCATTCCAACCTGCCTGCACTCTCTTCTTCTCCTCTCTTCCACACTTGCCATTATTCTGAACTGTCCACCCCAAGTATTTAAACTCCTCCCACTTCAAATCCTCAACTCCCTCCATCCTCACCACTCCACTGTCCTCCCTTTCAATCACACTCATGTATTCTGCCTCAGTCCTACTGACTTTCAAAAGGTCTCCTCAAGCTGCTCATTTCTGTCATACACACACACACACACACACACACACACACACACACACACACACACACCCATAAACACACACACGCTTCAGGTTGAACCAGGTCTTCTCCGTTAATTAAAGGTGACGGGTTCTCACAGGCTTCAAGGGCTTGTTCTGTTGTTTTTCTTAAAACTGCCACTGTGTCCAGAAAACAAGCGAATGAATGAATGAATGAATGAATGAACGAGTGCACTTATTCCTTCAGGAATAAGTTTATTTTTACATTTCCATTTTTCAACATCTCTTTACACTTGAAAATTAAACAGGGGTTTACCGTTAAGACTGACTATATGTAAATGACCTCTGCCCTGATTGGCTGCCCTGTGCTTCATTCATTAAGATGCTGACACACGCCTTATAATGGCAAGAGTGAAACTCTGCGGACATTTTAAATGCGCTGGTTTTTGTGACATCACAAAATTCAAGTTTGCAGTTTAGTAGAAATCAGAGACAGATTATCAAACAATGTTTACATGATACAGACATTTCTTTTCATAAAGTGTGTGCTCCTTTAAAGGAATTTGTTCTTTTAGAAAGAACATTGCTGAACGAAAACTTGATAAAGATAAAATAAGTGTTTTGTTTATTTGTTTGTTTGTTTATTTTTAATAGCTAGTTTCAGGAAGTTGCTAAATACCGTCAAATTATTATGGAGCATTTTTGATCCCTGACAGCTTAGATATTGTGGGTTTTTTTATTATCTTAATTCAGTTTTTGGTAAAATACCTGGTTTTGGAATCAGAATGTGGTTAAAAGAAATACATTTCACACTTTTTATTCTCTATTCTCTCTGCAGCATGGCTCATTTTCTTTTGTAACCTTTCTTTTTAATGCTGGTCCATTTTTTATCCATCCATCCATTTTCTGCCGCTTGTCCCAAACGGGGTCACGGAGGAGTGCTGGTGTCCAACCCAGCGCACACAGCGCGAGGACGGGGGACGCACCCTGGACAGGTCGCCAGCCCATCGCAGGGAGGAGCGGGACGGGGACGGCACCTTGCTCAAGGGTACCTCAGGGCAACCCATTGGGAAGGGGTTCGAACCCCCGATCCTCCAACCGACGTCCTAACAAATAGGCCACCACTGCCCCTTCCATTTTTTATAATTTTGTAAAATATTTTGTAATATTCCTATTTTATGCACTTTGCTGTACTCAGTATATGATGTCTTTGCAAGTTACATTTATGTATATATATATCTTTTTTTTAATTAGGTTTCCATTTCATTGAACCCTTCCGATAATAAATGGCTTGGAATGTATTTGAGTCATTCATTATTTCTTTTTTTTTTTTTATTAAAGTTTCCAAAGGTAAGAGCTGACCCTTTATTAAGTTTTTTTATTTTTAGTTATTTTTATTTGAATTTATTTTTATCGATCTACCCACAAACACACTTTCTTCTTGACCTGGCTAAAAAAACTAATAACTTACTTTATTTAAATAAAATAAAAATACAAAAGAATAAATTATTATTAATTTATATACAAAAATACAAATTTGAGGCTCTTCCTTATTCAGGGAACGTGCCAGTCTTGCAGGACATGTCCAGCACCAAACTCATGCCAATAGTATTAAGCTATGTATCACATGAAAACAAAAGTCGTAAAGCATCTTTAGGAGCCAAAATCCCAACATTCAATCAAATAACCTGCATAGCTGCATGTACAGCGACACTATTTGAATATTTAAAATTATATTTTAGTGAAGAAAAGAAAACGCAACATGGATTTCTTTGGTTTCTTACCATCGGCCAGCATTTCATTATTTGTTGCCGTTTTGTACCATGATTATGATACAGATGAAACACAAGGTGTGTTTTCTTTGCAGTTTTATTGTATTTATTGTTGAGATATATGCTTGTCCTTCACCCTGTGTGTGCTGGGATGGACTCCAGCACCCCCCTGCGACCCCGTTTGGGACAAGCGGAAGAAAATGGATGGATGGATGGATATATGCTTGTGCACACAGTTAAACTATATTGCGCTGGACAAATTCATTCTAATATAAAGTGAAGTTTGCAGAAGCATTGCCCTCCCCCATCACCAGATATTTCTGTCTCATATTTGAAGCTGAAATAAAATTAAATACATTTTTTTTGGATTCACTGTTTGAATAATGTTTACATTAAAATTAAACATTAAAACATAATGTTTGAGCTCATTAGTAGAGAGACGGAATGAGAAGGAGACAAGGTAAAGCAGGTTCAGCTGTGACAACCAAGTTCTACTCCATTGGTGGAGAATATCACACTGGATAACATACCTTCACGAACCCCCCCGAGAAAAACCCCCAACCCGCACGCCCTCCACCAACCCCAAACCCGGCGAAGAGAGGCTGAGAAAAGGTGGTGTTGACTGTGTGAAGGTGGGTCATCCCATCAGAGACACTGTAGAAGGACAAGATTCCTGCAGAGTGATCCACATACACCCCTATTTTGGAGGAGCCTGGGGCTGGAATTTTCGTCTCAATGTTGTTGTGCCAGAACGAGAGGGTAGAGGAACATTCCAGACTCCAGGACTGATCGTTGCGTCCAAACCTGCATTTGTCATGTTGTCCTTTCCTGTCGATTCCTAGATACGCCACTGATATGGACACCCACCACTTTGGGTTGCTCCACTCAACCTCCCAGTAACAGCGTCCAGGCAAACCCTCCTTGCAGAAGACCTGAGACCAGGAGGTAAATCTGTCTGGATGATCTGGATACTGCTGGTCTGCCCCGGTGCTGCTCACCACTCTGTTGTTCTCAGAAAGAATGAGGGAGCAATGTGTGGTGTTGGGATCGAGAGTAAACCCTTGGAAATCTTCAGGGGGGGAAAGAGAATAAGAGTAAAAATTATCTGCTGCCTATGTTAATGTTCATTGTTGAGTGTCAGGAAACGATCAGTTAGAAAGAAGGAGAAATGTGAAACTCACAATGGAGAAAATCTTCTCTGCTGTTTGGCTTAGAGGGTAAAATCATCTGAACTGCCAAAGCTGTGAAGAAATGATTCTTCAATCAGTGAAGGAAACTACACACATTAAAGGTAAAGATGGAGTTCCAGGTTGTTGCTAGGGTTAGATGATTGCCTTTCTATATAATTAAAGAGGTCAGGTGAAAACCCGCTGTTGTTATTATTTCGCTCTGAAGTTCTGTGTCGTTATGATACAAAATAACCTTGATGGAGATATAAAATGGATGGATGAAGCACTATGAAACAGTATCAACCTCCTGGTCATTTTTAGTTATATATGCACCCTCAGCATCCTGACTTTCCGTGTCCCTGACAGGAAAGGATTTCTATGAGCTCCTCTCATGAACCTACCTGTGCAGATCTTGTTGAAGTCCTCCATGCAGATTTTCTCCACTTGTTCTTTGAGATCAGAGAGAGATTTCTTCACCCCATCAAATGAGAGATGGGGATTGATAGTGATCCTGGGGGATTCCTCAGGTCCAGAAGAGATAGAAAGAGACTGGAAACCCTACCAGGGAGGGACAAAGGAATGGAACAAGCGTGATTAACAAAAATTTTGAACATTTTAGCAGCTTTCTGAGGAGCAGGTCCCCGGGTAGATCAGTTACCTTGAGGAGATTCATGTGATCCTCTTTGTGGGAAAGATCCTCCAGCTCAGTCTGTCTGCTCTTTAGACCAGCAATCTCGCGCTCCAGTCGCACCAGGAGTTTTTCAGCTTTACTCAGCTGGATCGTCTCGTGGGTCCTGATCAGACATGTGACCTCAGACCGCTTTTTCTCAAAGGAGAGGATCATTTCAGTGAAGATCCTCTCACTGTCCTCCACTGCTGCCTGTGCAGACCGCTAAGAAGGGGAACAGAGATGTCTGTTTAAATCTGAATATGTCCTACTACTAAAAAAACAAGAGCTGGGATGTCTAGGAAGAGAAGGTGGTGATCGATGGTATTGCCCACCACAGAAATCCCCCCAGCTGAAACTAATTTCTGGTGGAATTCTAGTTCTAGTTCTAGTTCTAGTTCTAGTTGTGAGTTGTCATTTTTACTTCTGGACTGGCATATGCCTGGCTTTGCTCACACTGGAGGCCTAATCACTCTTGATGATTTTTCATTTACATTTATTTAGCAGTCAATCCTCTCCAAAGCGACTTTCCTTCCCTTGGTATTTAGGGTTTGGTTTAAAGCCCTATTTTGGTAGTGCTTGAAGTCAGATCTGAACCAATGACCTCTTGGTCCATAGGTGAGAATCCTACAAATGGATCACCACCAGATTCAGAGTTCAAGTTGCCAAATGCATGGTCAGTCTGATGCCAAAGCATCCTCACCGGTAGCCATGTCTGAAGTGTAATATGTAATAAAAATGTTCTTTCTTGACACTCTCTGACCTGAACCATGATGAAAAACCCACATGAATTCTGATCTGATTGGCCAGACTGAGTCACTTGCAAATTATCTCTTAACTGCCTGCAAACTGACGGGAAAAAGAAGTGCAGCAAAACTGCAGAAACTCTTCCCTGCTCAAATAATGAATGCATATTTCTAAGCATTTCTCAGTGAAATGGGAAGCTTCAGGAACCTGATACATCATCCCTAGTGTTGTAAGAGATTTGCAATATGGCATCATCTAAGATAGTCTCTTATCAGTCCATCCAACAAGTCAAAAGGCTTGACAAACAAAGAAGAATCCTATGAAACTGGACAGGTACACGGACTGGACTGAACGCGAGAGCCAAAAGCATTGTCCTGTAGAAAACCTAGAGAACTGCTCCTCAATCATACATAAAAAACACAAGGAAGTCTTTCGCTTTGGAGGAAAAATGTGAAGAATGAGGTGTGACTTCAGACTTTTGCATAGTAATGTAGATTGTAGGATCATGGTGACTCAGATCAACTCACCTTAAAGATGTCCACAGCCTGTTTCAGCTCCTGGAGCTCCTTCTGTTTCTCCAGGAGTCTCTGCTGGTATCTCCCCTGCATATCCTTCAGCTCTTTCTGGGGGCAAATACATTTAGTTTAGGAGTAAATCTTTACCACAGTGGTGTGAAAACAGCAGAGATCTGAAAACAGAAAGAAATCCACAGTTCCTTTTAGCTCTTACCTGTTTCTGGTACCTCTCTGCGGTAGCTGAGACCGTCTCATGTCCTTTATGGTCATCCATGGTGCACAGGTAACAGAGGCAGGTCTGGTCAGTGCGGCAGAAGATCTCCATCAGTTTGCCGTGTTGAGAGCAGATCATCTCTCGTAGCTGTGAAGATGCTTCAATCAATTTGTGGGTCTTAAACGCCAGAGCCGTACGGTGTGGCTTCACATGAGCTTCACAGAAAGAGGCCAGACACACCAAGCACGACTTGACGGCTTTTTGTTTCCTTCCTGTGCAGGAGTCGCACTCCACATCTCCAGGTCCAACATAACAGGGAGCAGTAGAACCAGACTGGACTGTCTTCTTCAGCTTCTCTAGCATGTTAGCTAAAACGAAATTTCTGCTTAGAGCAGGTCTTGAAGGGAAGGTCTTTCTGCACTGGGGGCAGCTATAGACACTACACTGTTCCTCCTTCTTCCAGTGGCCATCAATGCAGAGCATACAGAAACTGTGTCCGCAGGGGACGGTCACGGGGTTCTTCATTAGATCCAGACAGACTGAACAGCTGAAATGTTCATAATCTACTGAAATGCTGGCCTCTGCCATCGTACTGCACTTCCAGACAGCAGCAGCACTCTGAGATCACTTTCGTTTCCCCTGAACTGAAAGGCAGTTACTTCCTGCTTCTGAGAGTGGCTGAATCCCAAATTGCCTGCCTTCTTCTTTTCTAATGCACTTGGTAGGCCTCAAACAGAATGACCTGGCCCAAACAAGTCTAACAAAGATCCATTTGGGATTCAGTCACAAATACGCAAAACAGTCTGTGACAGAAGCCTCAAGTTGGGCGGGAAAAAGAGCTAGCCAGTTAAAAATCCAATTTCACTGGGGCATATAAACTTTGATTCACTACTACTAGCATTGTTTTATCAGAAGACTGGACTGCTACTGTCAGGTAGGTGCCTGGAGTCAGGCTGGTTTCTGTCAGTTCGCTGTCCTTACATTTGCATGCAAGAATGCACCAGAATAATTTGATTTGATAAACTCAGCAGGTGGTGCTATTTTGTCTTATTTAGCTGAATTTCAGATGCATAGTCTTGTCATACAGTCCATAAGTGTGTCTGTCTGTGTGTGTGTGTGTGTGTGTGTGTATTGGGGGAGGTCTGTATAATGATCTACAGGAAATGAGTACCGCTGCAGTTTCAGTAAACAGTCCAGCTCTTTTCAGTGTTTGAATATGTGTCACACACACACACACACACACACACACACAAGTAGATCATTAACATCACTGCTGGTTACTCTGGTCAATGGTCATCTGATCATGTGATTAGAATTTGACATTGATGTTGGGGTAAAAGGGAGTCTCACTGCTGGAATGAAGAGTGTGTTGTGAAGAGTGTGTTATGAAGACTGAGGCCTTTGAACACTTAAGAGTAACTTGCTTTTGAGGAACCATGTGAGTAAATCTCTTTTCGGCTCCACTCGGTTGCGCTCTGCAGTTTGTAAGGAGGAGGGTTTGGTTCAGGCTGCCAGTTTCCTGGAGATTGATTTATCCTGGTTTTGGTCTGAATGAAGATCCTCCAAGGTTTTGGTATTTGGGCTCATTCTGAGAGACACATGTGGGACGCGTTATCACTGAAAGTGTTCTTTAAACGTTAAACTTGATAAGAACATGTTTAATATCCCAAACAATTTTATATATTGAAAACTTGGGATGATTTTTTTTTAAATGAGGAGCAGTGAATAAAGACTTTGTTTCCCAGATAAAGGTGTCCCAGGTTGGGAAGTATTTGGAGGTAACTCTTTGAACTATGTTCAAGCCTTTCTGGTCAGTCTTCAGTAATGTGTTCAGACAACTCATAAAGAGCTAAAGGATGACAGCAGGAAATGTCGATGGATTTCTTTTGGTGGTCTCAGACTTTCTGACCCAATTTTGCTTCCTCAAGACAGTTTCACTTCTAGATTTGGGTTGACAGTGGGGCCAGGGCTAAAGACAATAGACTGTCCATGTGTTGACAGAGGACGTGGCATCTCTTGACACATGCAAGACATTTTTTAAAATTTATATTTTGTGGTAGTTTCCTTCATGGGCAGCGATGGTCTGGTGTTTAGTGCCCCATATTAGATGGTCACGGGTTTGAATCCCAGACCAGTAGGTCACTCTGAGGTTCCCTTGAGCAAGGTACCAACCCCATCAGGGGTACTGGATATGGCTGCCCCCCCGCTGGATGGTGTAATAAATTACATTTCATTTTTACAAACAGGTGCAAATGTCATGAAGAGAAAAGAGATAAAGAGCTAAATGATTTCATCTCTTTCTCTCCAATACAGGGAAAAGAACTGCGGAGTCTCTCTGGACCTGTTTCTTCACGTGTCTCTTGTCCCATCTGTGAGTTACTATCACCAGCCTGGGGGTTAAATTATATCATTATTCATCTGTCCATCCATCAATCCATACATCTTTCTGTCCATCCATCTATCCGTTCATCCATCCATCCATCCATCCATCCATCCATCCATTTGCTTATTCAAATGTCCATCTGTCTTTCCATCCATGCTTATATTCACTCAAAAATCCATCATTCCATCAGTCCATCCATCCATCCATCTTTTTATTTGAATTTCCATGCGTACATCCATCCATGCTTATATTCACTCGAAAATCCATCCATCCATCCACCCCTCCGTCAATGCTTATATTCCTTCAAACATCTATCTATCTATCTATCTATCTATCTATCTATCTATCTATCTATCTATCTATCTATCTATCTATCTTTCTATCTATCTATCCACACTTATATCAAGTCAAACAAACATCCATTCATGCATCTGTCCATCCATCCATTCATGCTTCATTCATTCAAACATCCATCCATCCATCCATCCTGTGCTATGCTTATATCAATTTAGATATTAGTTCATTTTTGTAACAGTCCACCTGTTTGTCTGTACAGGAGTCTCAGCATCCATAAAGTGAAAGGTTGCCAGATATTAGACCTTAGATAAGTCAGATATTATTAATAATTCAGCTCCATTACTCAGCCGTGTTCATCTTTTGTTCTGGACATGAGGACAGTTCGTGATAATGAGACTAGGCAGTATTGATTCTTTGCTGATAACGCAGGCCATCACTCCCCATGTCCAAACCTGCCACTCTGAATAAAGCAGAAGGAAAAATAAAATCTCTGGGCTGCACAACCTTCCATCCCTTAAATGGGACATTGTCCTCGCTGGTAATTAGAAACGAGTCCTCTGACCAATCACAGTGGTTTTTACCATCCAGACCAATTCAGCTAATTGGCTGACAGTGCCTTTAACTCCAAACTTTGTGATTTGTTTCCTCTTTAAATAGTCATTTAAACAATAACAGAAAACTAAATATCAAAGACAAAGAATAAATAAAAAAAATAGACCATAAATAATAATCAAATAAATAATCCAAGGACACTTTATAAGTGATACTCAAAAATGATTAAAAAACCAATAATAATAATAATAATAATAATAATAATAATAATAATAATAATATTATTATTAACCCGAATAACCTATCAAACAGATAAATAAGTAATAAATAATGAAAACACTGCAAACAAATTCTTAAACACATGAGAAGTATTAAAAGTCAACAATAAATGTAGATTATAAAAACAAAACCAAACAAATGACAAGAAATCAAATAGTACATAGTAAACAATGAAAAACAACAAAAACAATATATTAATATTAATTTTAAAACAATCACTGCAATAATAATAACATTTACTATTATTTTTGTTGTTGTTGTTGTTGTTGTTGTTGTTATTATTGTAGGAAAAATCTAATAAAACAGTTTACAGGTGTGATTGTGTCAAAAGATCTGCTCAAATATTCCACCTCTGTGTGTGTGTGTGTGTGTGTGTGTGTGTGTGTGTGTGTGTGTGTGTGATCAGATGTGTATCGTGGCAGTGCTCTCATTTGTGCAGCACAGAGAAAAGGCCCAGCAGTTTGAGCAGCGATTCCCCTACCTGAGAGGAAGATTTGGAATTGTAGTGTAAGTCAACCACACACACTCTCACTAATATTGCAATAGAGTGGATGATACTCACTGGATTGATACACACTAGAATTCACAATTTTTGTTTGTTTGCTCTTTCATGTTTTAAATATATTTTTTGTATTTGTAAGAGCTGCAATTTTTGTTTGTATATTAGATCATTTTTAAATCGTCGTTTTATTTTTACTAAGATAATGAAAAATAAAACAGCATTTTATTTGTTTATTATATCATTTTTAGTATATCATTTAAAAAATTTAATAAATGTTCTTTTCTAGGTGTGCGAATAAATTACAGATAAAAAAAACTGTTTAGCAAAAGCAGGACAGTGACTATAATTTTTATGATGATGGAAGTGCAGAAACAGTTATTTTTTTTAAATCATAATACCAACACAGTTACCTGTAAAAAAAAAAGACAACACAATTTAATTATAAGTATTCATTTTATTAAACTTTTATTCCAGATATTACATTTATTATTATATATTATATTTAATATTATATTATTTAAACTTTATTTGGACAATTTTAAAACTTTACCCTGATTATTGATTTTCAAGGAACAGATTTTGGATATTAAAAAATAAAACCTAACTTTATTTTGAGGTTTGTTTATTAGAATTTATACCAGATATTAATTTAATTAATTAATTATGCCTTTTATTAGAATTTATTTTGGATATACATTTTTAGAATTATGTTAATTTAATAGAACTTTAAATTCTGGAAATGAATTTAATGAGAATTAATTCTGTTAGGGTAAACATTGTTAAATTGTTATTTTGGATATTAATTTATTTAAATTTTTACTTGATATGTGCTTTTTAGCTTTTTATCCTGGATGATTATTTTATTATTTTTATTTGTATTTTATCAGCATTTGGGGCAGCGGTGGCCTATTGGTTAGGGAGTTGGCCCTGCATTGGAAGATTGTGGGTTCGATTCCCACCCCAGTGGGTTGCCCTGAGGTACCCTTGAGCAAGGTACCGTCCCCAACACTGCTCCCCGGGCGCTTTCAATAGCTGCCCACTGCTGCACGTGTGTGTATGGGTTAAATGCAGAGGTCCAATTTCGTTGTGGTTCATGTGTGCTGTGCCGTGACCTCACAATGACAAGGGTTGTCACTTTCACTTTCACTTTCATTTATTCTGGAATTTTTTTTTTGTTTATTTATTAGAATGTATTCTTGTGTTTATGCTTATTGTATTAGAATTTATTCTGGTTTATTGTGTAACTGTTGTTTGTTTCTCTGTGTTGGTCATGCTCAGGCCCCTGGATTTTATTGGCAGTATGAGTAACCGCTGGTCATATGGTGTTGCGTTCGGTGCTGTAACTCCCAGTGTCCTCCAGCTGTTCTCCGAGTCATACACCCCATTTCCTGTACCAACCTGGGCCAAAGGTACCTGATACACACCTGATAAACACCTAATACACAGGTGCCAGATACACACCTGATACTCACCTGATACATACCTGATACACACCAAATACACACCTGATTCGCACCTAATACACACCTGATACACAGGTGCCTGATACTCACCTGATACACACCTGATACAAAGGTAACTGATACACACCTGCTATACACCTAACACACAGGTAACTGATACATACTTGATATGCACCTGATACACACCTGATACACACCTGATACACCTGGGCCAAAGGAACCAGATATGAAATAAGCTTATTATGTTATATATAAATATATAATCAAAGCTATGAAGAACTTCTATGTGATTTTAATGCAGCTGTGTGTGTATGTGTGTATTTCTTTCAGCCATTGTGTATCTGATTGGGGCCTTGGAGGTGGGCGTGGCCTACATGCCTTTTTTTGCCTGTCTGTCTACACAGCACAGGGCACTTGGGGGCATTTTGGGATTATTGTACTCACTCGCCTGGTACACACACACACTCACATGCACACACTGTACATCACATTTCATTTCACAAGTGAGAAAATAAAAAATCCTTGCGTGTGTGTGTGTGTATGTGTGTGTCTATTAGGTTGATTGTGAGATTATGGGATGTTATCACCTGTCCTGGAGGTGAGGTAGGTTGCTGTTTCTTAGACCAAATGTGTGTTTGTAATTGTTTAGCTTTGTCATTTCACAGATGTGTGTGTGTGTGTGTGTGTGTGTGTGTGTGTGTGTGAGTAGGTACTGGGTGAATATGAGAAGTTAATCCTGGACTGGCCGTGTTTCCTTTGTTTGGGATTCCTGATGGGTCGCTTCATTTACATGGTGGTGAAAGACGTGCGAATTCACTTACAGCTGCAGGATGAACAGGTGTCACACACACATACATACACTGAGTATGGATCTGCAAAGGGAACCAAGCAACCCCCTAGCAACAGTCAAGTATACTATAGCCACCACTTAGCAGTAACCTGGCAATCGCGTCTAGCAGCATTACAACTACTATGGCCAATCGTTTAACAATACCCTAGCAACCACCTGGAATGGCTCTGACCTAGCAGTGTGTGTGTGTGTGTGTGTTTGTGCATGTGTGTGTTGCAGGTGGAAGAGGAGGAACTACTTCAGTCTCATCAGTTCAAATATGTGCAATCGCTACTGAGACAACCTCCTGAACGGTACACACACACACGCACACACACACACACACACACACACACACACACACACACACACACACACACACACACAGTCTGACTCTGGTTCTCTACCACAGGTCACTGGAGAAGAGCTGGTTCAGGAGGAAAATCTACGACTGGGACCCTTATTTTAAATTTCCCAACAGGATGATTGGCACTTCTGTCATCTCTCTCATTGGACTCTACATGGTCAGTGTGTGTGTGAGTTAGTGTGAATTAGTGTGCATTACAATAATAATAGTTATTGTATTCTAAAAAGGAGTATATAGTAAGCCTTGGTTAAGGTGTGTCTGCTTTAAAAATCTCTCTCTCTCTCTCTCTCTCTCTCTCTCTCTCTCTCTCTCTCTCTCTCTCTCTCTGTGTTTGTGTGTGTGTGTGTGTATAGATGACTCTGGGGGACTACAGTGTGAGTGGGTATGTTTTCTCTAAGCTGGTGTCTGTTACAGACTCTCTGGAGAAACTCGTCCACAGCTCCAATCAGACGGACAATGTCCTCATCACCCTACTCCCATTCCTGGACGAGTTTGGACACGTGGCCTGGAGTGAGACACGCTCCATCTTTCTGTTTGTCTAACTTTCTGTCTCTCTGTCTTCATGTCTACCTTCCTGTCCATCTATCCATCTATCCATCTACCCATCTACCCATCTATCTATCTATCTATCTATCTATCTATCTATCTATCTATCTAGCACTACTGATACTACAGTACTTCTACACCTCTCTCTCAGTCTGTTTCTCCTCCTTGTTTTCTTTTTCCCTGTTGTACATCCTTCTTCCCAGGATAGAGTGCAGTTTGATCTTCAGGTTAGAATTAGAGGAACCCTGGTTTCTCCAGAAAGTGGACTCAGCCTTCTGAGATCTGACCTGAGCTCCTGCAGGTGGGACGTCTGGCAAGTGGGACAGAGTGAACAGGAGCTGAGCGCTGACACTATTTCATGCTTTTGTTTGTTTTGTTTGGTTATTGATTTGTTTTTTTCAGATGCCTGGTTTGCCACCACGCTATTCGCTTCTCTGACGTCCTTCACCTACACTTTCCATGTGCTGGCATGTTACAGGTACAGAGGATTGATTGATTGATTGATTGATTGATTGATTGATTGATCAATTGATTGATTGATTTACAGGAAGCATATTAAAAGGCTGTGGGCGGGGGAGAGGAGCTTTCTGCCCCAGAAATATCGCAAACCCAGTGCTGCTGTCAGTGTGGTGAGTGTGTCTGTCTGTCTGTCTGTCTATCTATCTATCCATCCATCTGTCTATGGTGAATGTGTGTGACTAGGGTTTGCTTTGTTTATTTGTGTGTGTGTGTGCATGTGTGTGCAACTCTCCAGTCATCACTCTTTCCTTCTCTCCACCAGGCTGCTATCACTCGCTACTCCGGATGGCAGATTGCCTTCACACTATGGGGTGAGTACATCTGTCTATCCATCTATCTATCTGTCTGTCCATCAATCAGATTGTCTCTTTATCTGTCTGTCTAACTGTCCACAGACAGAAGATAAATTGTATGTCTCAGTTCAACCCCCCCTGTGTCCCATCCATCTGCAGGTTATCTGATTGTCCACTTTGTGCAGTTTGTCTTTGCCCTGCTGATCGTGTATCTGGTTGTGCTGCCCATTCAAAAAAGAGGGTTCCTGCCTTGGTTCTCCCACCTGGCCATCCTGCTGTGAGGTCCCATCAGCAGCTCTGAGTTCAGGCTGGTTCTGGGAGGAACCTGCGTTGAGCTGATGAGCGTTTTTTTTGGTCCGTTTTAGGCTGACTGTCTTCATAGTGATTGCCCTGGTGGTGGTGCAGGTCCTGCTGGTGCGTCTCTTCTTCCTGCAGGATAAAATCTCCCCTGACGAAAAAGACAAGCCCCTCGCACTCAACAACAGGTAAAGATTCAACTGAAAGGCTTGAATGAAAAACGACCAAAAAACAGTTTAACACTAAGTTGTCTTCAGGAATACTTCTCCAGGCTTCTTGAAGGACGTCCTTGTAACGGTGGCGGGGTGTGGGAAGGACGTCATCCCAGAGCCAGTATTCTGGAACGTAGCTTTATTAAACATAAACCAAAACATAGAACCTAAAATACCAGCATTAACTGTAAGGCTTCGCTTAAATAGTAGCCCCAATGAAGCACACCTGTGGCGCCATCTGTCGTCCCCAACCAGAACCACAGGCACAACAGATTGTTACAGAAGCCCCCCTCTAAAGACGCAACTCCTGGGGCGCCAAAACACTGCTTCACCCTGAGTCGAGCCTTTGGAGGGGTGAGGTCAAACAAAATCCCCCAAAACCGAAACACAGAGGCTGCTGGTGGGGGTGAGGGGTATCCTAGAGCTTCAGTCCAATCTCTTTTTTTTTTTTCCTTTTCTTTCTTTAGGGCTTTATCCTTGGGTTCTTCTTTGTCTTTCATGCCTTTCTCCTTTTCAGTTTTCAAAGGTTTGTCCTTCTCCTTTTTGCTGATTCTCTCCTTGTTGGACTTCTCTGTTTTCTGTGATTACTCTTTAGATACTCTCAGAAGCTCCTTCCTGGACCAAACTTTGTCTTCAGCTTTACCTGTTGCTAATCGGGCCTCTCTTTTAAAGTGGTCTTTGCTTAGAGAGTTTAACCTTATTCTCAGAGGGCGACTCTGTCTTCACGACGAGGGACTGCTGCTGAGAGTCATTGAAGTTGAACGTGAATCTCTTTACAAGTTTTTCATTCATGTCCTGATTCCACACCACACTTGGGACTTTATCCTTCTCTTTGTTTTCATATGTGTGTTTCGCTGTGTTTCTTCAATACCTTTCTGTCTTTGTCAGTTTTAGAGACCTTTCTGTCTTTGTCTCCGTCCATGTTCGAGTTCTTGTGAAGGTCAGAGCTCTTTTTGTCCAAAGCGCTGGCAGGCGTGTTGTTTTTCTTCTTGTCCTGCACTTTTTCCTTCACCTGTTTCACAGACTCGACACTGGAGTCACTGGAGGAATAGTCCGACTCGCTGAAAAGCCTGGTCTTGACGGAGTCTGGACGGGAGCTGACGTCAGACCAAGTTGGGGAGGACATGGTCTTCCAACCATCTGTCCTCCACTGCTTCGGGTGCTGTTCTGCCAAAGACTGCATGAGTTTCTGTGAGCCCAAGCTCCCATGCGAAGCAGACGAAGAGGATGCAGACAGAGAGCTAAATACAGAGGATTCTTTAAGGTTCAAGGTGAAAGAGTCTTTCACACAGTTCGAGCACAGCATCAAACCCCTGTCATCCTCGCTCTCCATGTCTCCCATTTCAGAATCTTTTGTGCAGAGTGTGTCATTCACCTTCCCGAAGCACACTTCCTTGCTGAGGTTATTTTTTGGCTCCCTCTTCTTCTTCTTGACCTTGTTTTTGTCTTTCTGCTGCTTGGAGCTCAGTGTGGCAGAATCCCTGCTCTTGGTTCCACTGCGAGATGTTCCACATTGACTCCTCAACTGGTTACCCTGTTCTGAGTTTGCTGAATTGTGAGGGAAAACAGAAGGTAGGGTGTCTCTGATTGTGCTCTGAGCACCCTTCTCAGAGCTTTCACATGGTTGCTGAACCTCTGGAATCTTTACCTGCCTCTTCTTCTCCATCAGACTTTTCCTCAGCTGTTCTGTTTTGGCGTTATCAACCAGGGTCCCAGGATGCACTGGTGTCTGCGGAGTGAGTTGAGATTCCAAGATTGCCAATGTTGCTTCCATACCTCTGACCTGCTTTTCCAGCTCTGTGAGCTTACTGGCCTCTCCTAGACACGGAAAGCGGGCTCCTACAGTGCTTCTCCTAGTTCAGCCTGCAGAGCGACGCTGTTGTCCTGCACCTGCTTCAGCTCTGCCCTGGTCTGATTCAGCTATTTTTCCATAGTGGCCACTTTAGCCTCCAGCTTCTCCTGAACAGTTGGAATCTCTTCGCTGTTTGGCATGCAGTTTGATTTTTCTGTTCATCTGTTCTCTCCAGCCTCTCTCTTTGGACAACCATCACAGCTTGCAGATTTTCCTAGAGACCTCTCTCTCTCTTGCATGTGTTTACTGACCTCTTCTTGAAGCTCACCTTTGTCTTGAGCCAGAGCTTCTCTTTCAATTTCCATGGTTTCTATCTCCCTCTGACAAAGAGACAAGAGTCCTTTGGTCTCTTCAAGCTGAGAAAGTAGATCGGTGACCGAAGCATTTACCTGTAGCATGGCGGCTTCTCTCTCTGTCAGCTGCTGGTTGAGCCTTGTCAGCAGCTCCTCCAGTTGAGTGATCTGAATGTTCATGCAGCTGATCTGTTCATCTCTCTGGTGAATGTCCATGAGAAGCGCATTATGGTCCATATTGGCCTGTCAGAGCTTTTCTGATCCATTCCTTAGTTTCTCCTGGGTACTGTTAAAACTCTCAATTAACCACATGATCTGTTCTCTCTGGTCTTCACAGTCCTTTTCATATTCCAGATACCCAGCCTGCTTTTCCTCCAGTTCCCTATGAACTTTAGCTAGTTCTTCCTGAAGGGAACATACCTCTGACTGGTTGCTCTCCTGCAGCTGGTGATTCATGACATGGAGGGAGACATTGTCATCTTCCAATATTTTACACTTCGCCTCCAGTTCATGCAAAATGTGTCTCAGTTCACATTTCTCCTTTTCCTTGGCTTGAGTGCTGGTTAAAATCTCCTGGAGTTTCTCTGAGACTTGATAATTGGACTGTGTAGCATCCCTTAACTTTACATTCAAAACCTCAACCTATGCACAGAATTCCTGATCGTTGGCGGTGAACTGAGCCTCCATTTCCTGGAGCTGCTCGGCAAAATCAATCTTGGCCTGTCTTTCTTCACCCAGGACAGACAGCCACACATTCTCAGATTCCTGAAGCATTTGTTCCAATCTTTGGATTTGCAACGTCAGTTCACTGATTCTTCTATCATTTCCACGAACCTGGAGCTGCTCCTTCACTGCCTCCTTCCTGGCAGGTGGATTAGTGGTGCTGGGTTTGGGGGTCGACTCTTTGATGCCGCTTTCCATGCTGCAAAGGGCCTTCTGGGTCAACCTCCCCCGTTGCACGGTGCAGGGAGCATTTTCTGTCGACTTCCCGCTTTCCGTGTCACGGGTGGCCTTCTTTGTCAATGTCCCGCTTTTCTTGTCGTGGACGGCCTTCTTTGCCGTCATCCCGCATGGAATTGCACAGGGGCCGTTCACTACCAGCACCCCGCTTTGAGTGACACGGAAGGCATTCTCCACCGTCCTTCCACATTGCATGACACCAGGCCTCACCGAAGCCCCGCCTTCCATGTCGCAGGTAGAAAAAGACACGTGATTCACGCATAGTGCGTTCTCCGCCATTTTCTCGCTGTGATTTACGCATGGCGTTTTTTCCACCATTTTCCCGCTGTGAATCACGCATGGCGTTTTCTCCGCCATTTTCCCGCTGTGATTCACGCATTGTAGCCGGTGAGGATCTGCAAGCAGTGTAGGGGGGGGAACAGACGAAGGTTCCTCCTTCAGCAGGTCAAGGGTCCGCCCCATCACTATCACTACGGCCAGCAGTGCTTGCTTAATTCGGTCGTACACCTCCAGCTGTCGTGAGAGCTCCGTGGCTATTGCGCTCTGTGCGCCTGCGCTCTGCTCACGGAGCTCCAGCGAACACACAGCCCGCCATGCTGGCGTGAAGGTCCTCAGACCATGGCTTCGAGAATCCGCTCTTGCTCCTCACACCAGCTTTCAAGGCTCGCAACATCCAGGTACCGGCGGTTCATTCTGTAGCGGTGGCGGGGTGTGGGAAGGACGTCAACACAGAGCCAGTATTCCGGAATGTAAATTTATTAAACATAAACCAAAACATAGAACCAAAAACGCTACCATTAACTGTAAGGCTTCGCCTCATTTATGATCCGCACTCTGTTCTGACTCATTGGGGCTTAAATAGCAGCCACAATGAAGCACACCTGTGTCTCCATGAGCCCAGTTGGCTCATTCAGTACAGAACACCATCTGTCATGCCCAGCCTGTGACTGTGACAGCCCCAAAGCACTTCTTTTGATGTCGGCTGTTTTGCGTTCTCTCTGGAGATGATCCCACACTGCTTCTGAAACTGCTCAGGTGCAAATACTGCACTGACAAAAACTGTTCTTCAGAAGATCTTGAGAAATGTCCCTCAACAAAACATAAAAAATACAAGAAATTCTGGATCTTTGGAAGCAAAATGCGAAGAAATGAGGAGCTCAAGACTTGAGGTGGTTTAATACTTTTGAACAGTATGGTAATACATAAAGACACAGGGGGTTTGGTTCTAAGAACAAATAAAGGTTAGAGAATGATTTTGATTTTGGGGAAGGATGAAACGTTGATGGATTTGAGGTCTTTCACAGGGTTCCTATGTTTCTCTTATCCACAGAAAAGCCTTCCACAACTTTAACTACTTCTTCTTCTTCTACAACGTCATCATGGGCCTGAGCAACTGCGTTTTACGGTTGCTGAGCAGCTGCATTGTGGGGACCTGGCTCGTGCCTCGTATCGACCGGACCATCATGCAGCGGGGCTATGAGTCCATGGATCCAGGTGAAGAATGTTAAAGGGAGGATGACTTTAAAGGGAATATATTTAACCCCTTCAGTACATCTTCTGAGTTTCTTATCCTAACCAGGGGGGTTTGGGGAGTTAAAGGAGCCTAGGGTTAGCTTTCATCTGATGTCATGCCCATAAAGCCCCACCCACCTGGAGGGCAAAATGAACTTTCCTGTTGCTGCCCTCCACTTATCTAAACCAGGGTAGTTTCACCAAAAATGCTGGATAGTTGTATAAATGGACACAAACCGATTCTACAGAGTCCCAACAGAGAAGCAAAGCCCAGAGGAGACTGTGGATTTATGCTGTTGGACATGTCTCTGTCGCTGGGGAGGGAATAAAAGAGTAGATAGACTGACTGTGTCTTTACGGGACGTTTTGGTGGAACCGGGGCTATGGAACATCCCAAACCACACACTTCTACACAATACAGTAGACTAGTGAGTGTGTGTTCAGTAGCTGTGCACTATGTGGCAGGAGTGATCTGTGACAGAGGGGGACCAGCAACAGTGAAAGGAAAGGTTTACAGGGCGGTAGTAGGACCAGCTATGTTATATGGGTTTGAGACAAAAGAGAGACAAGCAAGAAACGATGATGAAAAAACAGGCAGTGGAGCTGGATGTGTCAGAGTTAAAGATGCTGAGATTTGCGTAGGGAGGGATGTGGACGGACAGGATTAAGAACAAGTATATTAGAGTGACAGCTCAGCTTGGACGGTTTGGAGACAAAGCCATTGAAGCAAAACTGCACTGGTATGGACATGTCCAGAGGAGAGATGAGGACTGTTTCAGGAGAAGGATGTTGAGGATGGAGCTGCCAGGAAAGAGGAGAAGAGGATGGACAAAGAGGAGGTTTGAGAGTGGACATGCAGGTGTGAAGGAGGAAGATGCAGAGGACATGAGGACATGGAGACAGTGAAGGTCTTCAGCTGTCCTTCATGTGTTTTTCTATGGCGTAGAAATAAAATGTAATGAAATGCAAAAGTTTCGAAACTCTTTCATGTTTCCACAGGTTATCGTACGTGGATAGGGATGATCATGGCAGATCATTACCATAGCAACCCGGTTATGGTCTGTTTCTGTCACATGCTGCTCAAACGCACCCTGGAGAGACAGACAGCTGCCAGCTTCCAGTTCAACAGCCCAGGTCTGTGGTTTGTTGCACTTATTCATTTTAAACCCTTCTTTCTGAAGTCCCATTTCATCATGAAGTGTGTTGTTCCAGATTGCCTGACAGGGGGCAGGGCCAGGGTGCGCTGGCTCCTCCTCTACACCCTGCTGAAAAATCCCAAACTCATCCTGCTGAGGAAGCGACACTGTCCCACCCCTCCAGACCCTCTGGACATGGCCCGAGTGATGACCTCTATGGTGAAGAACCCTTGACCCTCTGTGTCCTCAAGGCCAATGGCTTCTGGAGACCCTGCAGAAGGAGAAGTGCAAAGTGTCTTTGGAGTAGTAGTGCTGATCTGGGACCTGTTCCTGTCTGTAAAGTCTTTATAAATCAGAGAGGAATCTGATCCGAGATCAGCACTTCTTTTTTTGACGCTGGGCTCTCGATGTGGAAAAATGTGCGGTGCTGGACCAAGGGACACGGCTCCAGCAGAAATCTAGCCATTTCATTTCCACCATAAGGGAAAGTGAAGATGACAGAGCAAGGACTTTTGTCGCACGTGTCCCACTGCTATGAATAGGCTCAGTTTTAGTCCAGAATCTTCCTAAAAGTCTAATAAAACGTGTTTCAGGCATCAGGCAGCGTCTCAACAAAAAATTATTCCTAATGGCATTTGTTTTTTCTAAAGTGACACATTTTCTCAACATTTTTGTTAGTTATTATTATTAAAAAATTGTACTGAAAATTATATATTTATATAAATAAAGAAATAATCATATCTTTATATGTATATGTGTATATATTTATGTATATGGGTTGTATATTTATATATATATATCTATATAATCTTTTTCTTTTAAGGTCCCTACAGCTCAGACTTTAAAATAAAATCTAATTGAACTGAATTTTGGGGCAGCGGTGGCCTAGTGGTTAGGCCACATGATCGGAGGATCAGGGGTTCGAACCCAGTGGGTTTCCCTGAGGTACCCTTGAGCAAGGTGCCGTCCCCGTCCCACTCCTCCCTGCGATGGGCTGGTGACCTGTCCAGGGTGCGTCCCCTGTCCTCGTCCTGTGGGCGCTGGGTTGGATGCCAGCACGACCCCGTTTGGGACAAGCGGCAGAAAATGGATGGATGGATGGATGGATGAACTGAATTTTATTTTATTTTATTACAACAGGAAATTGGCCCTCCCTGATTTTCATGGACTCCACCATAATTAATTAATTTTAAAAACCCATTGGTTTCTGTGTTTACATTTACTTAGCTTTAATAAAAACAAACAAGCAAACACAGCAGTAGCCCAATCAAACAAAAAAAAATTATTTAAATAACATTTTGCCCCAAAACACTACAACCTCCATTTGTCTTTTCACATGCTTTTCGTTTTTTTCCTCCTTCTCTTTTAACCTGACCTTTGACTTTTGACCTTTTCCTTCTCAGCAGTCAGAGGAATCTGTTAACACAAACACACACTCAGGTGAGATTTAAACACACAAACACACACTCAGGTGAGATTGAAACACACAAACACACACTCAGGTGAGATTTAAACACACAAACAGATATGAACCTTAGTTTTTGGCAGATTTATAACCTTTTTTGCTACATGGCTTCTTAAAATGAATAACTGTCACTTGACTGAAGCTCTCTATCGCTGTTCTTATTTTTATATTTCTTATACCCCAGCTGAATTAGCTGTTCCACCTTAAATGCTACCGCACTTATATTCAGGCGCCTCGGGCATTTAAGGTGGAACGGGCAACCCAAAAATAAATCGATTTCATGGTGAAAGTACGCGTTATTTTGGTAGAAACTTCTCAATATAGAAGTCTTTTGGTCTTTTCCCACTTTTACTTGTTATAACTTCGACTGGATCTTCCTTTGCAGTGTGTAACGTTAATTTAAGGTGGATAGCGCTTTAACGGTTAGCATCAGGCTAACTGTGTCACCAAACCTGACTGAAAGAGCAATGTTTACATCGATACTGATCTTTAAAGTGAATAACTTTTAAATGAAATGTAAAATTGTTATTTATTTTACGATTGAGAACAAGTTTAATTTTTTTTTTCTTTTTAGCAAAAACTACCCTCGCATTTTTGGCGCTAAAAAATATAGATGCCTTTTGGCTATAATTTATATGTATTTTGAGGTAAATATCTCGTTTTTCCGCAAATATCTAACATTTTTTGGCCATTTATGTGTAAAAATGTTAACATTTTGGTGGAATTGATAATTGGAGAGGAGGTGAGTTGCTTCTAGGACCTAATGTGTCCAAAAGTATTGAGACAACCGCCTTTCCAGCCATAAAATTACTTTTATGCTCATCAGGATCATAAAATTGGTTCCAAAGAAAAAAACACTGGGCTGGAATCCTAGAGCACCATCCCATACCTGTGGGATCATCTAACATGAATGCAATCAAATCCTCACAGCAATGTGGGTGTAAATCCTTCTCAGATGAGCAGAGGATGTCACTGTACTCATATCCGAACCCCCAACCTTTCAGAAATCCTGTAGGGGTTACTTTTAAGGATGTAGTGTCTTTTGTGTAAGGAATTGATGATATGAAGATATTTATTGTCATCGTGATCATTTTTTTTTTTTTTTTTTAGCAGGTCAAATCTTGTTAGATCATGTCATTTTCATGGTAAAAAGATAACCACCTATTTTTGCTAGTGAGTGAGCCATAAAATGGTTATTTGGATCTACTGACTGACTTTCTTCGTCAGATATCATCCAGCTCTAACTGCTGTGATGTGTGTCTAGGATGGTGGACATGGACCTGGTGAAGAAGATGCTGCGGGCGGTGCTCCAAAGCAGTAAACATGGCGTGGTCCTCTCCCACCTGCAGGCTGATTACCGTGCCCTGACCGGAGACTTCATCCAGCACAAGGAGCTCGGTCACCCAACCCTGGAGGGTTTCCTGCACTCGATTCCTAGCGTGGTTCGCCTGGAGCGCTCCCGCACTGGAGAGGTGACGGCAGCGTTACATGGACATGAAAGGGAGAGACACATGGAGAGACAGACACATGGTTTGCTTTTACTCACTGCTAGGGGCAGCAGTTCAGACAGATGTTTGGAGGGTGGGGTAGCAGCGTTGGCTTAGTGGTTAGGGAGTTGGCCCCTGGATCAGAAGACTGTGGGTTCAAATCCAAGACCAGTAGGTTGCCCTGAGGTAACCTTGAGCAAGGTACTGTCCCAGTTACTGCTCCCCGGGTGCTTTCAATGGTCTGCTGCACTTGTTTGTGTGTGGGTAAAATGCAGAGGTGTAATTTCGTTGTGGTTCAGTGTGTTGTGCCGTGTTACACAATGAAGGGAATAGTTACTTTTACTTCACTTTCATTTGGCAACTGGGAGGTGCGGTTTTTTGGGAGAGGTGGAGTCTAAACGGTTTGTGGGTTGTTGGACTGTAAATGGCTGATGGGTCAGTGGGTTGAAAAGGGTCTGTTTGTGGATTGTAAACTGTTGGTGGATTGGTTAGTGGGTCGGTTGGTGAATTGTAAATGGTCAGTGGGTGGATGGATTAATTGGTCGGTTGGTGGATTGCTTGGTGGAATGGTTGGTTAGTCAGTTGATGAATTGTAAAAAGTTGGGATGGTGGATTTGGTTGGATGGTTGGGAGGCTTGGCTGGTTGGTGGATTGTAAACGGGTGGTGGATTGGCTGGTTGAGGGTTTGGTTGGCGGGTGGATTGTAAGTGGTCAGTGGATTGGTCGGTTGGATGGTTGAGGGTTTGGTTGGTGGGTGGGTGGGTTGGTTGGTGAATTGTAAGTGGTTGGTTGATCGGTCAGTGGATTGGATGGTTGAGGGGTGGGTTGGTGGATTGTAAACAGTTGGTCATGATCGGTCGTGTTTGTGTGGGTAAAATGCAGCGGTGACGAATGTTCACTTTCATTTGGTGACTGGGAAGTGTGGTTGTTTGGTAGCGCTGGAGTCTAAAAGGTTTGTTTGTGGGTTGTTGGATTGTAAATGGCTGATGGGTCAGTGGATTGAATGGTTGGTTGGTGGATTTGTCAGTGGATTGAAAACTGTTGGTGTATTGGTTTGTTGGTGAATTGTAAATGGTCGGTCGGTCAGTCAGTCAGCCAGTACACTCGTAATGTTACGATACACTCGGTGGATTGTAAATGGTCACTGGTTTTTAGGGGGGAGTGTACCTGCTAGAGTGTAATTGTTTTGATTTTGTAGGTTGTGTGTTTTGCGGCTGTTTGTGAGGAGACGGCGCACATTGCCCAGTTGGTCGCTCGGCAGAAGAATGCGAAGAAATCAGGACGTTCTCAGCTGCTGAACTGCCACGTTAGGGCCAAGCCATCCTCATTGTTCACACCCAGTGGTAACACACACACACACACACACGTTAGACATGCTTTCATTTGGGTGTGTTTCAGGTTTAGAAACAAACGCTCTGTTGTTCCTCACTCACACAATCAGTAGCTGTAAAATTTTGTCATTTTTAAGAAAATAAATCACACGACAAATAACACAGCCATAATAATGTCAGATTTTTTGAGTTTCAGTTTCTGCACATACAGCACATTCAGTGGAACAAATTTTATGAAAAATCATTTCATTTTGTTTTTCAACTTTTTGGTGTTTGATTTTGAAGCCAAACCTCGCTCATCCCTGCGGCAGCCTAGTCACGTGACCCGTCCACCTCAGGGTGCAGTCCCCCAGTCCAAGGGCTCACGCAGCAACTTCCAAGGTGACCAACTGCAGGTTTACTTCACCAACCAGCAGTCCAGCAGAGCAACTAACCTGCACACCTCTGGGTTAGTGACGACTTTAAACATTGTCCTGCCGTCAGACTTGCTTATTCTGATTTAAATTAAATTCAAATCAGGCTGCCCCCTGCTGGATGGGGTGTGTGTGGGTTAAATTTATTTGCTATCGAACAAGCGTTGCTTTTTATGTACAAATCAGCGAGTCCAGCTGTCTTCAGTTTGTACAAGTTATCATTTCTGCATTGTTCTGTTATTCATATGAACCAATTTAGAGTAGAGGTTTTTGTTTCATACGATGTAAAATGTTAGAATAAATGTTGCGTCTAACTCTCTCCTCTTCATCTCTCACCTTCAGGTCGGTCAAGGCTGCTGCTTTGGCCTGCAAGTTCCAGAAGGACTTGACGATTCTTCTGCCCAAGAGCGGACAGGCTGCAGGTAAAGCGTCCCTCATGCACCTGGGGGAAGGGTGGGGGGCTCTGGTTCAGCCGCTGTGTTGGGTTATTGGTCACACTCTTGTCGACCTTTCCTGCAGATCAGCAGCAGCCTGCAGGGGGCGACCTGCAGCTGATCCAGAGCCAAATCAGAAAGCTCCTGGAGAAATACTGCAGTGGTGTCTGGCTCTCCAAACTGCCCCTGCTCTACAAAGACATGTTCCACCAGGAGCTGCCCTCAAACATACACACACTGCTGGAGAACTGGAAACACATCTGCACGGCGAGAACATACATACATACACACACACACACACACACACACAGACACACACTGTAGGAGTTCACTGGACACACACTGTAAAACTTTAAATACGTTACAGATTTCAGTAATTTCTGTTCAAACACATGTATTTCCAGACCAAACACAAAGAGAGCTTTAAAGTTAATATGCATCACTGTCCAGCCCAAAGTTTGGCAGATTTTGCCCCAACTTGAAATTTTCACCATCTTTTTTCCAGGTGGAGAAGCCAGGCTGTAACAACATTGCGGGACGTCTGGTGTTTCCCGCTAAAGAGAAGTCCTCTGTGCCTTGTGTCCCTGGTGAACCTTCCACAGCCCACTCTACCCCAAAATCATCCGCTCTTAGACATTCGGTCCCGCAGTCTCCCGTCTCTCCCACCCTTAAGCCTCTTAGTCCTGTCAGCCCTAAACTGTCCAGGGCTGAAGAAGGTGTGCAGGTTCTCTAGAAGCTGTTAAAGGCTCTCCATCATCTTTTCATATGTTGATCTTGAAGATGAGTGTTTTTGATAAGCAGCTAAAAATGTTAAACACATCTGATGTCTCAATCTGTGTCTCGTCTCAGTCGGCATCTCTCGGTCTGTGTCTCCCTTTAGCTCTGTCTCGGTCTGTGTCTCCCTCTTTGCTCTCTTTCTCAAAGTGTTGCACTCTCACTCTGTCTTGATCTGAATGGCTCTCTATTGCTCCATCTTAGCTGTTGTCTCTCTTGCTATTTCTCATTTGCAACTTCTTGTCTCTTTCGCAATCTTGTGTTCTATCTATGCCCTTCATGCTTGTGCTCTCTCGACCTGTCTCTCACTCTCCCATTCCAGACACCCCTAAGTCTCCTCTCACTCAGGACTCTCTGAGCCGGTCTCTGCTCACTCCGCCCTCTACTCCCCCTCCGGCGGTGCAGGTGCCTCTGGCCGTGAAGGAGATGGTTCAGGAGCTGCTGAATAAGTACAGTCATGGCCTGTGGGCTCACGCCCTGCCTCGCCTCTTTCAGGAAGTCTTCAGGTACAGAACTGAGCATCAGGAGGAAAATGGTTACTCATTAAATCTTTGCTCTTTCTTTTCTTGTACTGAAACCTTGAACACACTGCATGAAAGGTAAAATTCTTTTAATAAACAAGAGTGAGTCACTGGTCCTCCCTCCCCAGGTGTGATTTTCCGGTGCACCTTCTGGACAACCTGTCTGTCCTGGCCGATACCTGCGTGGTTGAGTACCCCATGCCTAACAACCGTAACAAGGCAATCCTGTACGCTCTGCCCAATGTCGCCCATCCTGTGCCAACCCCACAGCCACACCCCCTTATCACTCGCTATGGCAACCTGGAGGTCCCTCCACTGCCCCTGCCCAAAGAGGAGTTCCCCTCGGTGCTGGTGATGGAGGCCAACAGCACCAACAATGTTATATTCAGGTACGTCACAGAAACGCAGTCAAACAAATGTACTCCGATGCGATCTGTAGCAAAATATGAAGAAATGAGGGGCTAATGTTTTACAGCATTTATACTAAAATACTTTTATTTTTAGAATACTTTTTACTCTTTTTGGTAGTTTGTGAATTGTAATGGAGCATCATTTTTATTGTGTTTGTTGAGGTATGTGGGCGAGAACTATTCTAAAGCCCTGGAGAAGTTGGAGGAAGACATGTTGGAGTTTTACGGCACCGAAAGGGCAGGACTTTGTGTTACCTCTCCTAAAGTTGGTCAGCTGCTGGCAGTTACCTTTGAGGACGACGTTGTTCTCCGAGCTCAGGTGCACCAGATCACAGCGGACAGAGTTAAGGTATAAGAATCCACTCTTTAGGCTAAGCTGGGGATGCTGTTTGAAGGTTTAATGTTGCAGGTGTGTCTCCATGTGTGTCCAGGTGTACTGCTTGGACCACGGCTTCTCTGAGGTCTTGAACTTGGATAAATGTCTTTTCCAACTGGTCGATCGCTTCCTCACTCTACCCTTCCAAGCTACCAGCTGCAAGCTTGCAGGTAAAACCCACCTGAAACTCTTGGTATTTCAAGACAGGTGCATATAATGTCAAGATCAGTCCAACGGCGGGTTGGTTTTCTTTAATTTTTTGAAGCAAGCAACAAAAGGACTGGTTAATCGCCAAGTTGCAGCCTCAGTGTAAAGCAAAGGAAGGACTCTCCTGAAATGTCTTTGTGTCTTTTTAGTTCTCTTTGTGATTGGTTTATTCGGCCTGTAAGTGTCGTTTGTGTGTTGTGGTTCACAATTTGTGCAGGTCTGGAGTCATTCAGTGAGGATGCCGCAGTCCTGAAGACACTGGAGTCAATAGCCTTCGGACGGACGCTGTTGGCCGAGCTGTTAGAGCGGGAGGCCATGCCTGTCATGGTTCTGTATGACACGTCTAAGCAGACCGACGTCAACGTCAACTCCGCCTGCCTTCAGGCCCTGCAGGACAGAACCATGGACAACCCCTTGCAGGCCAGTTCACAAAGTCCACGCATAGTTTTTGAAATCACAATAATTCAGTGTCAACTATCACAGGATCTTTCTCTGAGTTTGGAGTCCCCACTGTGCGAGCTGGATGAATAAAACGAATGTTAAACGAACAGATATATAGTTGAAGCAGTCTTCATCTATAGTCAGTCTTTCTTTTCTCCTCTGCAGGTGAACAGCTTGTATTCTGATGTCTGTGTGACAAACGTGTGTTCAGACGGGAGCGTGTACTGCCAGCTCCCGTCCCGTGGTCTGACCAAGCTGCGGGACATCTTGGAGAAGATCAGGTCCTACCTGCAGTCTCAGGTACCCTTTGACTTCTGATGGAAAAGTTCTTCAAAAAGTCTTCATCATGTGACTTTTTAAAAATATTTTTACATTATTTATTTATTTATTTTTAAATTTAAAGGTGACATTGGAGCTGTTGGTGTCTCAGCCTTTTTGCGGCAAAGTGTGCCTGGCTCAACACAAAGGCAGATGGGCCAGAGTGGAGGTAAAGGAATTAGACTGAGTGAACAAGTGTGAGGGTAGATGGGCAGTTGATTGATTGAGTGGATGGATGGGTGGATTGAGTGGAAAGCATGGATGGATGAGCCAGTGAGTGAATGAACCGTTGGAAGAATGGGTCAGTGAGTGGGATAATGAATGATTAAATGTTCCAGTGACTGAGTAAATGGATAAATGGATAGTTGTTTCAGTGATTGAACGGATGGGTCAGTGAGTGAACAGAGGGATGGATGGATAAACATAGGGATGGATGGATCAGTGGCTGAATGGATGGATGTTCTGGTGAGTGGATGAGTGTGTTTTATTTGTCCTCCCTGGGTTTCAGGTGGTTAATCTTCATGGCAGTCGTGTTCTGGATGTCCTGTTTGTGGATCTGGGTTTACCCGCCTCTCTGGAGCTCAGTGAAGTGACAGAAATCCCCCAGCTGTTTCTCAGAGAGCTCCTCACCATCCCTGCACAGGTACACACACACTGATTCACTCTCATGTCCAACACGTTTATATAGATGTGTTTTTGTGAACTGTTTGGTAGCTAGGTTGATTAAAAAATCTAATGAGATAAATGTTATGTGCAAACAAAGGGGCTGGAGAGCCGTGTTTTACCGAGCCTAGTATTTTGTGTGTGCGTTTAGGCTGTTAAATGCTGCCTTGCGGAGATGCCAGTAGATGGGAGTGTTTGGCCTCCTGAAGCGCTTCTGTGGCTCAGAGAGACGCTGCTGAACGCAGACGACTGGAGCATGCAGGTGTGTGTCCTGCAGTTAATTTCTTTAGGAGAAATTAATCGACATCATCTCTCCTCTTTTTCATCTGCAGCTTCTCCACCTCTAGTTTAGCTCAGCTTTGAAACGTCTGTTAGAACCTTCTCTGGTGAACTTGATAAGATACTGAACACACAGTCAATGGATTATTTGATAAAGTGTTTATTAAGCTGTGGGTGTGTGTTCAGATATCTCGGCTGGACTCAGCGGGTATTGTACACGTGTATCTTTTCCGCTGCGCTGGACCCCACGATCCCTCATCCAGCGTGAACCTGTGGTTGTCGTCCTCCAAGCTGTGGCAGCGACAGTGGGACACCCCTGTCTCTGTTAATGGCCCTGCCCTTCCCGAGGCGGGCGACGCGCCCCTCTCAGCTATAGCCAGGCGCCCTGACACCCTGCCCTTGTTGTTGAGGCTGCCCCAGCTGGGGCAGAACATGGATGTGTTTGTGTCGGTGGCTTGCCACCCCGGTTACTTTGTCCTGCAGCCGTGGAAGGAGCTGTACAAGCTGGTGGTGCTAATGGGGGAGATGATCCTCTACTACAACCGGCAGGAAAAGGAGGAGCATGTGCGCCCCGAGAAGAACCACATCTGTGCTGCCAAAATTGACAGCAAGTGAGTGAGCAGGCAGAGAAATTAAAGGAATAAAAAGATTAAAAACAAGAGTATGAGCCACAGTTTCACAGGAATGATGATTCCATTAGATTTTAAATTCTCTCCAAGGATTAATTGGCCTATGAAACAATTTTACAAATCATTTTAAGAACAGATGTTGAGTCTGTGTTCCTCATACCTCTTTCTCTCTGTCGGTCTGTCTGTCTCTCTAGTTGGCACAGGGTGTTAGTAAAAGGGGTTCTGATGAACTCTTTGGTCTCTGTTTACGAGTTGGATTATGGTAAACATGAGTTGGTCCACGTCTCTCAGCTCCAACCCCTGATCCCAGAGTTCAGGCAGCTGCCCTTCCAGGGGGTTCCTGCAAGGCTGGCAGGTCAGACACACCTCAGCACAAACTTGAATTCACTTGGATTCACTGATTCTACACTCGTCTTCTGCACTTATCCTATATATATATATATTTCTATTTATTTATTTATTGTTTTTTTAAACATGAATAAAAATGTAATTGTTAATGTATTTAGGGATCTGTGTGATGTACACCTGTCTCCATTCCAGGCGTCCAGCAGAGCGGATGGAGCGAGGAGGCATCCATGGTTTTTAGGAACCACGTGGAGAGACGGCCGTTGGTGGCGCAGATTGAGTCCATCCAGGAGGGACCGCACCCATGGGACCGCCGGATGTCCGTCTACCTGGTGGACACCTCCAGGGACGACAGTGACGTGTGGATCCACAACATCATGTCCAAGTTTATGGTCAAGTAAAACCTCGTTCTCGCCACCGGGGGGCGGAGTCTGTTCTCCAGTTTAACATCCATTCGAAGTTTCCAGCAGTGACTTTGCAGCAGATTTTTTTTTTTTTTTTTTTTTTCCCAAAAAAAAAGGGTCTGTTACGTTCTGAATTATAGTTTTTCCTGGTGGATCTTCATCCCTCAGTGACTGTTCCTTTGAACCTGTATTTTCATCCTGTCTTTCTTTTCATCCATGTCCTGAGAAGAGTTTCCAAGCAGTGTTTGTTTTTTTTTTCCTCTTGCTTTTTTCTCGATGACTTAATGTTTTGGTTCCAGGTTTGTGGATTTGCAGTGACTCCTTTACTTATTCTTCTTGGTTTGGTTTTGGGTCTTGAGTTTTGCACTTTTTTTTTTTTTTGGCTATTTTGACTTGTGTGTTTAAAAAAAAAAAAGAGAGAAAGAAACGAAACTATAACATGTTTGATCCTCGACTCAAAATTTTTATATATTTAATATATTTTAAAAAATAAAAAAATCTTTGGAGCATCACTCTAAACGCGTGAGACATTAACCAAACCTTTTGTTTTTCTCCTTCTCTGAAGTCAAACAGGCCCATAACAACTTTGTGACCTCATTTGATTGACAGTGCCATGCTGTGGGGCAGTGGGTGGAGCATATCAGGAGTGGGCGGAGCCCTGTAACTTCTGTCCCATGGAAAGTGTGCAGCGGTAGCAGAGTTACAGGATCTTCACGAGCTGGAGGAAAAGCAGAGGGAGAGGACGCCTGAAGAGTCCTGTTTGTTTTTGTCTACCTGTGTGTGTGTGTGTGTGTGTGTGTGTGTGTGTGTGTGTGTGTGTTCTCAACTGTGTGTGTGTTCACCAAGGGCTCAGTTGCCGGTTGTTCGCCGTGGCTCAAGTTCAGAGACCCTGAGAAAAACCATATCTGGGCAAAGTATTCAGCTGCGGGTGCGCGGGAGGGAGTGTGTGCTCTATATATAGCCCGGATCATCAGCGTGTGTGTGAGGTAAGGGGACGTGATGAGCTTGCGCTCTCTCTCTCTCTCACACACACACACACTCTGCAAGTGCCATCCTTCTCTCTCAGATCAGTCTCCTTACACAGTGATACTGGTTTCATTTGCAGCTAAGGTCCAATTGACAGTCACACACACACACACACACTCACTCACACTGTTTAACTTCTTAAATGATTCACAATCCCAAAGCACCGAAAATATTCAGTCCTCTGCAGAGGTTCGTGCACTTCTGGTGGAGCGATCCGTTTTATTGATTTTAGAGTAAATTGATGCACTTCTGATTTAGTGTGAAATCAGAGACATTGATCATCAATGCACAAATACAGCTTATTCACGGATTTAAAATGTTTTTTTTATCAGAACCAAGAAAAATAAAAACTGCACACTTAAATTGGCATGTTTACATATACTCCGGCCGGGAAAAAAAATATTTTGAGTGAGGAGAGAACCACGCTGAAGCTTTTTGAGGAATCAGCTTTTCTGATCTTGTTGCTGCTTTTTTGTGTAACACAGTTTTTAGTTAAATTGTGAGAAAAAGTAAAATTGTGAGAAAACAGTGAGAAGGGTTTCATTTGCAGTCAAACTGGCTATTCTCACACACACTCACACACACACACTCTTTATTTGTGACTAAGGATCACATATGACAAATGGTCATTTGTAGTGGCTCCGTTTTGGGCACTTTGATCAAAGTGATCAGTTTTATTCATTTTAGTCTAAATTATTATTTCATCTTCCTACAGTAAAACTTTCACTCTCTTTAATAATTCTTAATATTTGCTATTTCTAATTCAGAAAAAAAACTCAAAATTCAAATCTGAAAACAAAAACACTACATTTGGGCTCTATAATGGGCAAAAACATGATATTTAAATCTACTCTTAAAATACTAGTATTTTAACAGAGGATGCAAAATCGGCAGCTTTTCTCTTTTAAAGTAGATACTTGCTTTAGAAATGTAGCATTTGACTGTTTTTAACTAAAAGCAGCTATTATATCTTCAAAATTTTGCAAAAAGCTTTATTAGTTTGCTAAAAATCTGCAAATATAGATAACAATATTCAACCAATTTGACCAAAAATAGCTTTATTTACTTAGTCATTATTCAGTTTTAGTTGAGAATTTTAATTAACAGCTTGAGTGTTTGACCCAAATAACTTTGAATTGACTGATGCATTTTAGTTCGATATTAAAGAAAAGATCTGTATTGGAGCTGAAGTGACTTTGTTCTAAAAGCAGCTGTTGCAGCACTAGCGGTGTGAGGTTTCACTCGTCCTTGGCAGACCTTTTGTGGAAGGACAAACCTCTGAACTAGAATGAAACGATGTTGGGGACCAAGAACTACTTTTAAATCTTTTTCAGGCTAAAACTGACCTTCATCAAAGTGGATAAACCTTCCCTTTGAATTCACTCCTGCGAGGCATTTCAAGCTGATTTTCGCTCTAAAAAATTTACTAATTAATTAATTTAAAACCAATACTAACAAATGACTTTGTGGACACCGATCATCTCTGACGTAGCTGTCCAGAAGCAGCGCATCGTCGCCTTGAATCGAAGGGAATAAAGATCTCAGGGGTGAGAGTGTATGTCCCAAGGAAAGAGGACACTCCAACATCTGGATAAAAAGCCGTGAAAAAGTCAAAATATTGTCCTTAAAAAAAAAAAAAAAGGCAATCGCTGCAGGGTTGCCAGATTGGGCTGTTCTGAACCACATGGGCAGCAGTGTCTTAGTGTTTAGGAAGGTTGTGGGTTCGAGTCCTGGAGTAGTAGGGTGTAATTTAGAAGTGTGACAGCCTTTGTTTGGACATGTCCAGAGGAGAGACAAGAAGTATATTGAGAGAAGGATGTTCAGGATGGAGCTGCCAGGAAAGAGGAGAAGTGGAAAGACCAAAATAAGGTTTATGGACATGGTGAGAGGACATGCAAGAAATGGAGATGGATGATCAGTGGAGACCAGCGGTCGTCACTCAGAACTATTAGCAGTGTTGGTGAATGGAACCGGATGACTTCATGTCCCTCCAAGACATGAAATTGTGGTGAAGATGCTTCCTGACGGCGGAGACGATTTGGTCTAAAACTGAACTGGTTCTGGGGAGAATCGGGTTTGTAATTGAGTTCATACCTCTTGTTATAACATCCGCCTCTCCGACGAGGTTCAGCAGGACTTTGGGGTAAAAATGAACTCAGACGGATACAGCTGTCGCTCCACTCGTTCGACGCTCTCTTCCTGAACTTTAGCCACCGTTGGGTCTTAGAAAACTAGAGGACAATCGTAAAATGTCTGAAACACTTTTTCTTATTGTAAAAACAAGCTTGGACAGGGGGTGAAAGTGACTACCCTTGTCATTGTGAAACGCAGCGCAACATAACGAAATTCAACTCTGCGTTTCACCCATGCACATGCAGCAGGGGGCAGCTATTGAATGCACCTGGGGAGCAGTGACAGGCACGGTACCTCCCTACTTGTGAGGGAATCGAACCCACAAACTTTCGATCCGGGGCAACTCCCTAACCAAACTCTGGACATCCTGAACATAAGGCTGCAGATGGGTGCAAAATGCCCACTTTCATTTATTTTTATTTTTCTCTCTCCTCCTCCAGGTCCTGAGGGTTGGTGGGTGGTGGGGGTGACGGTCACCTGAGTTTTACCGCCGACCCCTTTTTCCTGTCCTCCTTTTTCTCCCTCGCTTTTTGTTCCATCCCTCCCGACGTGCTGCACCACCTTCATTATGTCGTACCGTAAGGAGATGGAGAAGTATCGGGACGTGGATGAGGACGAGCTGCTGCAGAAACTCAGTGAGGAGGAGCTGAGGAGGCTGGAGGACGAGCTGGAGGAGCTCGACCCCGACGTAAGAGTTCTTTCTGTCTTATCGTCTCCACCTGGTCTTTATTTAGTCCAGTGTCTTTTAGAACTTTTCCAAACACCTCAGCAAAATCCCCCCTTTTTTAAATTTAAGAGTCAGTGGTGAGGGGATTAGTAATTGCTGGCAATGTTTACTGAGAAAGCAAAAGAGACAGAGGACATGAACCTGTCTCTCTGGGAACCTCTGCGTCTGCAATATGGGACAAGAGTCTTTATCAGGTTGGTTGCGAGTATTACTAGTATTTTTATGTTCGCTCACTTTCAACCCGTGTCTGAAGTTCCTGCTTCACCGTCACGCAATCCGTTTCAGACTGAGCTGCTTTTGGTTCCTTTGAAATGGGTGTCAAATTGTGGGTGGGTTTTGTCAAATCCTTGCTTTGCAACCTGTTTTAGACAGAGATCTAAGGAGCGGAAAGTTCCAAAAGTCACACTTTCTTTTCAAGGGCTGTTCGTCCAAATCGTCTCCATCCAAACACTGAAAATGATTGTCAGTGAGTCAATTGAGGTTCTTCACCTGAACATCTCTCATTATTAATGTCTTTTCTGTCTCCTCATGTAAAATAAGGTGCAAGAGAGACTCTGGAATTGAATTACAGCTTGTTAGTGAAGGTGTCCTCGTACGTCCATCATTTATTCTTCTTATGTATGAAAGAGTGCTGGAGACAGGAGCAGGTGTAAGGGAAGAAGGAGTTCCAGTGTAGATGGTTTTTTTATTCTACAGTTGGTATGAATGATTATGGCTCGTACAAAAAGGAAAAACAGCTCAGTTGGTCTAGAGCCGGGTTTTGGGTTGAAGGTCACATCTGAGCAGCCGTGCAGTCTCTCCTGTCCCTCAGGAGCTCCGGTAATTTTCCTGGTGATGCAACTGGCTGGAAATGCTGGCTCCAGGTCACGAGTGTGAACCAGACAGCTGATCTTCAGAAGCCGGTGGTGAGATGTCTGGACACATGGACAGTTGCTGGAGACAAAAAGAGAAACTGGGATCACAAGGTTTTTGGAAAAAACTAAAACCACGTGGATTTTCAGGACGTGCTTGTGTTTAACTTCGTCCATTGTCTTCTCATCTATTTCTGCCCTTTGTTTTTGAGTGTCTGCTCATCCATTGGAAGTGAGGAGTAGTGTTTTGACCAAATGCGACCTTATGAAACGGGACCCTTTGAGAACCTGATGCGTCATCGTCTTTGATGGCTTTTCTGTAAACAGAAGACGCAGACGTTTTCAGTGTCCCCAGTTTAAGAGCTGCCTCTTTATCAGGAGACCAGCAGTGCTCTGTAGACGAACCCATCTGTCTGCACTGATGTTGGATGAAGTTCAGAAACCCTTCTGCTGGAAGTTAGTCACACTTAAGATGACCCAGGACATCAGAGGGGGGGATCCCATCATCCCATCTTTAACACTTGTTCGCAACATAAGCACCGTAATACTTAGTGTAAGGCTTAAATCTGTCAGCAGAGACAAAACTGGTCTCTAACCCCTCTGTGCTTTCTGCCCATTCCTTCCTCTTGTACCTCTGATTGGTCAGTTGTGGGTGAACTAATTTGTCACTTAACAGATGTAAAAACTCATTTCTCCACTTGTTTTAAAAATTCCATCTTAAAAGCGCTGCTCCCGCTGAGACGTCATGGTTGTGAGTTTATTGAAGTGTGTTTGGGTTTTCCAGAGCAGTTTTCTCCGAGCTGAGATGGGAGCTCCAGGTCTTCTGGGCATTTGTCTTGACGCTCTGACATTCGAATGCCACCGAACAGAATTAACGACCAGCTGAAAGAGAAAGTGTGGCGGAACAGAGTGAGAGAGCCTGAGCTGCTGGATGAAGTTGACCATAAATAGTTTGTTCTTTGACCCTCTGCTGCAGAGTCAACACGGGCATAACTCCTCACTGAGGAAAATCCTCTTCAGCACCAATTAAACTGAGTGCTGGTGACTCCTTACCTGCTACATCACACCCTTTAAAGATCGTCCACCTGGAAGACATACCGTACTTTCACTCTACTCATCATTGTACAAATCAAGGGACAGTTTTTGTGTAATTTGGATGCACTGATGATACTAAACGTCTATGGAGAAACAAAGTCAGAGGACGAGACAGTAGTGATTCAAGCTATGTTATACAGGCTGGAGACAGTAGTGAGACCAGCTATGTTATACAGATTGGAGATGATGGAGCTTGAGGTGTCAAAGTTTACATTTACAGCATTTAGCAGACACTCTTATTGAGAGCGACTTCCATATCCTAATTATGGGGACAGTGCCCCCGGAGCAATTCAGGGTCAAGGGTCTTGCTCAGGGAGCCAGTGGTGGTAGTGCTAGAGGTGGGTTTTGAACCTGGGACCTCTTGAGCCATAGGTCCATAGGCAAGAATCCTCCCATTAGATCAGCGCCACCCTAAACACCACTTAAAGTTAAAGATGCTGAGATTTGCATTGTCAGGGACGAGGATGCATAGGATTAGGAACAAGTGCATTAGAGGGACAGCTCTTTGATGGTTTGGAGACAAAGTGAGAGAAGTGAGACTGTGTTAGTTTGGATATGTCCAGAGGAGAGACGAGTATATTAGGAGAAGGATGTTGAAGGTGGAGGTGCCAGGAAAGCGGAGAAGTAGAACAAAGAGGAGGTTTATGGACGTGGTGAGAGAGGGCAGGCAGTGGACAGGAAGACATAGAGACAAATGATCCACTCTGAAGAGTGGAAAGGAATCGGCTGACCGGTCATCTGTTTGCATTGGTTGTTCTGAGGAGTTAATACCCGGTTTGACGTGTGATTGTACGGAGCAGTCAGTGGTGTGCTGTGATTGGTCAGTTATAGTCATTAATGGATATATTCCCCTTCTTGGCACTGACAGCTCTAAAGATAAACAGCTGGAATGTTTGATAAGGCGGAGCTTGAGACACGGTGTGTTCTGCAGTCTGTCCACCGTCACATTCCCAGTATGCCCACTCTGCTTCAGATAGCGGAGACTGCTGGACTGATTGGGTCCAGCTGGAGGGGGTTATTAATAGCACTGCAAATGTAGGTGTCCTCCTCCTCGAGTGCCTTCTTCAGCAAATCATCTCGCCCCTTGCTTCGTGAAAGGCTGAGTTATGGAAGACATATTTATTACGCTGATCGTGTGAGATTTGTGGGGAGGCGCTGAACGTTTTCTCTTGAGCACATGTCCTCAGTATATACAGTGTGGACAAAGTGATGGGACATCTGGCTGTAACACACATCTAATGTGTCAATATCTGTCCCCTTTTGCTGATAGAACAATTTACATTTTTTGGAATCCATAATCTAGATGTTGGATGAGAAGATCAGAACTACGCTCTAGTTCATCCCAGAAATCGGAGAACATTGGATTCCAGTTCAGGGCTCCACACCAAACTCACGCTGCCGTGTCTCTGTGGACCTCATTTTCTGTCCTAGGACCTAGATTATTCCTTTTATCTTGTAGAAGTCTTTTTTGTTTTTGTTTTTTTTCTTTTTTCTTTTAAATACATACGTTTAAATACATGAATGTGAACTAGAGAAATAGTTTTTAGTGTTGTTTTCAACTCTGAAAGTTGTGTCTGTTTTCAGAATGCACTGTTACCCGCCGGGCTCAGACAGAGGGATCAGACCAAAAAAGCCCCGACTGGAACATTTCAGCGGGACAACCTTCTGGCGCACCTGGAGAAACAGGCCAAAGAGCATCCGGACCGGGATGACCTGGTCCCCTACACAGGCGAGAAAAGAGGTCCGTATGTAAACTCTCAGGACTTTTCTTGATTTTCTGAGCTGTAGGAGAAATGAATCTCTGTAGGTGTTCATGAAGCTCTTCCTGTCTCTCTTCATCACTGAGCTCTCACAAGCTGTGTAGTCTCCAGCTGAACGCCATCGCACCATTAATCCTTGAGTTTCCTGCACATTTTGTCTATTTTGAGCTTATGCAACTTATTTTGAGCTTATGCAGCACCAATGGCCATAAATGAGCCCCATTTGCATTTTAAAGCCTGTTTCTATGAAGGGAAGCCTTGGGTTCCGAAGACGAAGGTCGTCGACCCGATACTGGAGGATGTTACTCTTGAGCCAGAGCTGGAGGAGGCCTTGGCCAATGCGACTGATGCAGAGCTCTGCGATATAGCAGGTACACTGTACAAACACACAGTCCAGATACTGAAACTTCCCAGTGCCATCGTTCTTATTTCACTCTTGGTGTCCTTATGGTCAAGTAGGTTTTTTTTTTTTATCCAGTCGCTACTATGTGTGCGCTCCTAAAAGAAGAGCTTGAGATTTTTGTTTTTAGATTAGAAGCTGTTCATTTGTTCAGATGCAATCTTTTATAATTAGGCATTTGTGCTCTTTAACCTCGTAACTCCCCATTGCTGACTCTTACAATCGCCTGAGTCTCATGATTTTACCAGCCTGTTTCATTCTCTCACTGTGTGTTTCTGCTTTCCAGTCATCTCCATCCCACCATTTTCCACCCCTCTATTCGCTCCTTCTCCCTCCCTGCCATCCTGGTTCAGCCAGTTATAAGCGGCGGATTATTTCAGCAGGTCACTCTGCATGTTGGACTAATGCTGCATGACCTACTAACCTCTTCCACCCTCCGAGCAAGTTCACTCCTGGCAGTAAAAAGTCGAACTCCTCCAGTTTGCACCCCTTTATCCAGTCGTAGAGGTTTTTGCCCCCAAAGCCAAGGCAGTTTGTTTTGGATTGGTTTTCGTTTTTGGCTCAGGAAACATGAAAATGTGATGTTCACGTCCAGTTTTAGACCTTTCATACTTCAGTTTTGCGTCAGCATAAATCGTCACACACCTCAAAGTTGATGAATCTGGGATCCAGAATCGACTTGCGCCGAGTCATGAAATGTCAGTTATTTTGTGATATTATTCCTGCAGTGTTTCTTTTAGTGGATTATTTCAGGATTATCTGCCATCAGAGCCTCATTTCCACACTTTACTTAGCGACTCTTAATCAAGATTTTTTCCAGGAAGTGTCAAACACTTTAATCGGTTCTGTTCTTCAAACTATGTTTTGTTCTTCGCTCAGGCAGTCTGTAGTCGGAGTTCATTAAAAGGTTTTAAGCTGATAGTAGAGTCTGTAGTTTATCACTAAAAGGTTTTAAGATGTGAGTGTGTCCATGGGGAAGGCGGTTGCCATGCCGGGTGGGCTGAATTCCCCCTGCGGGCCGGTTGCTGTGTTGTAACGCTTCATCGAGTGCTCTCTTTTTGCACCGATGACTCATTGCTTTGCTGGACAAGAGGCATGGCTACCAAAAAAGGGGAGCGAAGTTTTTCACTCGGCTAAAGAAAGAAGGAAAAAAAAAAAAACTTGCACACCACCTCCTTCTGAATGATGGAGGGCTGTTGTTGTCATTGAAATTGGCTCAGGGATATTTTTTTTTTTTTTTTTTTTAAAAAACCTTCTCAGGACCTCACTGCGGCTCTCGGGGCCAGTGGCCTGAGAAACATTCACCAGGCGGAATGAGAACGATCGTTGTAGAGGTGCTGACCGCATCCACCAAAAATAAAGATAAACGCTGCCGTATTCCCAACTCTCTTTTAATCATTTCAGTGATGAATTTTCTTATAGGTGGGGGGAAAAGCGGAACTGGAAGGAAGAGGTTTCGATAGCTGTTTTGTCCCACACTGGCGGTTATGCCGTCATAGTTGCGATTTCAATACTGGAGATTGGCGACTGATCAGATTAGTTTTTCATTAAAAGCTACCAAGCTGTAAAACAAGCTTTTCCACTTGAAGCTCACAGCGTGTAGGTCCATCACAAGATCGGAGTTAAAAATTAGCAGAGGAATGTTTCACTTCAGCATTCCAGCATCAAGATCACACTCAGCATCATTATCGGAAGAGAAAATTGGTGTTGTGGCCTCTCTCGTCGCCCTGAATCGGACAGAACAGAATTGTGCTTTAGCCGAGTCTCTCTCTCTCTCTCACACACTTTATATTTGAGTTTATAATGCTGTAGTTTATGGAGCTGTGTGACGCTCTGAGGACTGTTTGTACTCTTGGTGCTGCATGTGCTCTGCTGGTGTTGAGCTTTTTTCTTACCTACTTTGTCTAAACATCTCTCTCTCTCTCTCTCTCTCTTTCTCTCTCTCTCTCTCTCACTCTCACTCTCACTCTGACTCTGAGCAGCTATCCTGGGCATGCACACACTGATGAGTAATCAGCAGTATTACGAAGCTCTGGCCAGCAGCACCATCGTCAACAAACAGGGTCTGAACAGTGAGTATCTCTGTCTTACACCTGTACCCTTCACTCAGGAGCCAAAAAGAGGCTTCACTTTGAGATTTGGTCAAATATTCTTCACATAAAAGCTCAAAAATGAAGAAAAACAAGAATCTGCTCACATTCTGAACCATTTCAGAAAAGTCTAAGCACATAAACATTCACAAAATCTTTTTTGTGAGAAACACATTCACACTCTGAATACACACAGTATCTCAGCAGGGATCACGCTTCGGACTTTGACTAGGAAGCTCAGGTTTGTTTTGTTTTGAAAGATTCAGGATGTAGTTATGCTTTTGTCTTGAGCTTCACAAGATCAGGGTTCATACATTGGTTGATTGAAAGGCCGCCCAGGTTTTGGAGCAGGAAACGTCTCCGAACCTTCGCGCTTACACCACCATGATGCACTGTGGTTGTGACGTTCGGGTTTTACGCTTTTAGAACGGTTCTGCTTAAGACACGGCCAGACAGGGTTGATATTAGTGTTTTTCTAGTGCGATTAATCAAAGGAATCAAAAGGCATTAGATAAAGTTTTTCTAACAAACATACAAAAAAGTTTTTAAATGGGCCAAAAATGTACTTGACACTTGACCAGCATTTTATTTCACATCATGATTGCTCAGATATTGGGCAACACTTCATTTAGATGCTGCTCAACGTACTGTTATTTAAACTGAATTGGCCAGTTGTAACGCGATTGACGAGGTATCTCGGTTGGTCAGGTGTGATCCAGTGCACGCAGTACAAGCCGGTTCCAGACGAGCTCCCCAACGACACCGACGTGGAGGAGACCCTTGTGAGGATCAAGCACAACGACCCTGATCTGGTGGAGGTCAACCTGAACAACATCAAGGTACTTTCAGTCTTAACCACACACCCAGCTCTGTTCTGTTTCAGTTTTTCTGTAATGACAGTAACATATTGCACAGAAATGAGCCCGAAAAGGTAATCTGCTCCAAACAGGATATCTTTACTCACTCTCACCGAGGAACGTTAATGAAACTGGTATACTGTGTCTCCTGTATGTAGGTCATCCAGCCTGTGTATCTATTTTATAGAATATTCCTATAGCTACTCTGAAAGCCTACGCTGAGGCCCTGAAGAACAACACGGTGGTGGAGCGCCTGAGCATCGTGGGAACAAGAAGCAACGATCCTGTAGCTCATGTGAGCCTCCTACACACTCGTAGACATGTAAAAGCACACTTCTCTCTCTTATTGCTTTTACATGCTCTGACTAACCACATCTGCTTGTGAACAGAACTGGGCCAGCTCCCTCCCACCCAGTTTAATATTTATGCCCCGTTTGAAGTTTGTTTGTTTTTAGGCTTTGGCGGACATGCTGCACGTTAACACCACTCTGAGGAGCCTGAACGTGGAGTCCAATTTCATCACCGGTGCAGGAGTCCTCGCTCTGGTGGAGGCGCTCCAGCACAACAGCACCCTTCAGGAGCTCAAAATCGACAACCAGGTATGCACTTTTAGAGGGTCTGGCCACAATTTTTATCACCCCAGCTGTGGATCAAGAATCATGACAATCTGCAACCGTTAAAACTGCACAACCTTCAAAGAAGTGCACTCAAATCTGGCGTCTTGCTTTTCTGCTCCCACTGCTTGCGTCACTGCCTTCTGATTGGTCTCAACACTGGATGCTTTTTGGAACTAGTTTCTTAAAAGGGACAACTCTGGTCACTCGAGTCTCGGACGAGTACGAGGAGAGGGGCATATCAGGAGAAGGATGTTGAGGACGGAGCTGCCATGAAAGAGGAGAAGAGGTTTATGGTGAAATAGGAAGACACTGAGGACATGGGGAGCCCTGACTGGAGTAGCCCAAAGAAGATGACTGAAAATCTTAACTTGTTTTAGTTCTGCATGAGCGTCACAGCACGCAACCTGTCTGTGTATGATGTTTGGATCACTTTTGTGTGTGTGTGTGTGTGTGTGTGTGTGTGGGTGTGTGTGTGTGACAGAGTCAGCCCCTGGGGAATAAGGTGGAGATGGAGATCGCCAGCATGTTGGAGAAGAACAGCACTTTGCTCAAGTTCGGATACCACTTCACGCAGCAGGGCCCACGTCTGCGATGCTCCAATGCCATGATGAATAACAATGACCTGGGTAAAGCACACATGCACACTGATCCCAGCAGTGCTTACAGACGTGATGGTGGTTCAGTTTCCCCCCACTTGTAATGCTTTGGTGTCTGAAGTGTCTTTAGTTTCAGCGCTGGAGCTGATACTGCTAACAAGGAATGGCTTATACCCTGCCGTTAATCTTCAGACACCAAACCAGCTGATGGACTCTGAGGTCAGAGTGGGAAACCGTGTCCGTTTGACTGTTCCTGTTTTTTGCTCTGATGATGTTGTTTTTTCAGCATGTGATTGTTTTATTGCAGTGCGTGTCGTTCGCGCCGACTCGGACGGCGCCATCACCTTCACCCTGTCTGTCCCCGAGCTGGAGAGAGCCTTCTGTAGAAAGTTCAAGTCCTCCCCTAAATCCAAGTAAAAGCAGCCGCTTCCTTGGCTTGGCATGACTCCTCCAGAGTCCCTACATTGCTCCTGCTTTGCTTCTGAAGTTTTTCACCTTTTAATCGTCCCAGAGCTTTCAGTTCTGAAGCAGCCATTCCAACTCTGCTGGGCCTGATTCGTGAAACCTGCCTCTCTGTCCCTCCCTCTCTTGCTTTCAGGGCTTCTCTTTCTGAAGTGAAGACGTTTCCGTTTTCCTCACTTGATTCCGTCGACTCTTCCTCCACCCACAACCGCGAGCTACTTTCGCACAGGCTGTATATCCCATTCAACCTAATGAGAAAAGCTGGCAGGTGGAAAACGTTTAGGGAGAGGGGGTGTGTTTTCTTTGGTCAAACAGTGAAATGATGCAGTATTCCTACATTTGGAGCTGCAGTTTCTAAGGCTGAATGGGATCTGTGGCAGCATTCTGTAAAGCTTGAGCAACCTAGCAACAGTTGCTATGAAGGGATGTGTCAGGAAGTGTCGATATGCCCAAATAAGGGTCTCTAATTGGATATACGGACAGCAGGATCCTCAGAATAATGAGGCCGTTAAGGGACCTTGAGGTTGTTACCTCAATACCCAGCAGCCCAGTTTGTGGACGGGAGGGCCGTCCCTCTCCCCTGTGTGGGGTTCTGTTGGAGCTTCCCAAAAAGACTTTCTGAGTTTTGTTGCTTCTAGCACTTTCCCTATATAATGACCTCGTTCTTCTAGAGGATCTAGTTTTGGGAAAATGCACACGGGTGCCTTAGTGGCGATTTGTGAAAACAATCCCCTTAGAGGAAAAAAAAATACTTCCTTATTTGGGCAGGACACACAACTTCCTGTTTAATGACATCACACTGATTCTAAGCTCTCTCTCTCTCTCCCTGCAGTAAGAAAGAGAAGGCTTGAAGAAGGTCCCATCTTCCCTAAATGTCGGACAAACGTGTAGCAGCGGCAGCAGCAGCAACGTCACCCCCTTGTGGCCGGGAGGTCTGCAGCAGCCCGCGTCTCTTCTTTCTTTCTTTCTTTCTTTATTCAGTTTTCTAACGTTGGTGTTTGTCGTCTCACTGCACTTCACTGCAGAGACTCTGATCTCTCACACACACACACACACACACAAACCTGAATCACTTTCTACTGAAAGTAACGTCTGTGCCCTTAGAAGAGAATTCGTTTGTTTATATAACAGACATATTAAACAGATCTGCTGCATGGCAGTGACGAGCGTCTTTAAAGCTGAAGCTATTGAGACAAATGTTAGTTATATTTTCTTGCCAGCGTCCTCTCCCGTCTAAAGCTACTGTAAATAATTAGGGTTTTTGGAAAGTGCACTTGATTTGTGGTGTAATTTGTGAACGAATGAAGGTGAAGGAAGCTTGTTACGGACTACACACACGTATACAGAGTAGCTCTCTCATAGTTTAGAAAACTCTAGTTTTACGGTAACTTGGAGTCAAAAGAGGACTTTTTTATTTTAGGATCTTCTGACTCTCCACCGTTTCCCAGGGTGATGCCGTCCAGCGTACCCATCCAGCTTGGACTCCTCTGAGCGCGTTGAACTGTCCGTTCTTTAGCGGCGGTTTGAGAAGATGCAGTGGAGCTTCACGTGTTCTGGAGGAAGCACAGCCTTGTGATCACCCTTCAATGTTGGCAGTAGACTTGGAGCTCGTGGGATGTTTGGAAAGTTAAGATGGGCAAGGTTTTTTTTCTTTTCTTTTTTTTTTTTAAGCTCGCCTTTAACCTGTGTATGCAGTTTGGATTGGTTGAAGACATGCCTTAGGGCACAGTTTGAACATCTGCACTGTGTTTCCGCATTTAGCTTCTTATTTATGTGCTTTTGCCGTTTGGTCTTTCTATTCTTTTTGCTCCCTCTTCTTCAGCCTTCATTTCTCAGGTATAAGCTCAGATCGTAAATGATAACCTTTAGTTTAATGCACTCACCCGCAAGGTTCATGTCGTTTCAGGGTCTTTTGTTTTGTTTGGTTTTTTTTGTTTTTTGTTTAGTTCTTTTTAACGTTCCTCTGCCTGCCTTCGATGAAGTTGAATGTCGTACCGAAGGCCACAACTCCTCACCATTTAAACTGAAAACAAACTTCCACAGATTTCTCAGTCTGGAGAAGCTAGTCCCACCTCTGATTTCTCTGCCGTGCTCTCGTCCTTAAATCGGTAGCACATGACCTTCTTGGTATCTACAGATCAGCCCCGCACTGAGCCCCTCACTTCACTGGTCTGATCTCTGCTCAGTGAGGTGCTGAAATGTGGAGGACACAGGGTCCCCGTTTGTCTCCCTCTGTATGGTTTTTGATTCCCCCTACAGATGTTTTTTGTTTTTTTGGTTAATAAAGATTGCAACTACTGTGTGATACGGTTCTTGTCTCTGCTTGATTCAGGTTTGATTTGTCATTTAATAATAATAATCCTTTATTTACAATCCCACGAATGGGAAATTTGTCCTCTGCATTTCACCCATACACACATGTGCAGCAGTGGGTAGCTATTGAAAGTGTCTGGGGAGCAGTGACAGGGACAGTACCTTGCTCAAGGGTACTTCGGGGCAATCCACTGGGGAGGGAATCGAACCCACAATCTTCCGATCCAGGGGCAACTCCCTAACCACTAGGCCACCGCTGCCCCTATTTCGATTCAGTCCTCCCTCTCCCCCATCACTCAGTATAACGGTCCTCTATGCGCCCCCTTGTGGCAGCTTCTCTGAAAGCAACGGCAAGCTTTTTGTGAAAGGGAGTGTTTTAATGATCTTTTAGAGTGACATTACAATACATTTCCACTGATCATAATCATTGATAAAGGCATCAAATTAAGGCAGGCGAACAAACAAACAAGCTCAATGCAACGAAAGACAGCACAGAATTGATCATTATATTGCTATAATGCCCGTCGTTCTTCCCGCGGTTGTCCTCCTTTCACAGCGCTTTCCAAAAGCTAAGCAAACCGAAGAAATTATTGCTAGAAAGTTTCAGGAAACAATCCGGGCTGGTCCAGAATAATCTGGGTGAACCTGAACTTCCTTGATCTGTTTCCGCATCCTGCCCGCCCGGAAGTCATCCTATCACATGCTGGGCAGAAAAATGAAAATCTGACTTCTGAGAGTGTTGCCTGATGTGCTCTGTAGGCCAGTCCGCTGAGAGGGTTTAGATCTGAGCTTTGGGACGTCCCGGATTGTGCATCGGTCGGAAGTTTTATTGCCTTCTTTCATTTTAACCTTCGCGCCAAAATGAGGTCAGCCCTCTATCACATGCATAGATGGGACGGTTATGTGGTTTTTCACATTAGGCGGATGTTGGCTTGGGTTTAGCTGATGTATAACGGGACTGCTTCTAAATTGAGGAAGAGGGCTGGCCGACCTTACAAAAACAGTGGAAGTCGATTTGTTTTCATGCATTTTTTTTGTGTTTGTTTTTGTTTTTATTTTTTTAACCCCTCCCCATTTGATAAGAAACTATGGCGATATGGTTCAGCGTTTCCCTTTCAGGATAAAATATGGCTTGTATTTCGATACGTATCGCACTGCCTCCTGACGAGCCAAAGTTTATTTACAAAAAATGTCTTTTTGGGATGTTTCTGGTGCCCTCTGCTGTTACAATTTGGAGTAAACCGTTATTAATAATAATAATAATAATAATAATAATAAGATGTAAAGCTGCGGCGGGACCTCATAGAGTGGGCGGGTTACTTCTTCAGCATGTCCTGCAGTGGTCCCGGCAGGTACTTCATCACCGTGTCCATGATGCTCTCCTCTTCCTCCTCGTCGTCCCCGCACCCGGACGGCACCGCTTTCTTGGGGCGCGTCAGGCTCCCCTCGCTGGCGGCGTCCATGGCCGCCTGCGCCTCGGCCTCAGCCTCCTCCTTCTTTTTCAGGCCGTACTGAGGAAATGTAAAAGCAGTCAAGAAGAGCTGATAGGCGCTGACTATCTTTAAGACTGCTTCATGTAAAATTGCTCAGTTCTGATTGGCTGATATGTATTAGATTCAAAAAAGCACTCTCAGTTGAAGCACTACATATACCCAAGGGGACTGAATGGGACGAGCTCTTACCTTGTCTCTGATGCCCTGCCTCATCACCTCTCTCTCGGCCTCCATCTTGGAGTATTTGGCTTTCCTCTCTTCCTCCTGCTGTCTCAGAGCCTCCTGCCTCTCCTCCTCCTTCTCTTTCTCCGCTTCAGGGTCTTTGTCTTCCTCTCCGCCCAGCATCTTCCCCACATCAGGGGGACCTCCTACACAAATACACCATAGGGGTCAGGGCACAGACACATTTGGCTTCAATAAATTAAACACCACTGTTAGCTCCACCCTCACATCATGATATCTCCAGATCTTCCTGAAGGACAAAATATTTGTCGCTCATTTTCAGTCCCAAGCAGTTTCAGAAGCAGCGCGGGAAAACAAAAGGCAGTCCAAAGAAGAGCTATGGGATGTCCTGCAAGAAGCCAGGAGAAGTGTTCCTGAAGACAACTTAAAGAAAGTCTTCTAAGAGAGTTGAGGCTGTGCTGAAGAATAATGGTGTTGGTAGTGAAACTTTAAAGCTGGTTGGAATTAATTTCCTTGTGTTTTAACTGGATTTACATGTTTTTTGTACAGGTTGCAGTAAACCTCTACAAAATGGAAAGAAATGGTGTGCAGACCTATACATTCTGACTACAGCAGTGTAGCCCTGAAGTTACAGGGGGTGTTAAAGCCTGGACCGAGGCACAATACAGGTCTTTTACATCAGTCTTAAAGGCACAGTCACGAATTGTAAAAAATATTCATGAAAAAATGTCTTCAAAAGAAGAAAAAAATGAAGGCTATGGGCCACTAGTTCTCCTTCCCTGAGCGCAGTGGCCCATCTGTGTTCTGAGGAGATGCAGGACCATAACTAACCTCGAGCTGTGCTGGTATTGATCTGCGGAGCTCAGCAGAAAATGCTTGTCCACTAATCACAACTGTCAATTTGGGTGGATTCCCTCACTTTGATCACTGTCGGTGTTTAAAATCCACAGGGGAAGATCTTCCTTCTGTCCACCCTCTTACTGATTCTGCCAGACATGCTGAAATTTAAAATAGCACCAGAGCAAACCTGGGCCTGCAGGGTTTCTGTTTACTCAGCACAACAGCAGATCAATGGGAAAGGACTTCTGCCTCAGTGGAGGTTATCCTGTCCTTGAAAGTGGGGTTATGTCCCACACAACTAATGATCCTACTTTAGAAACCAGTCCTTCAGGTAGGACAATTTCAGCACCTCAGAAAGCTTTTCTACTCCGCTTCAGCGAATGACTGGAATTGATTCTTGAGGCTTTGGTCTATGAGTCCAAATTGAGACTTTGGGCTCTGTGGTACAATTCGGAGCCGAGTCTCAGGATTCTGGGGTACGATTCAGAGTCGAGTCTCGGGGCCCTGGGGTACAATTCAGAATTGAGTCTCGAGGCTCTGCTGTACGATTCAGAGTCGAGTTATTTGCAGCTACTTTATTGCATATAAACTGCTTTTTTTTATCATTTTGGTCGTAATGTCTGATCTTGCTTGAAGGTTGAGTGTGTATCAGTTGTGCCGCTTTAGTTCAGCCCATTGCAGCTCTCTGCTCTGGCACGGAGCCCATGCTGGTCTCCTGTACTGTGTGTGTGTTTGTGTGTGTATTTAACCCAGTTGTAAGCTTAACCTCAGCGATCAGCACTGGACTCTTTTATCCCAAAAAGGGATAAAAATGACACCAAATCACTGACTCAGTTTAAAGCTGTCGCATTATGCAATAAACCACGGACGTTCATGTATCATCATAAATAACATCCCGGCTGTTATTCGGTTGGAGATCCTCGCAACTGTGAAGTAACTGCTGAGCATCACCTCCATTGTTTTCTACAGCTGTCCATCTTGTCTCACAAAGTAAGAAGAAGGACCCAAATTGGTGTCAGACTACTTTAGCATCAGAGACTCCATCTTCCAGAAAAAGTAGATCCTGCGCTGGAAGGGGGATGCAGGGTGAAACTGAGCTCAGCTTGAAGCATATTTCCACCAGTTTGATCTCCATCCACATGTTCCTGGTTGGGTTCAGAGAGCTCTGGTGCTCGCAGGACAACAAGCATGGCGACGAGCTAAGAGGTAGACTGGGCGACAAAGCTGAGGACAGGTTCACTGATGGGAAATAGCTGAAATGTCCTTCCACACAGACACTGGAGCTACAGTTCTGCCATGTTCATTGCACGTTAACACAGTCGGTTCCTCAGTTTCTTTCAAGAACCACGTTGCCCTGTTCAGGATGCCAGGGAACATGTCCATGTTTCTTCTTTCTTTTAGATTTCTTTTCAGAGCAAACTTTGAGTCCTTCAAGAAGTCTGGAGAAGTGTACCTGAAGAGGACTTAAAGAAAGGAGCTGGTCTGAGAGAGCTGAGGCTGTGCTGAAGAATAACGGTGGTGGTAGTGAATATTGACTTTAAAGCTGGTTAGAATGAAACTATCTTTGTGTTTAGACTGGATTTACAGTGTTTGGACACAAATCACTGAACCTACTGTTTCACTTTCAGACAGAATGGGTGCACAGCACTGTATTTAACTCTTAAAGGCACAGAGGCTAGAAAAGTAGATTACCAAAATCAGATACCTGATTACTCTAATTAAGTAATTAAGTACTTGTAATGAATCACTTCCTACCTCTGTACAAATACTTTTGAACGCATGATTTGCTCCTCTAGGAAACACACATATACACAGAGCTCACAGCTGCAGCACTTTGCTGCTGAGTCAAATTATTTCAGCAATGCCTTTTTCCCCAACACACACACACAGACACACACACACACACACACACAGAAGACTCACCTCCCAGAGCTGCTTTCATTACAAAATTCATTTTGGCTCTTTAGTTCTTCTCTCACACACAGATACTCCTGTTTTCCTGCAGAAGAAACACAGACACAATGCACTTCAGTAAAACTGCAGAAGACTATCTATCTATCTATCTATCTATCTATCTATCTATCTATCTATCTATCTTCACCTCTTTCTCTCTTCCACTCTCTCCCTTCTCTCTCCTCACACCTTTCTCTCCTGCTCTCTACCACCATCTCACTGTCTTTCTCACTCAGGAGCTGTGTGTGTGTGTGTGTGTGTGTGTGGAGTAGTAAAGGACATTTAAGGTCGTACTGAGTCCTCTTTAAGGTTGTACTGCAGAGCTATAAGGAAAGTGGCGCACTGTGTGTGAGGTCTTTAATGTCCCGCAGCGTGGTGCATTACCTCACATGACCCCCCCCCCCCACCCCCTGTCCAGTGTGTGTGTGAGTGTGTGTGTAATGCTGTGTTTGAATAGATGTGTGAGTGTATAGGTGTGTGTGTATAAGAGTGTGTGTGTGAATGTATAGGTGTTTGAATAGATGTGTGAGTGTATAGGTAAGTGTGTATAAGAGTGTGTATGTGAATGTATAGGTGTTTGAATAGATGTGTGAGTGTATAGGTGTATGCGTGTGTGTGTGTGTGTGTGTGTGTGTGTGTGTAAGTGTGTGAGACTTGCCGTGTGTGTCCTTCCTCTTCCTCGTTCTAGGTGCGTGCAGCAGAAGTCTGTCGGTTCATTCCTGATGGGACTGCAGCTCTTGGAACTCCCTCTCTCTCTCCCTCTCACTCTCTCTCTCTCCCTCTCTCTCTCCCTCTCACTCTCTCTCTCTCTCTCTCTCTCTCTCTCTTTGCAAGGGGGGGGGTTGATCACATGATCCAGTCTAAAACCTGCCCCGCCCCATCCTCCGGCCCCTAAAACCACCTGGGGTCTCCCCATTTCTGGGGACCCCACTGACATGCATGCTTTCAAGCATGCATAGCAACGGTTGCTAAGTTAGACAAGCTGGTAAAAAATAAATGACCTGCTCAATTTATGCGACTAAAATCAGATTATACCACTGGATGTACTCAGACACAACTGCGAAGTAACTGAGTACAAATACAAGTACTTTTCAAGTACCTGTACAAGTACCTGCATTTATGTTTCTGATGATCGTTCCTATTTTTAAAGCTTACGTTTTTCCCTCAATTACTTAAAGTTACTGGAAACGCATGGAGATGGGAGGTCACTGAGTACAAATACTTAATTACTGTATTTAAGCAGAGTTTTTAGATTTTTTTCTGATCATTTTAACCATTTACTTCTGACATTTTGGCCCAGTTCATATAATAAAAGTGACCATTACCATATTTTGTACATTTTCAAACACAGAAATGAGTGCAAATACTTAGTTCCAGTAATTGTATTTGTAATTTGAGTATTTTTGTTTCTGATCACTTTAACTCCCTACAAATTGTAATTGAAAGTAGTAAGAAATACTTAGTTACAGTATTTAAGTAGACTTTCCTGCATTTAGCATTTAGGTTTTAGTACTTAAATTACTAAGTATGCAAGTCTTCAGACACAGAGATTGGAAATACTCTGTACTATTGGAAGTAAAAGCTTAATGACTACTCAAGTTCTCAGTACTTACGTATTTACTTTTACTCCTTACTTTTTTACCCAGTTCATATGTATTAAGTTACACTTGTGTGAGTTTTTAACAGAGATGTAAAGTAACTGAGTATAAATACTGGATTACAGTACGTTATTAGATTCTGATTTCTGTCTCTTGCCTTGTTCACATTTTGCAGTTTTGTTTTTTCTTCCCCCCTCTCTCTCTCTCTCCACTTTGTCTTTTTTACATTCTCTCTGTCTCACACTTTCGCACACTTCTCATCACCGCAGTGCGCCGTGGGTTATTCACCTGCTGCTGCAGAGAGAGAGAGAGTGAGAGAGAGTGTTTTGGCATGGTCAGCAGTACTTTCCTCTGGCCAGTAGCCAAGTGATGAAAAACAAGACAAGAAATTAATCAGTTTTTTACAATAATAATAATAATAATAATCAATATTTTTATTCCACCTAAAACAGATTATATAATAATTATTATCACTTGTATTATTGTTATTATTATTATTACTTGTATTATTGTCGTTGTTATTATTATTATTATTACTTGTATTATTGTTATTAGTTTTATTTTTATTATTATTAACAGCAGACTAGTTGGCTCTTCATTAATTTTTAATTCAGTTTTATTTGTTGTATTCTGTTATTATTCTGGCAGCATTTTTATCATTTGTTTTATTTAAAATTTTTAAACTTTGTTATGTTTATTTTTATCTTTATACTGTTATTACTCTACAGAAAGCTCCTCTTCATACTCAGGAACTGGAGAGATGTTTATTTGTCTCTATAAAATGCTGTAGAGCTTTAGCAGTGTAAATAAATATGTAAGTAAATAAAGTATGTAAAAATAAGTACACCCGGGGAGCGGTGATGGTGATAGTACCTTGCTTAAGAGTAACTCAGGTCAACCTACTAGTTCAGGAATAGCCTTTGACCTTTATTAATATTGAGTGCCTAACCGACTCTTTCCCTGTTCGTTTCATCTTTGTCAACAGAGCTTCCACAACCTTCCAATGACTGAGCACATTCCCACGACAACAGGCCACCGCTGCCAAAAGGTGCTGAAGTTCGAGCACTCTGTCACCATTCACACCGTCCACAGAGTGTCCATGACTTTCAACAGTGTTACAGGCAGTGCCAACGTTCGATCAGTGGAGTTTTTCTCAAAAGTGAAATATCTGTATTTTGTGATTTATGGCTTGGTAGAGCTGCCCTATCCATACATCTGCATTGCTAGATTTTCATCAATGATCAAAGAAACGTGTCAATTTCTCTTTTTCCCTTTCTCATTCTCTTTTTCATTCCTCTCCCCACTTTTTACCATTTTATCTCTTTTCCCTTTCTCTGTCTCTGTCTCCTTCCATCATCTTTTTCGCTCTTGTCTCGTGAGCCCCAGGAACGCTTATGCAAGCCCCACTCCACTTTTCTTCTTTTTTTTTCATCCCAAATGCAGTACTGCAATGCAGCAGGGAAGCAGAAGCGCCGCACTGCTGCTGGATCTGGCAAAGAGTGTGTGGGACTCTCTCTCTCTCTCTCTCTCTCTCTCTCCTCCGCTCACACTCCATCCGTCAGTTTTAATGCCTGCTTTGCGTTCGTCAGCGAAAGACGTTGGTGCGTTGGACTGTTTCTGCTGATGCTGCTGTCTGGTCTGTTGCAGTCCTGCAGCCCGTTGGTCCTTCTGCAGCCAAGGCCCCCACATTAGACGTTTTTAATCTAAAGGACATGTCCCAAAGATTCCAGCTTGATTTCTGATCACAGCCAGGTTGATCAATACTGGTTGTCGAAAGTCAGTTTTTTCAGCATTTAAAAGATGTACTAAAACATAGGACACTGTCCCAAGGGGGTGAGACAAAGTCCACATCTTACAGATCAAATCTGTAACCAAAGTCGCTTGTCTTAATTGGGATAGGGTGAAAGGTGAGGACACACCCTGCATGGGTCGCCAGTCCATCACAGGACAGACACAGATAAACACGCCAAGGGGGACAATTTAGCATATAAAGTCCACCTGATGTTCAGGTGTTTGGACCGTGGGAGGAAACCAGAGCTCCCAGAGGAAACACTTGCAGGCAAGGGCGCGCCATGATTCCAAGGGACGTTGCTTATGTTACTGCACAGGCCAGTCCAACAGTACACCCAAATAAGAGTGTGAAAAAACTAAAAAATAAGTCTGAACACAAGGGGCAGTACAGAGTCTGAACACAAGGGGCAGTGCTCAGTCTGAACACAAGGGGCAGTACTGAGTCTGAACACAAGGGGCAGTACTGAGTCTGAACACAAGGGGCAGTGGCAGCGGTGGCCTAGCGGTTAGGGCGTTAGCCGCATGATCGGAGGATCGGGGGTTCAAACCCCTTCCCAATAGGTTGCCCTGAGGTACCCTTGAGCAAGGTACCGTCCCCATCACTGCTCCCCCGGCGCTTTCAATAGCTGCCCACTGCTGCACGGGTTTGAGTGTGCATGGGTAAAATGCAGAGGTCCAATTTCATTGTGGTTCATGTGTGCTGTGCCGTGACCTCGCAATGACAAGGGTTGTCACTTTCACTTTCACTTTTCAGTGCTCAGTCTGAACACAAGGGGCAGTACTGAGTCTGAAAACAAGTGGCAGTACTGAGTCTGAACACAAGGTGCAGTACTGAGTCTGAACACAAGGTGCAGTACTGAGTCTGAAAACAAGTGGCAGTACTGAGTCTGAACACAAGGGGCAGTACTAACTCTGAACACAAGGGGCAGTACTAACTCTGAACACAAGGGGCAGTACTAAGTCTGAACACAAGGGGCAGTACTAAGTCTGAACACAAGAGGCAGTACTAACTCTGAACACAAGGGCACTAACTTTGAACACAAGTGCAGTAATTAAGTCTGAACACAAGGGGCAGTACTAACTCTTGAACAATAAGGCAGTACTAAGTCTGAACACAAAGGGGCAGTACTGAGTCTGAGTCAAGTGGCAGTACTGAGTCTGGAAAACAATGGGCAGTACTAACTCTGAGTCACAAGGGGCAGTACTGAGTCTGAACACAAGAGGCAGTACTCAGTCTGAACACAAGAGGCAGTGCTCAGTCTGAACACAAGAGGCAGTACTGAGTCTGAACACAAGAGGCAGTGCTGAGTCTGAACACAAGGGGGCAGGCAGTATGGGGGCAGGACCTATGGCTCAAGAGGTCCCAGGTTCGAATCCCACCTCTGGCACTACCACCACTGGGTCCCTGAGCAACCCTGAGTTGCTCCAGGGAGACTGTCCTTGTAATTAGGACAGTCATTGTAATTATTTGCAATGTAAGTCGCTCTGGATAAGAGTGTCTGCTAAAATGCCATAAATGTAAATGTACTGAGTCTGAACACAAGGAGCAGTGCTGAGTCTGAACACAAGGGGCAGTACTGAGTCTGAACACAAGGGGCAGTACTGAGTCTGAGCACAAGGGGCAGTACTGAGTCTGAACACAAGGGGCAGTGCTCAGTCTGAACACAAGGGGCAGTACTGAGTCTGAGCACAAGGGGCAGTGCTGAGTCTGAACACAAGGGGCAGTGCTCAGTCTGAGCACAAGGGGCAGTGCTGAGTCTCAACACAAGGGGCAGTGCTGAGTCTGAGCACAAGGGGCAGTGCTGAGTCTGAGCACAAGGGGCAGTGCTGAGTCTCAACACAAGGGGCAGTGCTGAGTCTGAACACACGGGGCAGTACTGAGTCTGAACATATTCATGCAGAAACATAAGGGGCAGTGCTGCTGCAAAGCTAAGCTAGGTAGGCTAGGCTAGGCTAGGCTAGGCTAGGCTAGGCTAGGCTAAAAGCGCCTGTTCGGCTGCACTTAAACCGGATTGATTAGTTTTTCCTGCTGAGTTAAACTTTTCGGCAGATAAAAAAATCCCAGTTTCTCTCACTGTCCCGGAAATGAAGTCAGAGCGGATCCGCTGAAAGGTAAAATAAGAGCGATTAGCGCGCTAACGCTGTTTGGTGGATAACAAGTTCACAAAATCTCCCTCAAACTTCATTTTTCTCTCTGTTTTAACCACGGAGGTGGATTTATAGTGTTTTTACAGAAGAAATACAGCAGATATGTGTGGAAAATAAAGTCCACCTCCATTAAATCGCACCCCAGGAGGTAAACCACAGGCTTATAGAGAATTAAATTAAAATGATGGTGAAATTTGAGGGTTTTATCCACGTGTTCCCAGTAAGGGGAAACCTGTAGGTCCCACTATGACACTTTTCTATTATTTATTACAAAGCCATACCTTTAAGTACAATTACTTTGTTACTGTACAAGTACTTTTCAAGAATTTGTTATTTAGAGTATATATTTCTGATCACCTTTCTTCTTTCACTCCTTACATTTTTACCCAATTAATTTACTTGAAAGTCAGAAATATGAAATTATACTTAAAGGAAATACTCAAGAAAAGTTTTGTGTTTCCTTTTTCACATCTGATCCCAAATATGTCCTTTCTACTCAGAACAGACTCCTTCCTTCAGTCTGAACATCCTCCATTATTAAGTATGGAGTTTATCCTCCATTATTTTTATTCTCCATCACCTTCCCAACAGCCAGACCCGTTTTAATCATATTCCAGCTCCTCTTCACAGAAATAAACACATGGTTGCTGTGCCTTTAAGACTAACATGTAAATGAGCTCAGTTCTGATTGGCTGCCATTAAATGCAAAACCAGGCTGAAACACTCCTCATAACCTCAGTGTGAATGGGCGGAGCGAACTCGGATATATGTAAATTCATGCCGTTTTTGTGACGTCACAACCACTGTGACTTCAAAACAGCGTGTTGTTTTTCTTTAGGTTGGATGGGAAGCCAACGGTTTGTCAATTTGAAGCTCTATTTTAGAAAAAAAAATGGGAGAAACGTCCATATTTGCTTTAATATTTTGTTTTTTAAAGCTTTTCAGGTTCTTTATTTTTGTAAAAGTGGATGAACTTTCCAGAATTTGAGCTCTTTAATATACTGTGGGGGAAACAAAACAGTAATAAACATTTTTAATGATGACGATCATGTGGCAACAAAATTTTATTTTTAAACTTATTTTGGGCTGAATTTTTATACCAAACCTATCAGTCCTGATGGCACAGTGTGGACATTTTGTTCTCTTTCGCTTTAACTGTTAGCACAAGTTTTTCCACATGTCCTTTCAGACTAACAGGATGTCTGTCGTTTGTGCTGGTCTATTCTTTCTGACATGATCTGTCTTTATCTCCAAATGTTGGCTGGTCCCACCCATACAGTACAATGTCCCCAAATTCCTCAGGCCTTTTGAAAAAGCCAGAGCAGCGTTAAAAGTAAATCTTTTCTCAACAATAATTTCAGCAAAATCTCTCTTTGTCCCTTAGACATGCTATTTGTTCCCTTTAAAAAATTTGAAACTTGTAAATGAGCTCCATTCTGATTGGCCATTCTGATTAAAAAGCATGCTGGACTGAAACACCACTTATAATTTATTAAGTCATTTTTGAGTCAAGGTTGAGAGTGGCGGCTGAGGTGTGTGTGTGTAGCAGCAATGTCGTAATCATGTAAAGTAATCATGTCATATTTTAACAATTTTTGTAAAGGAATATTCAAAGAACTTGAATAGCAACGTCGAGAAAGATCTCAGTGAGAAAGTGGCAGATAAGTCTTCACAGGGTTCATGTAGTGATTTCTGTTTCTATTTTCCAAACACAAGGTTCTCTGATTTCTGTGAGCAAAAAAAGAAAAGTGTGAGAACGTTGCTCTGAAACCAGTAAATAAAAGCCTTTGACCCCCTTATTTATGGATCAACAAAGAACCTTCTATGAAATTGAGGAGAAAAAAATGTTTGGCCTAGTGAAGGAAGAGGAGAAATTGTGTTGGTTATATTCTAAACTTTCAAACCATGTGTTTATAAGTTGAGGCGATACTTTATTATCATAATAATGTCTTTACAGACATTGTTGTTGTCCTTTGTTGTATTTTTTTTTTTTTCTTGTGAAGTACAAACATGAAGCTGTTGTTACAGAATGCATATCATACATCTTATTTTCAGGTATTATATTTGTTAATTATTGTCAAAAATAGTCTAATTAAGCTTTCATTCTACTGTAGATAATGAACATTAACCTTACATAACACTGAAAGGTCCTCGTATGTCTTACACAATCACCAAAACTCTGCGAAAAGTACAGGAATGTACTGAGAGTAACTCATTATTAACTCAGATGTGCAGAATAAAAGGGCAGCGGTGGCCTAGTGAGTTGGCCACAGGATCAGAAGATTGTGGGTTCAAACCCCTTACTAGTAGATTGCCCTGAGGTACCCTTGAGCAAGATACCGTCCCCGTCACTGCTCCCTGGATGCTTTCATAGCTGCCCCCTGCTGCACGGTGTGTGTGGGTTAAATGCAGCGGTCCAATTTCGTTGTGGTTCACTGTGTGCTGTGCAGTGCTGTGCTGTGCTGTGCTGTGCTGTGCTGTGCTGTGCTGTGTTCTCACAATGACAAGACTAGTCACTTTCACTTTCACTTAAAGGAAGGAGACCGTTTGATATTTTGGTTAAGATTTAAGCAGTTAGCAGAAATATTCAACACTCAACAGAGACCTGAAGACTCATGAAGACTCTTTTGTTTGGATGCTATGTTTTTGGATGTCTGAATGAAGAAGGTACCCAAAAAATATGAATGCACCCTTTTTCATCATCGTACACACTGACCTGAGGTTCCCTTGGGCACGGCACTGTCCCCGTCACTGTTCCCCGGATGCTGGAAATGGCTGTCCACTAAAGGCTTGTTTTTGCCTAACTTTAGTATAAAACATTTAGCCACACTTCTCCTTTCAGCTGCTGGTCACCACAGCAGCTCGTCCATCTCCATGTCTTCTTATCCTCTGTATCTTTCTCTTTCACACCTGCATGTTCTCTCTCACCACATCCATAAGCCTCCTCTTTGTCCTTTCTCTTCTCCTCTTTCCTGGATGTTGAGGATGGAGCTGCCTTCTCCTGATTTACTCCACATCTCTCCTCTGAACATGTCCAAACCAACGCAGTCTTATTTCTCTGCTGTCCCAGCAACCACACATTTTACACTTTCCTCCTTTTTTCCACCTTATTTAACAGGTACACATTCACCGCCTGTACTACCGCCTCCATGTTCTTGTTGACTCTTTGGCCCCTATTGGAGGTACCGTTTAACACCCAAGCCAGCCTGAAGGACGCTTGGAAGTATGTGGGATGGTTCATTGGCTTGTGGACATGTTTGTTAATGAACCACATGTCCTTGAGCAGGTGATGGATGTGAAATCTGCAAAAAAATGAATAATTCATTCTTGTCTAAAGGACCAGCCAAAACTGATCAAACCCAAATGCAGTGACTTTGCCTCAGGTTGGGTGGCTTTCACACTTCACTAGTCCAGAAATGTGTGTGTGAGTTTACAGACTGAGAGCTGTGTGTGTGTGTGTGTGTGTGTGTGTGTGTGTGAGAGTACACCCCCCCCCATTTCCTAGGGAGGATATGGGGGTGGAGTTTCCTCTCTCGTTTCTCCAGCGGTCAGCCAATGACGCTGTCTAGCTCTGCCCCTTTGCCTGGGTGGCTGCTTTGTGCGAGTCTTTCTCCTTCTCCCTCTCTCATCCTTTAATGGCTGAAAGAAGGCAGGGCCTTGAGAGAGAAAGAGAAAGAGGGAGAAAGTGAGACAGGGTTGCCGGATTTGACAAGCAGACAGAGGACGAGGACTAGAGCAGGATGTTACGCGGACCCGATGCTCGAAACCCCCACGTGAGTGTCGGCTGCCATGTTTCCTCCTCCTTCTTTCCATCCTCTCTCTCTCTCTCTCCCTCTCTCTCTGTTTTTACCTCTCTCTGAATGCCCCCCCTGCTGTAATGATCACACTCAGACTGAAATCTTGTGATGTTTCAAGAGACGGGACGTGTGTATTTTGTGGGGGGTGGTGAATGTCTAGTCTCATGAAGACTAGCATTCTGGAAACCCAGCTTAACACTATGTGCTGTGTCATTTTGATCACACATTGAGGGGAATTTTTAAAGGGCCCATATCCTGCATTTTTGTGGTTCTGTGGTTTCATGCACATCAGTTAATTTCTGCATGCTGTTTTTCAACCACTTTGATGCCTTATTTTTTCTAGGGATGCACCGATGTGGGTTTTGCAGGCCCATTTCAGATGTTCAGTACTTTTCTTGCACATTTTTAAGACATTTTTAAAAAATTCAGAAACCGGGTTCAAATCTAGCTTCGTTTGTGTTTGGATCAGAGTGGAAAACGGTTATTTCTCAAGCAAACATCAACATTTCTTGAATTGATTTTTCGATACTGTGTCTTTAAGTGTGGCATATGCAAAAGAGCTCTGTTCCCATTGGTGGAGAAGAATCAAATCAACGGTTAAGGCTCCGCCCACTTGAAAGGCACAGTTAGAATGATGCTTGACGATTTGTAAGAATGACCATGTACATCATAGGGAACATTATAAGGATTCTGAGCCCTTTCCATTGAAACAGCAGGAGCTTTATTGCCCCCCCCCCTCTTCCTGTGGTGTATTACAGTTTATCAAATGAAAGTGAAATGAGTGAAAGTGACTATTCTTGTCATTGCGAGGTCACAGTACAGCACACAGTGAACCACAGCGAAATTGGACCTCTGCATTTAACACCGTACAGCAGGGGCCAGCTATGAAAGCGCCCAGGGAGCAGTGGCGGGGACGGTACCTTGCTCAAGGGTACCTCAGGGTTTGAACCCAAAATCTTCTGATCCTGTGGCCAACTCTCTAACTAGTGGAAGCGAGAAGAATGTTACAGAATAGTGTTTTTTTTTTTTTTTTTTTTTTTTTTTTTTAATTAAGCATATCGCCCCCTACACTTCCTGTAGTGTATAGCAGTCTGTCAGAATGACCGTGTGTGTGCCCACACAGTGTGTTTTTTAGTTTAAAAGGTTTGTTAATTATTAGGTGAATTGGTTCCATAATCATCTTTGTTGACCTTGTGGTTGCAGAACAGCTTTGTATTTTCATAGGTCATGCAACTTGAAAGGGGTCCCACAAAAGGGACTTTGTCCCTTTGTCCCTTTGGACAAGAATGCTAATCAGTCCATTCTGCCACAGATTACTTACTGAAACAGTAGGAATCTAATGCGCGACCCCATGGTCAAGCAGAAAAAGCGGTTTGCCTTTTGTCCGACGGCCTTTAAAACTCGCACCTCCTGCGGCAAAAGGACGGTCACGTGGGCCAAAGCTTCCCATGTTGAAAGGTTCCTTATCAGCTGATCGTGAACCCTGTGGGGCATTTGCTCTCTTGTCTGTTGGCTTTGCAGGGGGTCAGAAGTCTGTTTCATCTTGGGTCGGCTTGAAAGAGAGCGGGAAGAAGCACTGGCGTTCCCTCCTCAGAATAAAGAGGTATTTATTGCCCTCTAATGATGGGGTTGGTTCTCCTTCTCCAATTAAAGGCAGGAGGTCTTGCTGGCCTCTCGAATGGCCTGAAGCGAGAGTACACAGAGGAGCTTCACATTCAAATCAAGGCTGAGCTTCTCATTAACCCGGTACAGGAGACCATATGATGTGCGGCCGTTCCCATGACAATGTTCTTGTTCAGAGCAGCTGCATAGAAATTTGGCCATAAATAGGCCAGTTTTCCATCCTGGGACTGAAAAATTCTGTTATTTTAAGATAGTAAGAGCTGCAGCCTGTCCATGGGGAGATATCTCTACGTTACATGATAGTCTGTTATCTGTACGAGTGCAAGTCACTTACATACTCCATACCAAAGGAGAACCGTGTTGGGTGTCTCCAGCGAAACTTTGTGACTGTGATCGGTTTAAGCCAAGTCTAAGCCAGGAACCATTGAGATGATAATGGAAAAGGTCACAAAAGTTTGGTCTAGTGGTTGGTTTCTTCACATTCTCTCAACACTTTGAACACGTACTTGACCAAGGACTAAATGGTAAATGAAACATCCGTTAAGCAACCGTCTCACGTTCAGTCCTTGGTCTGCTTTGTCCTTCAAGGCTGTACCAGAGTTGGAGAAAGCTGTGAGGAAACCTGTTCACACCAGACCTTTCCACCATCATCTCAACGGTTCCTGGCTTTCATTAGAGGAACCCAATGCGGTTCTTCTTTGGTATGGAGTTTAGAGGAATGTGAGTTCCTTCAAAAAGGTTTGTCTCAAACAATGTTCACCTGTGGCACCTGACGTTTAGGCAGGAATTGAACTCCAAACGTTTCGAGAAATTTTCTGCATTGGGACACTGTACCTGCTGTGATTATAATCTTTGACCAAGGACCGAATGAAGAGACGGTCAAGCCTATGGCTGAAACGCTGGTCATATTGCCAAGCAACCCGGGTTACCAAGGCAACCCAGAGACAGATGTGTGTTTTATGTTTATAATAACCGTCACCACCGCGCAATTAAACGTGGGACTGTGAAGGATACACCCATCTGATCCTCAGTTTCCACAAATTCAGCGACTGCATTTCTCGACCACGTACATAGGAGCATTTGAAACGGGATGGCCCTGCAATGCAACCTTAAAACGCAGCCTTCCAAAGGCGTAGTCCCTGAATTATGATGCATCTACTGTCTCAGACATCAGGTGGCATCAACCATTTCATATCTGTGATTGTCAAGACATTTCGTTCAAGTATCAGTCGCTGTTGAAGCTCTGTCCAAATGTCACCTCACAGGATTATCTGGTGTCCTGAGCTGAGGTCATCCTGTGAGGTCGCATTTGTGGGGGTGCTTTGACATAGTTTGGACAACTCTAGATGAGCCCCGCATTGATTTTTCAAAGTTCACGCCATCTTTGCACGGAACAAATTCATATATGACGTCAGGCCTGAATTAACAGGTTTTTTTTTCATGGAAGAAAATTAAATGCAGGGTGTAAGTTTGGACACTTAAAGTTGTGAGGAAACAGATGCAAATGGACATCCAGACTTAATGTCTCACGGTTGTTGGAAGACTAAGAAAGAAAAGAAATGAAGTACAGCAGGAAGTTTAAGTTTTAGGATCAAATTTAGTGGTCTGGGTTCTGAGAAACCCAGCGTCCTCGGGTTCGGACAGAGAGCTGTGTCCCTACGGTCACATCTGTTTGACTCTCATGTTGGAGAGAATGTGGGACATGGGATGTGAGGCTCAAGGTTACTTGCGCTTGTACTCTTCGTTGATCTTATTTGCTGTAAGCAAACACGATGTTACGTATGACTGTTTAACCAAACAGAGTTGTCTCTCCAGAATTTGTCCGCAGGCTCAGAAGTGTTAATCGTCCAAAATGGAGGAAAAACCACTGTAGGTGTCTGAATAAACCTTTCACAGACTATTAAGAGACGCTACGACCCTGAATGCAAATAAATGTCTTTGTTTCAAACTGTCCAACCATAACGTCCCACGTACGCTACTGTGCAGAAAATCTAGAACCCCTCATTTCTTCATATTTTTCTCCAAAGATCCAGACTTTCTTTTTTTTTTTAGATGTACTCTTGACAAGCAGTTTTTGTCTCACAGTTTCAGAACCAGAAGCAGTGTGGAATCATCTCCACAGAGAATGGGACAAAATGAATAGCTTAGGAAGGTCCCTCAAGAAGCCTGGAGAAGTGTTCCTGAAGACGACTTAAAGAAAGGAGATTAGGTTGTGCTGCAGAATAACGGTAGTGGTAGTGAATGCTGACTCTAAGGCTTGAAGAGACAAACTCGAGACTTTTGCAGGTTACAGGAGATCGTGTGTCCTTAGATTATCTTTAGTTGGACTGGATGTTGAACATTTATTAGAAGACAGAGTCAAAAGTTTCTGGAAACATGGTAGCATTAGGAGAAGCGGAAAAAATGTAGCTGGTGCAGTGGTGACAGACATGTAGAGTCTCAGGGTTTCTTTCTTTTTGACATCCTGACACTATTGATGGACTGCTTAATGGTCAAGGAACTGAAAGCACGGTGATGGCAGAAGGTCATAAATGATTCATTCCATAGTGACTGTGTTCCACTGTTTGTTTTTCCTGTTTTGTTTTTTCCTGCCCAAAGGGTTCTCGTGACAGGAACGTCCATGTAAGTACTATAAACAACAACCTGGCAACCCTGGCATGGCGACGCAAGGCCTGCTTTAGGAATACTTCAGCTCTCGTTTGCATGCTTACAAGCTTGTCAAGATGATTTTGTTTTCTAATGGTGCCTTATACATGATGTATTTCTGCATTTTGGCCAATGGTGGGATCAGACTCCCCTTTATTTTTGTCTTTCAAGAGCGTCATCATGCCCGGTTTGTTATGGTGCCACAAATTCTTGCCATGTCTTCACTATTACACCGGCAACACAAGTAGACCCCCATCGACCTGACATGAAGAAGATGTTAGTCGTGGCTAAAATGTGTGATGGCCGTGCTCAGAAATTGAACATAAAAAAAGAAGGAGCCATTTTAGACATGTTCCCTGGTGTCCTGAAAGGGAAGCACTGTCCTTCAGAGACAAACAGCAGTCCCGACATGTCAAGAACATCCCAGAAATCCAGGTTTTCTGAATAGAACCTTCCACGTTTTTCTCCTGCTTACCGCCAACGTTTTTCTTTTGTGATTCTTCCTCAAGGAGACAATTGATTTTCTTTGTGCAAGTCTGACATGGTACACTTTTCCTTGTGGGACATCCCAGGCTCCACATCACTGCTTTTTGACGACGAGAGACAATGCTGGCTATACCTCTTTTCCAGCATTATATGAAATAGAGGTCGAGTAGAACTGTACGCACAACTGAGTTATTCAGACAGAAGTGCTAATGAACAGTATTTGCTGCGGTTCTCGGTACCGATGATGCAGCCATCTTGGAAACTGAGGTTGACCTGGGAAAACATTCAGCTAAAAACTGAAAACCAAGATTTTTTTTTTACAGCAGAATGGCACTTTTCTGGGTTCTGCTTTGAAATTTACACTTTAAACTGTGATCTTTTCTGTCTGAAGCACTTAAACACCATGGATTTCACAGGACGTAACGGGTTTACAGGTTCTTGGTTGAATGTTCAGGGCTTAGTGTAAACTTTACAGTAGAAATGAGGTCTACAACTTGTGAACAGTTCTCCAGTTCTTCCTGATGGGAGTTTTTGGCTCTCACTTTCAATCCTGAAAGTTTCAGAGACAGAAGCAGTGTGGGACCCTCTCCACAGAGAACGGAGAACAAAAGGCAGCCCACATCCAAAGAAGAGCTTTGGGACATCCTTCAAGAAGCCTGGAGAAGTACTCCTAAAAACATCAAGAAACGACATCTTTGAGAGTCCGTTTTTTCCTGGGGAGCTTGTCCGGTTCTGAAATTCCTGCTTCATTCCAGCATTGAGCACAATGTGGACAATGTCTGGTTATCTCTAGTTGACATAATGTGGTTTCACTTTACGGCACACTTTTACATGCGCATTGGGACTTGATTATGTCAGCATGGCCAAAAAAGTTTTATTTATTATTTTTGCACGCAAAACATTTTTCTTTTGCGTCTTTTCATGGCTCATTATTTTTCCAGCAGAACGATCCTTCTCCTGCCTGCTGGGTAGAACACTGCTTCAAGATCAGGGGTTGAGATGTTTCCTTATGTCTCTGGACAAATCAGTGCAGGGTTGAGTTTAGAAATATGCAGTTTACAACCTGGAGGTAAATGGTGTGGAGAACCCTTAACCTGACGACGCTAGTTTAGTGGTTATTTGTTGGTAATAGTATTGCTAAAGAGAAGAAAGTGTAATTATGAGGTTTCGGTCCACAGACACTTTTTCACAGTCGGTTCTAGATAGGTCACTAATCGTAGAGCTGTAGTTAGTCATATCTAGAGTCACCAATAACTGTAGAGGTGTAGTGTGTCTGTTCTAGATACGCCTCTGAATGTAGAGCTGTCTTGTAAACAGACCAAGTTGATTCTAGATAGGTGACAGATTCTAGAGCTCTAATCAGTTCGTTCTAGACACAGCATATTTAAAGAAACAGGTTTATTCAGTTCTGGGTATGTCACTGACTATAGAGTTGTGAGGTGAGCAGGTGTCAGTTCTGGATACATGACCCACTCAAAAGATGTAGTTATTTAGTCCTAGATACATTATTGACTGTTAAGCCATAGTGTTGTGAGTTTGTCAGATCTAGATACGTGACTGAATCTAGAGCTGTGAGCACTCTGTTCTAGCCACATTATTGACTATATAGCCAAGGCTATAGAGTTGTGATGTGAGCAGGTGTCAGTGAGTTCTAGATATGTGACTCATTCAAGAGCTGTAATCATTCAGTTCTAGTTATACTACTGACTGTGTAGGCCTAATCTTTGCAGGTTTAGTCAATTCTGGATAATTGCCTGAATCTAGAGCTGTAATCACTCAGTTCTAGATACATTACTGTCTGGAGCCATGACAGCTGCCTTCTTTCTGCTCGGCCTGCAGGAGCTGTATTACCTGAGGATGCAGCGGGCGGAGGAGAAGATGGATCGACTGGAGAACGGGATGAAGCGGAAGCTCCGGGTTTGTGTAGCCACCTGCAACCGAGCTGATTACTCCAAACTTGCCCCCATCATGTTCGGCTTAAAGGCCCAGCCGGAGCTGTTTGAGCTGGAGGTGGTCGTGCTTGGTTCCCACCTTATCGATGACTACGGGTAAGAGCCAGCGTGAGGGAACCTCACAAACCTCTGAACCTTCACAGTGATGTGTCCGGAGGAGTTGCCGTGCTTGCTTTATTAAAACTAGACTCTAATTTCAGTGTTATTGTTCAGTCAAGGTTTTCTTTCTCCGTCATATCGAAGTAGTTACGGCCAAACTCGTTCTCTCATTGGTGTTAGCATAGTGTTAGCAGGTTATGCCAGTTCTAGATAAGTGACTGAATCTGGAGTTGTGTGTCTAGACACATTACTGACTGCATAGTCATATTTAAGGCAGTTTTTGTCCGTTCTAGATGTGTGACTGAGCCTAGAGCTGTAAGCACTCTAGATGTAAGTCCAACATGATACGGGGGATGAACCGACAAATCATCATCTTTTTAATGCTGGACAAGTTTATGTTGGCAGGAAAAATGTCTGTAGGTTCTAGATAAGCCGCTGAATGTAGAGCCATAATGTAACCAGGTTTGTAAGTTCTAGATACATGACTGACTGTAGAGACGTAACCTAAGCAAGTTTCAGTCCATTCTAGATTCATTACTGACTGAAGAGACGTAACCTAAACAAGTTTTGGTCAGCTCTAGATACATGATTGACCGTAAATCCGTAGTGTAAGCAGGTTTCGGTCAGTTCTAGATACATGATTGACTAGCCCTTTAAGTAGGTTTCAGTCTAGCTATGTCAGTGACTGCTGAACCGTACCATAATCCAACTTCAGGCAGTTCTAGCATTCATAGACTGTAGAGCCATAGTGTAAGCAATTGCCCATCGGGTCTAGATACCAGACTCAGTGTAGAGCTGTCATGTTGTCTGATTTCAATAATTTCTAGATTTGCCACCGACTGTAGAGCAGTCATGAAAGCAAGTGTCAATCAGTTCTAAATACCCAACTGCTTGTAGAGTTCTAGAATAAACATGTTTCGCTCAGTTCTAGACACCTCAGCTGCTCTGGAGATGTTAAACTGCTTATTGGTTGTTAAATGCAAATGAGATGGTTTTCCGTTTGGCTGATAATCACTGGTTTTATGCAAAACACAGATGTTTGGTTTAGACGAAGGAAGCGCTTCTTATCCCCTCTACACTCTGAACCTGGGCTCCCTCTGTGTTCCCATGGAAACGTTGGAATGTAACTCCGTCTCTCAGCGTGGCGGGCTGGTCCTGAGTCCCCACACACTTTAATCCGTTACACGAGCAAACTTCTCAGCACTGTTATTTCTCATTCGTTGCTCATGAAACCTTCAGAGAAAGGATTTAGAAACCACTGTTCTTGAAATGGTGTTCTGAAGGTCAGAAGGTCTCCTGTGCTTTCTTTCGCCAAAGTGAGGTTTATCATTTCTAAAGTGGTGTCTACAGTGGGCTTCACGAGCATCTGGCCAGGAACATACCCAGGTGTTTAATCTCTCTCTTTCTCTCTCACTATCTGTCTGTCTATGTCTGTCTCTCAGGAACACCTTCCGTATGATCGAGCAGGACGAGTTCGACATTAGCTCCAAGCTGCACACCATCGTCCGCGGCGAGGACGAGGCAGCCATGGTGGAGTCCGTTGGCCTGGCTCTGGTTAAACTGCCCGACGTCCTGCAGCGCCTGGCGCCAGATGTGCTGGTTGTCCATGGTGACCGTTTCGATGCACTGGCCCTGGCGACGGCAGCAGCACTCATGAACATCCGCATCTTGCACCTGGAGGGTGGCGAAGTGAGCGGCACCATCGATGACTCCATCCGCCATGCCATCACCAAACTAGCACACTATCACGCCGTCTGCACCCGCTCCGCCGTGAGCCACCTCATCAACATGTGTGAGGACAACTCCCGCATCCTGCTGGCCGGCTGCCCGTCCTACGACAAGCTGCTCTCCGCCCACCAGCGGGACGACTACGCTGACATCATCAAGACCTGGCTTGGTTTGTTTATTCACTACCCTCGTTTTACTGAAACTATCTGAGCCCAAACTGAAAGCAGTCACTGCCAAATCCAATAAGATCTTGGGGTATAAATGGCATAAACCCAGCAATGATCCAGTATTAAACCAACTTCACTGCTTGTCCAGCAGAGGGACAGAGAGCGAGAGAAAGACAAAGCGAGAGAGTCTTTACAGCAACGGTGGCGCATGCTAACGTGGGGGGGGCATTTCTTTTCGGGGGGGGGGGTCTGTTATGGTTTTTGTCTTGCACCCCTTTTTAAGCCACACACCCCCCTCCTCAGCAATCTCAAATTTTCTTTAAATAAGGGATTTCTGAAACTAAGGTCCATAGTGTGGACTGTAAACATGGACATTAGCATAGCTTTAGCAAGGCTAACTACATCACGTTCAGTTTATGGGATAGAAGTCTTAAATTCAGAAGTTTGTATTTTTTCAGAGGGTGGCGGACGTTGGGTTTGCTAGCAGTGAAACACAAATGAGATAAAGTATACAAACTTGTCTAGAAACTGAGGTCATGGACAGTGATGTTCTTCAGAGTTTCCGAGAGAAATTCCAACTTCCCAGTTCAGCTTGTCATTAGAAAAACCACAGAAACCAGTGACTAAACACCTCAGCACGCTCAGAGGCCACGTAGGTTTTATTTTTCTATCTGTGTGTGTGTGTGTGTGTGTGTGTGTGTGTGTGTGTGTGTGTGTATGTGTGTGTGTATGTGTATGTGTTTAAAGGGGACAATGTAAAGGAGCAGGACTACATTGTGGCGCTGCAGCACCCGGTAACCACCGACATCAAAAACTCCATTAAAATCTATGAGCTGATGCTGGATGCCCTTGTGTCCTTCAACAAACGAACACTCATCCTCTTCCCCAACATAGACGCTGGTCAGCTTTCTCTCTTTGTCTCCCCCCCCCTCTCTCTCTCTCTCTCTCTCTCTCTCTCTTCCTCCCCCCCTCTCTCTAATTGTGTGTGTGTGTGTGTGTGTGTGCGCGCGTGTGCAGGCAGTAAGGAGATGGTGCGTGTGATGAGAAAGAAGGGGATTGAACAGCACCCGAACTTCCGGGCGGTGAAACATGTTCCGTTCGATCAGTTTATCCAGTTGGTGGCTCACGCCGGTTGCATGGTGGGGAACAGCAGCTGTGGGGTTCGGGAGGCCGGAGCCTTTGGGACACCCGTCATCAACCTGGGCACGCGGCAGACCGGCCGCGAGACAGGTAAACACCCCCGTGCCCCAGCAGGAGTACGAGGCCCAGCCCCTTCAGAGTCGCAAATGAGTCTTGAACCCCCATTTCTTTTTCTTTTCCTTCATTTCTTGTATTTTAACATCCTGATGAGGGACAGTTCTCCAGTTCTTCCTGAACTGAAATGAGGGGCTCAAGACTTTTGCACTTGATTGCCACTTTAAACCAACCAGTTCGGAGGCATTTGGTGGATTTTAGGGTTTGGGTTCAAATGAAATGCTGTCATTTGTGCTTCCAGGGGAAAATGTGCTGCACGTTCGAGACGCTGACACACAGAATAAAATCTACCACGCTCTGGAGCTGCAGTTTGGAAAGCGCTACCCATGGTACGCACCTTTTTTAGAGCTTCTTATCTAATTATTACACTGCGATTCTGCCACCTAGTAGCGGAAGGTGACCATTATGGGTGGCTCTGTGAGCTAGACGGTGGTCATTAGGACGCTCAGAAGCTGCTACGCTTTCAGCCTCGGGTTCCTGACTTCGCGCCACTCTCCATTAATAGTCCTCTTCGCTCTTTCAGCTCGAAGATCTACGGCGACGGCAGCGCGGTTCCTCGTATCCTGAAGTTCCTGCAGACCATTGACCTGTCAGAACCGCTGCAGAAGAAGTTCTGCTTCCCAGCTGTGCGAGACTCCATCTCTCAGGACATTGACCACATCCTGGAGACGCAGAGCGCACTGGCAGTCGACCTGGGAGGGACCAACCTGAGGGTGGCCATCGTCAGCATGAAGGTGGATGCTTCACACACACACACACACACACATGCACACAGCAAGCCCGTGCTCTCACTGATACAACAGCTATCCATTCATTCATCTGTCCATCCATCCATGCAAGCCACGGGAAGACGTTAAAAATGTCCCTGTAATATGATAATTGTGTGTGTGAGAACCGGATCTGACAGACACTCCTGTTTGTTTTCCATGTTTGCTCACAATCCTTTCTTTCTTTCTTTCTTTCTGCTGAGATGGTGATTCCTCTTTCTGCTGAGTGTGTGTTCAGGGTGATGACATGAACACACCCGTGTGTGTGTGTGTGTTTTGGTGTCTTCTCACACTGATGTCTCTCGGCAAATATGACTTAATACATCTGCACACACTCTGTGGAACATGAGGGTCATGAGCATGTGTGCGTGTGTGTGTGTGTTCCAGGGTAAAGTGGTGAAGAAATACACTCAGCCCAACCCGAAGACATATGAGAAGAGGATAGAGCTACTACTGAGCATGTGCAAACTGGCCATCGCCGAGGCCGTTCAGCTCAACTGTCGAATTCTTGGAGTCGGTATGTCCGCTGTCCATCCCTCCATTTATTTGTTCAAATAAATTAAAGTCTTGTTAAAAAATTCATCCATCCAACCATCCATATATTTATTCGAATATCCATCCATCCTACAAAATGCTTATATCTATTCAAATATAAGTTCATTGTTTTTAAGATATCCATCCAATTCTCTGTGTCTCTCTCTCTCTCTCTCTCTCTCTCTCCGTCTGTGTCTCTCTCTCACTCTCTGTCTCTGCAGGTGTGAGTACGGGTGGACGAGTGAATCCTCAGGAGGGAGTGGTGTTGGACAGCACTAAGCTGATAAAGGAGTGGAGCAGTGTTAACCTGCGAGCTCCCGTCTCCAACGCACTGCATCTCCCCGTCTGGGTGGACAACGACGGAAACTGTGCTGCCCTCGCAGAGAAGAAGTTTGGCCAGGGCAGGGGAGTGGAGAATTTTGTCACGGTCATCACCGGCACAGGTGAGTCGTCCCGAACGTTACCGAGTCTGATAGAAACACTTCCTTGGCGTGAAGAGCTGGATGACCGGGCGATTTTCTGTGTGAAGGGATCGGTGGCGGTATAATCCAGCACGGAGAGCTGATCCACGGCAACACCTTCTGCGCAGCAGAGCTGGGACACATCATGGTGTCTCTGGAGGGACCTGAGTGTTCCTGCGGCAGCCATGGCTGCATTGAGGCCTTTTCTTCCGGCTTGGCGCTGCAGAGAGAAGCCAAGAGACTACACGACGGTAAAACACCCAAACGCACACTCTGCACCCAAACTGCACGTCTTCAGGTCTGGCGCTAGCAACAGGGACATTTTTGGGCTTGTTGGGGTGTGGTGCAGTAGAATAGATGAGGCCTGTGGACAGTTCGTGGGTGGAAGTCCCATGGGGAACAACGGGACCCCTCCTTCCTGAGGGACATCCTCTGCGGTAAATCAATATCAAATAATAGTAAATCAAATAAACCTCTGTATGATCCTCTTAATGGCCACCACCTAGCTCGCCGAGCGGCTCGTCTGCACCAGTCACACAGCAGAAGATAGAATTAAATTTTCATTTAGAGTGATTCAAAAGTGCTGCGTGAAGTCTTTAAAGTCAGACTGGACATAGAAGCAGGAGAACCCTCCCCCCATAAACGTGTTTATGATGGACTTTGATACGTTTTATGAAAAAGGGATGATTTTATATCGCAGTGGGGGTGTTAATGAAGTGTGTGTACTGTATTTGTGTAGAGGACATGCTGCTGGTGGAGGGGATGAGTGTGAATAATAAGGAACAGGTGAGCGCCATTCACCTCATCAACGCTGCTCGTCACGGCAACCACAAAGCAGAGGAAGTCCTCCACACAGGTGAGATCAATACACCCACACACTCACACTCTCTCTCTCTGCAGGGTCCTCTTCTTTTCTTTTTTGTTTTCTTCTTTCTCTCTCTTTTTTTTTCCTCTCCTTTCTTTCCTATACAGTCGTCCCTCGCCACTTCATGCTTCGACTTTCGCGGCTTCACTCTAGCACGGTTTTTCAAATATTAATTAAAAAGTTGATCAATATGGTGAAAATGATGCAGATGCACTCGGTTGCCTGAGTCAGTTATACACCCCTGTATTACAATGAAAATAAAAAAATTACTGCTAGTATGGACTGTAGGCTTATGTGTTCGAGCACCCCCGAAAATCTTTCAATGCCAGGAGTAGCCGCTCAACTACTTCTTGTTTGGAAAAAAAAACAGGTGTGGTGAAACCAAGCCAATCAGAGCGTGCTGTTTACTGATTGTCTGTGCTATCCTACCCACTAAAAGGCCCAGCCTCACGCAAGTTCGTTTCTGTCATACACGCTTCTACATCACTACGCAACGGAAGCTTCTTTGCTCTTATATTTGTTTGTCAAGAACTGTATGTTTAATTAAATGTATAATAATAGGATATTTGTAACATCTAATATGTCTTATTTTATCATATATATTTGTTAATACGAGTGTAATGGTGACTAAAGTGTGTTATTTCATGTCTATAAACTCTAATAATGTTTCATCAAAAGCATATTTAGGTCGTGAACAGGATTTCTATGCTCTAAATACGAAAATATTTGATTTATAATAAAGAATCCTACTTCGTGGAAATTCACCTATAGCGGTAGAGTCTGGAACCAATTAACCGCGATAGACGAGGGTCGACTGTGCTTTCATTTTTGCTTCTCTCATTTCTCTTCATTTTCTCCTCTTTGATTATATTTCTCTTTTCATTTTATTTTCTCTTAATATAACCTTTGTCCCCCCCCCCCTTTTTTTTCCTTTCCACTTTCTCTTCTCCTCTATGGGCAGCGGTGGCCTAGTGGTTAGGGACTTGGAAGATTGTGGGTTCAAACCCCTTACCAGTAGGTTGCCCTGAGGTACCCTTGAGCAAGGTACTGTCCCTGTCACTGCTCCCTGGGCGTTTTCAATAGCTGCCCCCTGCTGCACAGTGTTTGAGTGCATAGGTTAAATGCAGAATTCAATTCCAATGCAAATCCAATTTCGTTGTGGTTCACTGTGTGCTGTGACCTCGCAATGACAAGGGTTGTCACTTTCACTCACTTTTCACTCTTCCTGTCCTTCTTCTCCTCCTACTCCTCTTCTCTGCCATTCTGTTCTCCTTCTCCTCTCATCTCATCTTATCTTCTCTCCACCTCCTCTCCGCTCTTCCTCTCTTCCCCTCTACTTTTAGCTGGTACGGCTCTGGGTGTAGGCATTGTGAACATCCTCCACACGGTGAACCCGTCCCTGGTTGTCCTGTCCGGCGTCCTGGCTCCGCACTACCAGGCACCGGTCCAGCGGGTCATCAGCCAGCGTGCCCTTTCCTCCACCAGGGAGATCGGAGTCGTGACCTCAGACCTCGAGGAGCCTGCCCTGCTTGGGGCGGCCAGCATGGTGCTGGACTATGCCACTCGCCGCACCTACTAACGCGAGCAGCTAATCTGATGTCTCGCTCAGAGAACCAATCAGGAAATGCACAAGGAAAGGCTGAGACTGTTTCATTGTCTCAGCCGGACTGGAATCACAGTGTCCTTCCCTTCTGTCCAGATTGAATCTCCGTACTAAACGCAGCTGCTCCAGAGACGAGGTGCTTTACTACATGATTCGGGAACAAGAGGCTCTGATCTCCTCTCTTATTGTTCATGATTGACTAATAGGAACCCTCCTATAGGAACCACACACACACACACACACACACACACTTATGTGTATATGTATATATATATATATATATATATATATATGTCCCACAACACACATTTTGTTGCAATCATTGTTTTATTCAGCGCTTCAGTTTAACAGGACTGATAACGCTCTCTTTCTGGTCATGTGATGTGATGATGTGTCCTTTTAGCACGAAAGGCTCCCAAAAGGAATTAGAATCGCAATAAAATTCATTTTTAAATTCTAAAAAAAAATGTCTTAAAGCTGCTTTAAACTTGTTGCACTTTATTTGGAGGGTCCAGTGTAAATGCTAAACTTGTCCCTAATTAACGTTTCACCAAAAATCTGTCTGTCTGTCCGACTGTCTGTCTCAGTTTATCTGTCTGTCCGTCTATCTGACTGTACATCTATCTGTCTGTCAATCTATTCATCTGTCTGTATGTCTGTTTGTCTGTCTATTTATCTGTCTCTCTGTCTACCAAATATAATTAAATCTGTCTTCGAATCAGAATCCTAACTGATGTTCGTGGTTGTTGTTTCACCAGATCATCTTCAGCGGATCCTCCAAATAAAGTGGGACCAGTTTAGCTTTTTTGTTTCATGTAAAGTTAATTTTTCAGAGAAGGAACACTTCCTGGTTGTTTTTTTTTATTTTTATTTTTATTTGGAAAGGGCACAAGGGTGGCGCAGTGTGTAGCGCTTGTGCTTCATGGCAGTTAGATTCACAGGCACGGTCTTTTCTGTGTGGACATGTTGTCCCTTTGTCTGTGCGTTTCCACTGTCCTGCACATCAGGTGGACTGGAGATGCTAAATTCTCCCCAGGTATGAATGTCTATGTCTGTGTGGCCGCCCTGCGATGCACCAACGACCTGTCCAGGGTGTCTCTCACCCTCCAGCACTGCCCATGACAAGCGGCTCAGGCAATGAGAGAGTGATTGAAATGTGTACTTGTGTCAAAAACTGGTGACCGTCAGTGTTAGAAGAACAATGCCAAGTATTTTTATACTTTTTACAGAATGTTAACAAAAAACCCAAATTTCCTCACAAGCAGAGGAGATATTTAAAAACATCAAGATTCTGTTAAATGAACTCACACGGAGCGTTAAGGCTTTAAAATGTACTTTTAGTGAGTTGTTGTAAATCTTCCTTTGGACAGAACATTTGCTAGGATCTGCTACTCGTTAATCGAGTCACTATTCCCAGAACTAACCACAATCCGTTTGGGTCATTGGAAACGTCAAGGAGTAATTTGACCAATCTGTGTCTCCGTCTCTCTTCCATCGCCAGTTTTCTAACTTTAAAAGAAGTTTCTTTTCTTTTCTCAGCCCCAAATATTGACCTGCTACCCGGCGGGACACAGTAACGTCCACTGTCCTACATGAATCCTGATTAGTACTTACTGACTGAAGCTGATTCGGTCAACAGGAGAGGAGGACGGAGATATTGACATTGTCCAAATGAAGCTCCTCTTTTGAAGTTTTGTTAGAATTTTATTCTAAAAACTCCATTAAAAAAAGAGTGAAGATGTCTTTTACGGTGACTAAACTTCCATGTGACTTTATTTGCCGATCCTGTTGAGGGACGTTTAACACTTCTTCAACTTGGACGCGCACAGTCTTTCGAATAGCATCTTGATTAAATCACTAATTTTTGTCCACCCCATCCAGCTGTATTAAAGAAATAGATGTTACAAAGAAAGTGAGTTTTTTAAAGGTCCAACTGAATCCAGAAAGTATTATGTTTTTAGAAAAAGTAAATAGTGGCTTTGTGTCACTTTTCAGTGCAGTTACACGTCAGTCCACTAGTGGAGTTTCTCCACTACCAGGGGGACAGAAAGACGAAGTGAAGGGTATTAATCGACCTTCTGTTGGAAGGACATGCTACAGGCAGGGCCTCTAAAGAAGCATATGGTGCAAGCAGCTGTCCTTCATCCGTGAACTGGACGCCACCTTGCTGGACAGTGTTAGATGTGTAGATGGTCCAGGTTACGAGTAAACAAAGTCTGGGACAGTTATTGGGGTCCCTTTTCTTCTGTGGCCTTGTTCCTCCCCTGATGGACACGTGTTTTGGGGATTTGTTCATTTCTTTCAAAATGCAGAAATAAAAAGATTTAAATCTCAAATGTTTCACTTCTTTTTTCCAGTGTCAAGTACTGACATGTTAAAGTGTAGAAAACAGTAGCAACATCAACAAAATCACTGCTTGTTCCCCAGCTCAGAAGGATGTTTAAGGGTTTCCAATTAAGTGGCCACTCTGAGAAAAACCCCGGTGTTTCCAATAAAGTGGCCACTCAGTGGAAGCGCAAAGAAACAGAAAGACAGACAGATGTGGGAGGGGGACACTGGCCAACACTGAACACACAGAAGGATAGATAAATTAATGGGTGGATAAACAGATTGGTGGATGGAGAGATTGATAAATGAGTAGGTGATGGATGAATAGTTGGATTGGTGGATGGGTGGATAGATAGATGGATGGATGACTAAATAAATAGTTGGATGATAGATGGAAGGATGGCTTGATGCATTAATAGTTAAATGGATATATAGTTTGATGGGTGGATGGATGAGTGGCTAAACAGATGGATTGATGGATAGATGTGTCCAGCTGCTCCAGAGTCCACTGGTGAGAAAATCCGAGTGACAGTCGTTCAATAGAGGAGCTGTCTCGATATTTCTGGACACTTTTGGATTTGGACACCAACAACTTCCCGTATCTGGAGAAAACTGCGCAGAAAGGTTGGTGTCAGTGTTTAAGGTGAAGTGACGTCTCCGCAGGGACTGTTTTGTGATGTAAATCACTGCATGTTACCCATCTCAGAATATTTTAAGGGATTCCAATAAAGTGGCCACTCAGTGGAAGCACAAAGAAACAGAAAGACAGACAGAGGGACAGTCAGACAGATGTGGGAAGGGGATACTGGCCATTTTGATCATCCTCTCGTGTGCGTTCCCAATAAAGTGGCCACTCAGTGGAAGCGCGAGCTGGGAGTTTCCAATAAAGTGGCCGGTTTTAATAAAAGCGTGGTGACGGTATTAAAGGACTTTTATTTTGAAGGTTGGGGGCGTGTTCCGGCTGCTCTCCGCAAGGCGGACGCGCGTTGAGTGGCGAGAAAGGCGGCAGTAAAGACTGGGTTTGTCTCCCTTTGTTCTCCAGACGGGCTTCAGGATGCCGCTGAAGTTTGAGCTTTGTCCCGGACGGATGATCGGAGGGAACAACCCCTGTTTCATCATCGCAGAGATCGGACAGAACCACCAGGGAGACCTGGAGACCGCAAAGAGGATGATCAAAATGGCCAAAGTAAGAGTCCCCTCCAACTGTCCCACATCTGTCTGTTCCTCTGTCTTTCTGTCTCTCCCTCCCTCTGTCTGTCTGTCTGTTCCTCTGTCTTTCTGTCTCTCCCTCCCTCTGTCTGTCTCTGTTCCTCTGTCTCTCCCTCCCTCCCTCCCTCCCTCTGTCCGTCTGTCTGTTTGTTTTGTTCCTGTATTGATAAAGTTATGATAAAGGACGTGAGGTCGTCTTTCAGAATGAAGTATTGTTGTTTTTATAAAGTCTTCACCATGTTTGATATGATGTGTATGAACACTGATGGATAGATTCATCATCTTCCTTACCCTCATCATCATCCTCCCGCTCATCACCATCACCACCCTTATCATCACTCATCATCCTCATCCTTCTCATTCTCCCCCTCATCATCATCCTCTCTCTGCATGTATCTGTGGTTCACACTGAGAGACTCTTGGAGTTTCCAAGGAGACGAAAACAGGAGGATACATTTGTAATAAAACAAGAAACTCGTGTGAAACTCATTAAAATACTTTTTTTCCCCAAAAAGGTTTGGGGGGGGGGGTGTAATAAAATTATTGCATTTAAATCACAATCTTAAAACCAAAAGAAACTATGAATGACTAATAATTCTAATGATGATATTATTATTATTATTATTGTTATTATTAATAATAATTCTTTACCCACATAGTTAATTAATGTGTGGTAGCAGTAGGCGTGTGTGTGTGTGTGTGTGTGTGTGTGTGTGTGTGTGTGAGTGAGTGTGTTAATCCTGTCGGTTGTCCTTGTGCAGGACTGTGGTGCAGACTGTGCTAAATTCCAGAAGAGTGAGCTGGAGTGTAAGTTTAACCGCCGGGCTCTGGACCGACCCTACACCTCGTCTCACTCCTGGGGGAAAACCTACGGGGAGCACAAGCGCCACCTGGAGTTCAGCCACCAGCAGTACAGGGAGCTGCAGCGCTACGCAGCTGAGGTGGACATCTTCTTCACTGCCTCGGGGATGGACGAGGTGAGACCTGTCCCTCTGCCTTACACAAATGAGTCGAGGCAGGAAGAGGACGCTAGTGACGTTAGGGACCAACACTGAACACACAGATAGAAGGATGGATAAATTAATGGGTGGATAAACAGATTGGTGGATGGAGAGATTGATAAATGAGTTGGATGGATGGATGGATAGTTGGGTAGATGTATGAAGGAATAGTTGGATGGGTGGATATATGGATGAATGGAGAGAAGGATGGACGGATGAATTAATCTATGGATGGATGGATGGATAGATGGGTAGTTGGATAGATGGATGGATGGCTAAATAAATAGTTGGATGATGGATGGAAGGATGGCTTGATGCATTAATAGTTAAATGGATATATGGTTTGATGGGTGGATGGATAAATGGATGAGTGGCTAAACAGATGGATTGATGGAGGATATGCAGATGGATAGATGTGTCCAGCTGCTCCAGAGTCCACTGGTGAGAAAATCCGAGTGACAGTTGTTCAGTAGAGGAGCTGTCTCGATACTTTTGGATTCTAAACAGACTTTGTCTTTCTTTCTTTCTTTTTCAGATGGCTGTAGAATTCCTTCATGAACTCGATGTGCCTTTTTTCAAAGTTGGTTCCGGTGACACCAACAACTTCCCGTATCTGGAGAAAACTGCGCAGAAAGGTTGGTTTCAGTGTTTAAGGTGAAGTGATGTCTCCGCAGGGACTGTTTTGTGATGGAAATCTGTGGATGTGTTTCTAATGGTTCAGTCTGGGACCCTCAGGTCGCCCCATGGTGGTCTCCAGCGGGATGCAGTCCATGGAGACGATGCGGAGAGTCTATCAGACGGTGAAGAAACACAACCAGAACTTCTGCATCCTGCAGTGCACCAGTGCCTACCCGCTGGAGCCCGAGGACGTCAACCTGCGCGTCATTACGGTGTGTGTCTGTTTATCTTATTAAATGTTAAGTTATAACAAAAAAACAGTAGTTTGTTTTTATTATTATTGAATAATCTTGTTTAGTTCATTATTAAATATTTTATTTGTTAATATTCTGTGTAATTTTTCTATGTGATTATTTTTGAATCTATATCATAGGTGGTCACTGTTGATTGGTTACTAAGGGGTGGTCGCTGTAGGAGGTTCTCTATATGGTAGTCGCTGTTGGGTGGCCCCTTTCAGATATTCACTGTACCGTGGTCCCTGTAGAGTGGTCTCTGGAAGGGTTTCCTGTATGGTGGTCTCTAGGGGTTTTCCTCCATGGTGGTCCCTGTCCGGTGGTCCCTGTGATAAATCTCACTGATCCCTCTTCCAAACGATAGGAATACCAGAAGGAGTTCCCGGACATCCCGATCGGCTACTCGGGCCACGAGACGGGCATCAACATCACAGTGGCGGCGGTGGCTCTGGGGGCGAAGGTGGTTGAGCGTCATGTGACGCTGGATAAGGACTGGAAGGGCAGCGACCACAAGGCCTCGCTGGAGCCCAAAGAGCTGGAAGAGCTGGTGAAGGTGATCCGGACGGTGGAAAGAGCGCTGGGCACTGGAGTCAAACGCATGCTGCCCTGTGAGGTGCCCTGCCATGATAAGGTCAGGAAACACACACACACGAAGAGACACCCTAAACACACACACACACACACAATCACAATCTCTCTCTCTCTCTCTCTCTCTCTCTCTCTCTCTCCAGTTGGGTAAGTCTGTTGTGGCTAAAACAGCGATCACAAAGGGAACGGAGTTTACCCTTGACCTGCTGACGGTAAAGGTGGCTGAGCCGAAGGGCATTGCCCCTGAGGACATTTTCCAGCTGGTGGGGAAGAAGGCGCTGCTGGACATCGGCGAGGACGAGAGCGTGACCGAGGATGCTATCGAGGCATACGGGAAGAAACCCAAAGTGTGAAACAACTCAGGCTCCGCTGTCCTTCGGCGCGAGACAATGGGATGCCAAAAACCTGGAGGTTTGGAGCCTCGGGGGACGGGCTTCAACTGACCTACCTGTTGAAGCTCCGCCCACAAACACCACGACGCGTTGCTATGTTTGGTAAAATTCCATCCAAACTAACAAGAAGCTTTATTATAATTTAATATATTATATAAAGTGCACCAAATGTAGGTATTTAGAATGTCTAGTAACAGTTGCTACGAAGGAACACATTTGTGGGCGGAGCATGAAGAGGTCAGTCAGCTGAGGCTTCTTCAGGAGGAACGTTCCCAAGCTGGTCTGGTCTGGTCTTCAGGGTTTATCTGGCTGTCTAGCTTCTTTTTGAAACACTTAAGCATTTTGTCGCCAAACTCTAAAAATAAATGACATTCGAAACAATCTGTTGTTGCTTCCTGACCAGTAAACATTCGTCTCCTTATCTTCCTCTCCTCTGCATCTTCCTCTTTCACATCGTGCCGCTGCATGTCCTCTCTCACCACATCCATAAGCCTCCTCTTGGTCCTTCCTTTCCTTTTTCCTGGCAGCTCCATCTTCTCCTGATATACTCCTCTGGACATGTCCCAAACAATACAGTCTCGCTTCTCTCACTTAGACTCCAGACTGTCCAATATGAGCTGTCCTTCTAACTCATTTCTCATCCTCTCCTTTTCCCTCCTGACACAAGCAGATCATCTGTTTCCATATCTTTCTTGTCAGCTGTATCTTCCTAAATCATATCGTCATGATATTATAAGAAATAATATTTACTTTTTTTTACCTTTTAACTGCAATAAAAACATAAAAATTATTCAAATTCGAATTTATATAAAAAAGAGCAATAGCATATAAATGAAAAAAATACAATTAATTGTTAGCATTTTACTGTAATGTTTTTATAAAGTTGTATTTTTTTACTTAATATGATTTTGAAATTTTTAAATGAATAAAAAGATATTTTAAAAATATAAATGAATAATATTAAAATGACATGTTTGTCTTTTACTGCAGCGCACCATATGCGCATGCGCGGCATCACGGGACGCTCACGCACACGGTTAAGTCATTTTATTGGCGGAGGCTTAACGTGACCCTCCTTCGCTTCGACGATTGGACATTGGCGCCACCAATCACAAATCTACGTCACCGATTGGCCCACTCAGGTCTCTGTTCTTCGTTAGCCCCGCTCCTCTGCCACTGACCGTTAAAGAAGGCCGTGGTGTGGACGTTGAGAACCACTCCGCCATTTAATTGACATTTACAACCGGAGAGGTGCGTCGTTAGAGGCGTTCAGGCAGCCATGGATGACTTCGACATGCTGGGGAGCGCGGGCAACGGCGTCGTCACGGAGGAGGACCCTGCGGCGGCGTTTCTGGCCCAGCAGGAGAGCGAGATCGCGGGCATCGAGCAGGATGAGGGCTTCAGCATCCTGGACGGAGGAGAGGTCCCGTCACACCTCTCTGAGCAGCACAATGGTGAGCGTTACCTAACCAATAAACCCGTCTTTATCTCACAAAACACCCACTTTACCTCAGCTTTTACCACACGTTTCTGTCCTCGTCTCGATGCTACTTCCAAGTGTCTGTTCCACCTTAAATCGCCCGTCAGACTGCGCTGATCCGGAGCCGCTCCATTTAAGGTGGCACGGAGAGTTCTGTCGAGCAGCTAACAGCCTGTCGGGTGTGTTATTCTTCCGTTCGGATCGATTTCCGGTGTGTGTTGCCACGTTTCTTTGTAGAATTACGGTTAATCTGAGGTCTAAAGGTTACAGAGGCCCAGTAGACTCTCCTCGCTCTGAGGCCGGCTCGCTTATTCCCTCTTTTTCGGTTTTTTTTTCTTTTATTTGGCCCATAAACTGGCTGGATGATAAAACAGTATTACCGTCTCTGGTTAGTGTTTTTTTTTTTTTTAAGGTGGATTTCGCTGATTCAGGTCCGTCAGCAATCTAGGGGACTGCTTGAGGGCGTGACGTCATGAAGGGAGCCTCTGCAAAGGAGAACGGCGGCGGCTCGGCCCCAATTCGCTCCCTACGCCCTAACTAGGGCACTTCCGGGCTTCCATAACCGAGGGGGGGGGTCATAATTTGAAGCACTTTTTCCATAAAATGCAGAAATTCGAACATCTACCTGGATAAAAAGAATCATTCCTTTGAATTGAAAGTGTGATTTAAAAAAAAAAATATATAGAAATAATCTTGTAAAACCTTCTGCTCTTCACATCAGCTGACACAGAAGTGATGACATAAGAGATTTGTGCCAGGCCGTCTTTGATCGACTGCAGCACCTCTCTTCTCGTTGAAGTGTGGGACTCTTCTGGCTGGATCTCCTGAATAAATGATGTTATACTGTTACGGCGTCCCAAACAGGCAACCCAACCCTTCGTTTTATCGTCTGAATGAGGGATCCGCTGGCCGGGGCTGATATCTGATATTGGTTACCATGAAGAAGTTGTTTCTCTATATTTCCCGGTCCATGCAGACGTCTGAATCAGGCATCTTTTTGAAGTGTCGGGTGAGCCACGTGGGACAGCAGCAGTTTTTCTGCACAGTGGTGAGATCTGGCTCAATAACTTTATTCATATTCACAAACAAGATGTCTTAAGAGACGTCCTCAGAGATACACGGGGTTGTGAATGCTTTGAACTGCCAGATGACTGACTCGCCCAGTAGATAAAAACACAGGTCTGGAGTGAAATGGACGAGTGAAACATTAATCAAATGCCGCACAACCTTGCTGGTGCGTAACGTAGAAGATCTGCTGAATTCATGGCCGAGTGGGCAGAGTGCTGAAAATCTGACTTGTCCTGTATGTGTTTCATCATCTCTCTCTTCTGAACATGAAGAAAGACAGGAAAGAGTCAGCAGAAAGTAGACACTGAAACTGCTGACGAAGGGCTCGGAGACAAGGAACCCCGTTTCCTGTGAAAGAAGTCGTGTCTCGAGCATCTTCCTTCATATTTCCGCCAGTAGTGGTCCCAGAATCTTCAGCCACTTTAGTTCCGTACAGGAAAAAATAATCTGAGGCCTGGGGGAAGTCTTTACAAAGCAAGATTTCTCAGTGTAGCAAGATAACTTGAGCCCAAAATCAGGTTTAAAAATCAAGTTTAAGCTTAAGTTATCTGGCTAATGCAAAAAGCCTCTTTCATGGATAACTCTTCATAACACAAACATTCTGTGTCTTCCTCTGGACATGTCAAACCAACACAGTCTCACTTCTCTCACTTTGTCTCCAAACTGTCCAACCTGAGCACCCCGTCCACCCTCATCCCTTCTGACGCAAATCTCAGCATCTTTAATTCTGATACCTCCAGCTCCGCCTCCTGTCTTTTATCACCATCTCCAACCCATAGCTGGTTTCACTACCTTCTCCAACCCGTATAATATAGCTGGTCTCACTAGCGACCCGGATGGAGAGAAACAGAAGCCACGGCCCAACTGTTCGCCACACTGGTCTTTCCTATCTGCTTTGTGAAAATGGATGTTTACTTGTGTTAAACGTTAAAAAAATATATATTTTGAAAACGTCGCAGTGTGAAGGTGTGCTGAATGACTGGGTTTGTTTCGTCATTGCTTAAAGCTTTGCTTTCTTCTCACACGTCTTCTCTCTGTCTACAGGAGGAGCGCTGAATGGAGATCTTCACGAGGTAAAGTTGCTCATGTCGGATCAACTTCAGTTCACATCAGCAGCCTCTGTTTATAATAGGATAGAATTTCCTGTTCGTTCATAATACCTATACATTTGCATGTTTATTAATAGATATGCATGTGTGCTTAATACTTTGTATCTTGTATTTGTTATACCAAAACCATTGCATGTGTAACATTCATAAAAGATGTACATCTAGTGTTAATATTAAAAGATGATTTTTACAATAAAGTAATTGTCTTTCTGAGACATAAAAACCAACAGCAGCTGCAGGTTATTACTTAACGCATTACAATCTGTGTTTCCTCTCAGCCAAATCTAGCACAAGTTCACCCCCAGTACCTTTTTTTAAAGGGAACTTTTAAAGGCTCCGTACAGCCCGTCCCAACTCCAGGCTTTCAGAAGTACTTTTTACTGGAAAACATTAGGTAATGAAAAGATGCAAATCTTCCCTTTGCCTTTTTTCTCTCTGTTCTCTGTGGAGATGATCCCACACTGCCTCGATCTTCGAAATTGCTCACGGCTGAAAATGAGAGATGAAAAATTTTGTCCCTCTGGAAGATCTGGAAAACTGCTCCTCAACAGCACATTAAAAGTACAAGAGATTTTGGGTAACGTGTGAAGAAATAAGGCGTTGGAGGTCTTTGGACAGGAGATCCTTTTTCCAGGGATGCACATGGTTGTCAGAATAAGCTCATGATGGGCTCAGTTAGGCTTGCACACGGAACAGGAAAACAGCAATTTGGGGTTAAACGTCTTCAGGGTGGGGTGTGAGGAACTTCTTTTCTCTCTGTCGTAAACAAATGCTTAAGACGGGAATCTGAATGTCCAAACAAAGTGTGTGTGTGTGTGTTCTGTAGAGTAATGGCCCGTCTGACGCTTACGCCGCTATCTCCAACGCCGACCGGCTGCAGGCGGAGCCCGAGAGCTTGAGGAAGTGGAGGGAGGAGCAGAGCGAGAGACTAGAGGCGCTGGGTAAACGGAGGGGGCGGGCCCAAAAATCTGCCTCTTTCTGATTCGTCTGTGTTAATGACTGTTAATGATCTCTGTAACTTAACAATGCCGATTCTACCAAATGCAATGTTATCATTTTGTTGGAAGCCATTTGAAAACGGGTGGGGAAAAACGAGAACCAATCTAGACAGTTTGCCAGATATTGTAGCATTTCAGTGATTGGACACAGCCCACAAAAACTTCCCCATGAGCCAAAACGATCCAATCTGGCAACCCGTGAAACGGTGTGTTCTAAGTTTTTGAAGTGACACAGCTTTGCCTTGTTCATAGATGCCAACTCCCGCAAGCAGGAGACGGAATGGAAGGAGAAGGCCAAGGTAGAGCTGGAGGAGTGGCATGCCAGGCAGGATGAGCAGCTAGCTAAGACCAAAGTCAACAACAGGTAAACCACACACACTGATAGCATACAGGTCAGCAGCAGGTACACAAACACACCAGTACAAATGTTTATACATGGTCTCAGTGCCTGATCAGTAAAAGGTTCTTCAGCACGTAATTGGATTTAAGAAAAGCTGGAGGTCACCAGTAGGGTCTGAACGATAAGGGTCCTTCACAGTTCGCCGGGTTTTTCCCTTTCGTCTACTTTTTACATGCACCAATTGGTCATTTTATTAGAAACGCTGTCGAAACAGAACCGGCATCTGTCTAAAAAGACAAGGTTCTAGATAAAGGGGTTCTCAGCATCAACTGTAAACTAGTCATCTGCAACTGTTAATCCACTGCTTCATGTCTTCAGTTAGCTTTGTTCTGCCTGAAGGTTCAGACGTAGATCACTGTGTGGATTAACCAACAAAAAACAATCAAACTGCTCAGATACCGAGACTGTTCTTAAAATGAGAGACAACACTGTCCTTCAGGAAGATCTGGAGAAACATTCCATGACAGGACATTAACACATCAGAAAGAAGGATAATATGAAGAAACGAGGGGCTTAAGTATAGAACAATAAACATCCAAGGTGGAGAAGACTAGTGGGTGTGGTTAAGGGCAAAAACTAAGACCCAGACAGTCTTGCTGATCTAGGATCAGCGCTCCTAAAGACTTCTAAACGCTAAGGACAGCTGTGTCCTAAACCACACTTGGGGCTCTGCTCAGAGTGCAATTTTAATTTTCCTGGATTCCTGGACCTCCAGCATTTGCTCCATAAATAAAAGCTATGTCGATACGCAGTTCTCAGATCAGCCTCCTCAGAATCGATCCGCCATTTTTCAAAACCGATCTCTTCTGATTGGATGGCTTTCTCTCTGTGTGTGCCTCACCTCTTTGTGTGTGTACCTTTCAATCTCTGTCTATTAATGCGATGTGTGTGATGGCTCCACTGTACGAAGTGTCTTTTTTCTTTTCTTTGTGTTCTCCTTTCACCGCTCTCTCTCTCTTCTCTCCCGATTGGCTGCTTTCCTCTGGGATTCCCAGGGTTTTGGACGAGGATTTCTACAAACAGCCCTTCGCTCACCTGATCGGTTATGTGTATGTTGCTCAACTAACATCCTTTCTTTTTACTACCCACATGCATCTGTTTGTTTTCTTTGTTTTTGTTTTTTTTTTTTTCTTGTCGACCTCTGCTTTCACTCTTCACTCCATTTGTCTGTGACACCATCCGTCCAAAGTAACACATCACAAATTCATTAAAAAAAAATGCCAGCATGCCCTTCATCTGTGCTTGTAACGAACACCAAGCACATCTGTCCGTCCACTCCTGTCGTCTTGTGTTTTTTGGAAAGACGTTATGTTCTCTTTTTTTCGTTTCAGTTGTGCAGCTTGGTCACGTTTCCACCGATTTCCTTTTTTTTTTTTTTTTAATTTTTACTTTCATTTCTAAGTAGATGTCGTGAAACTAGCCATAATTTTAGTGCAGAGTATTTATGTAGTGAATATAAAGTTGTTAGTTTAGAGCACTTTTTTTTTTTTTTAGCAGCCAGGTGTCCGGCGAATGTCTGACCCCGAGTGTTCATTCGGATTTATTTTACGTTAAAAGATCTTTTTTTTTTTTTTTAAATGGGAGAAGTATATGCAGGGCTGAACGATTTGAGTGCAAATGTTTTTACCCATTTTAAATGCAATTTTTGTATTAAGTGCTAAAAAAAAAAAGTATTGTTTAAATACTTTATTAAAAAAAAAAAAAAAAAAAAAAAAATTCAAACTTCAAAACAAAAAGCTGATGAATCGTTCAGCCACCAATGGGGGGGCAGCTTTTATAAAACTATTAAATGTGTCTGAACCTTGTCGTTTGGACGGTGGTTCCTGCGGGTCGGCCATTCAGCGGACATGCCGGTGTTTTAGCTGCTGGTTTAGCTCTAGTTAAGTTGGTTTAGCTGCAGATCTGGTGGGTTTGATCATCTGTGTTGTGGTTTAGGTGTCCCAGGCTTCAGCGCCTGCCTTAGTTGTGCAGCCCTCACGTTTTTGAATTTTTTTTTTTTCCCCCACCTCCGACTCTACAGGTTACCTTTCATGTGCATGACTTGCTGAAAGAAAAGAGCTTTTTGCATATATTTTTAGCCAAGCGTCTGATGGATATTGAGTGTATTTAGTCTATAAAGTGATTTTCTAGACAAAATCGTCAGGGTGTTTCCATAAAGTAGCACATCATTCGTTCTTGGCTTTCTTTTTTGGGCCTTTTTTATCTTTAATTATAAATCGCTCGTGATGAATCTTCGACTCAAGACGGAACATGCGGCTCACGTTGGGCTGGGATTTTATTAAAACGGCAAAAACGCCTTGTTTTTTTTAAGACTGGGCTTTCCTCGGAATGGAAACGGCGTCCGTTTTCAGCCTCTTTTCTTCCAGCACGTCAGCGACCAACTCGAAACGTCGTCTCTGCGGGATTGGGTTGGTCCTCCCTCTCCCTCCGTCGCTCAGAGCCGCCATGGACTTAATCGGATGACGGCTGCAAGCTAAGCGCACCCTGACTTCCTTTGCTGTTTGGTTTGTTTTATTTTAATTTGTTGTGTTTTTTCTTTTTTTTTTTCTTTCGTTTGGAAAGCCGCATGCCTGCTTCGGCCATCAGCATAAATCTAATTTCTTTTCATTTTCTATATTATATCTGACTTGTGCTCTGTTTCTCCTTGTGTTTCTTTTCTCTATGCACCTTTTAAGCACTCATATTAACCATCCTTGCTACCGCCTAGACCAGTTAAGTAAAAAATCAGAACAGAAATAATACTAGTGCTGAATAATCAATATATTAAAGGGGATGATGATGATGATGATGATGATTGCAGTTGGATGCCCAAAATTTTCAAATGGCTGTATTGTTTGGATCTGTGTTTTCCCTGCTTGTTGTTGTTTGTGATGTGCTGGTGGTTTGTACTTGTGCAGATTGTGGCTGTGAAGCTCACAGGCTCTCATACCCATTTTTGCTTTGTGTGTGTCAAGCTGGTCCCCTGAGGCAGCACAAGTGCGGATGAGGATGGTCTGCCATGTCCCTCATCTCAGGATGTGGCAAAGAATTTTTGAGGGGGGGGGGTTCCCCATCACCTCGCCTTTCATGGGGACCGCCATCGCTTGACTTTTAAAGAAAGGAAAAAAAAAAACTTTGTTTTTAATCCGTCTGACGTTAAACTGATTCCTTTTGTTGGGGGAGGAATTAATTATGGTTCAGGTTTCGGGTTATTCATTTGGATGTTCTTAACACAGTGTTAATGTTGGATGGGACGCCGATGGCCCGGGGACGTCCACGCTCACACACGGTCCAACAAACTTCTCCGCTGCTTTGAGTGAACCACTTCACAAGGTTTATTCTGTTTTCCCCCTGAAAACCAAGCAGCGTGAGTTCGGGTTGCAATGTTCAGCGTTTTTATCACTGCGACGTGTTTTTTAAACAGCAGAGAGCAACAGCATTTGGTCCTTTTTTTAGGTTCAAATATTTATTTATTTTTATTTATTTATTTATTTATTTAACTAATCACTCTGGTCCAAGCTCATCAGTGCCTCTGTTATTTTATTTCTTTTGCTATTTGGACAATGAGAGACCGGTGATAGGTTTAAAAGTTAAGTCACACTTCTTAAAATTTAAAAATGTGATTCTGAGAGTCAGAGAATTTTCAGTAACAAATCGAACTCCGCAGCCAGTGCGTGGCCTTTTTGTCAGAGGAGGTCGGTGTGTGTCAGCAGGGTGACTCCGAGGCCACGGTGTGTGCGTGTGCAAGTGAATGCTTAAGTGTGTGTGTGTGTGTGAGAAGGCGAAGGTGAGCAAGAGCATCTGACCGTGTTGTCGTGTGGTTGGCAGGGCGGCAGAGGAGGCTATGGTGTCGGAGCTGCACGAGAACAACCCTGGGACAGAGTGGGAGCGCGTGGCGCGCCTATGCGACTTCAACCCCAAGTCCAGCAAGCAGGCCAAGGACGTGTCCCGCATGCGCTCCGTCCTTATCTCGCTCAAGCAGTCCCCGCTGGTCCGCTAGAGATCCCGGTCCCACTGAACTACAACTCCCAGCAGCCCTTGTGGCTTTTTTTTTTTTTTCCCCCTTTCCTCTCCCCCCTTTTCCCCCCCAGTGGCTGCGGTCCTGAAGGTTTCGAGAGCTGTTTTGGTATAAATAATTCTGGAGTATGAAATCGGTGTGTGTTTATATAAACAAATGCTCTCATGTATGTGTGGTGTTTGTTTTTTTTTTGTTTTTTTAAAAAGATATATATATAAATAATAACATCTCACACGTAAAAAAATATATATATATTATATACACACAATTATATTAATAAAGCATTTCAGGTTTTATTTCTATTCCTCTTCCTTTCTACCATCTTTTACGGACCAAACTCCATCAGGTGTGGTTGTTGTCGTCTTGTGACTTTATCGAACTATGCATTTCCTCTTCCAGCTGTCCAGGAATGAAATACAAAAACACATGTGTTCGTCCGGGTGTGTCCTCGTACATTCTAAGATGACAGGACGAGTGTGAACGGAAAAAGACACAACGTCCTTCATGCGCAGAACTGTACCGTTGTTGTTGTTGTTGTTCTCTGAAGGCAATTTATGATTAAATGTGGTAAACATTTAGCCTTTTGTGGTTTATTTTTCTATTCTTTATTCTTGTCCCAGTAAAAAAAATTTTAAGGACATGTGGACATTTTCTTTCTTGGGCTTAGCTTCAAAGTTAATGACTGTTGCGTTTTGTCTGTGTAAAATTCCCTGAAAGCATTAGTGTTCTGAACAGGGAATCTCTCTATCATGTGCTGTTTTGGGACGAAGAAGCAGTAGAACACCAGCACCAACCGAGCTCCTTAAAATGAACTGATGTGGTCCAGCCCAAGCAAAATCCTAAAGGGGGGGGGGAGGGAGGAGAGAGGAACTCCTGTGGTTTCCTGTCAGGGCATTGCATAGGTCATTCTGTAAGTGTTCTACTCTTTCATTCTGTTTGGTGGTGCTGGTCAGGAGGTAGGATATGGACCAAGAGATTGCCGGTTCAAACCTCCGACACTGCCATCATTGGGCTCCTTAGCAAAACCCTCAACCCAAAGTTGCTCAAGAGAGAGTGTCCTTCCAATTAGGACATGGCAGTCGCTCTGGATAAGTAATTCAGTTTTCATATCAAGAACGTGGGCTATAAGAATGGTTTTTTGATTGTCAAAAACTAGCATGCTATCCAACAATAAGGGCAGCATGGAACGTTTTATACGGTCAAACTGGTTCATCATGAATCCTGACAGGAGAGTGGCGGTTAGCATGACAAAAAAAAAAGTTAGATTCATTAGATCAATTTCAAAACATGAGATATGAATCTTTGCCTGGGGAGCAGTGATGGGAATGGTACCTTGCTTGAAGGCGTACATAGTGAATATTATCATACACCCTATGATAATAGAGAAGTTCTTACTTTCCTGCCCTTAAATTTCCTGTCAAAGGCAATGAGGCTTGTTTGCACTTGTAGACACGGTATGTGGACGCTACATGAAAGTAAGTAAGAAGAGCTTATGCTGAAGGAAATGAGGAAGATAGGAAGGGTAATCCCAGACTGAGCCCAGCACACATTTGGGAAAACCCAAGAACTTTTAGGTCCCACTGGGCTCAGACAGCTATTTCTGGCTCCACTTTGAGGTCCGAGTGGAAGCTCATCACCAGAGTTCTCTGAATGTGTTCCCAGCTGGACTTAACACTGTCTTTCTCTGTCTCCTCTGGTCAGAGATGACTGGAGTCAGACTTGTAGGTGGTGGTGATTGCTCCGGTATGCCAGAGATCCTTAATCAGGGGTCTTGGAAGAGTGTCAGCAGCAGGTCTTTCAGCATCAGAGCTGCCATGGTGGTGTGTAGAGACCTGGGCTGTGGGAACCCAGTCAATGTCTCTGTTACAAAACAGCCAGAAGCAACAAGCAAGAGCAACAGGGTTGTGACTGAATGCACGGGGCAAGAGTTCAGCGTTTCAGAGTGCGTCCAAGATCCCGTCCAGAACGATCCTTTCATTCTCAACATTGGAACATTCATTACCTGCTCAGGTAAATGATAATGTTTTGGTTCGGCCCTATAAAAAGAGTCAATATAATGAAGAATATCTTACTGTCCTAAATGGTCTCAGAGTCCGCAAGGCTGGTGGATGGAGCTGGACTCTGCTCTGGGAGAGTGGAGGTGAAGTCCACTCAGTCCTGGACCGCAGTTTGCGAGGCTGACTTTGACTGGAAGGATGATGAGGTGGTCTGCAGGGAGCTGGGCTTTGGGACCCCACTTGTTCTACATAGGGTGCTCTTTGGAGAAGGTGAACCAATCGAGACCAAAGAGTTCCAGTGTAAAGGCCCAGAGAAGCAGCTCATTGCCTGTGACACCTCACCCAGGGATGGAGACACCTCCACCTGCTTGTGTGGCAGTGCTGTGGGACTCACTTGCTCAGCTAGGTCTTTCGAAATGGAATCACAAGAGGTTGATTTGACGGTTTCATGATTTGCTGTATCCATTCTGCTCAGGACCTGAAGATGTCAGACTGGTGAATGGAAACAGTCACTGTGATGGAATTGTAGAGATGTTCCACAGTGGAAGATGGAGGACAATGAGGACTGAAATATGGTCCAGGAGAGATGCTGAGGTGGTGTGCAGACTGTTGAAGTGTGGCTCTGCTGTTGTAGCTAAACAGACAGAGGCTCTTTGCCGAGATCCTGAATGGGCCCTTCTGACTGATTGTGGAGGATCTGAGCTTGCATTGAGGGACTGTGCCATTTTCATTCACTTGCCTGCTGAGATCATCACCGCTGTCACCTGCTCAGGTATTGAGGAAAATTCACCTTATCGTCAGAGATCTCTGGGTTCTTCAACCTTTCCCTCATTGCTTTCACGTTTTAGCATTGCCACAGAAACATGTTATGTTCTGTGTTATCTCAAGCAGGTTCTGGGACAGTGATCTGTATGGGTTGCTTCTCAAATGTGCTCCATAAACCCCGTTTCCAGCTTTCCATCCAATGTCCATGCCTTATGCATTTTGCATGGCAGTAATGGAAAAACAGCCTAGTCCTCCAATGGAGTAAGACAAGGCTGCCCATGATCTCCATCTTTGTTTGGCCTTTAAAATGTAGAAAAGCAGAGATGACTGGCTGAAGAAACTTGAACCTTTGATATGTGGCAACATTCATAGCTATGAAAGGAACAGAGTGAAGAGGTTGCAGCTCAATCCTGGTTTAATGAATACCTAACCATACTACTCTGTATGTTCTAAGACTTCTTCAGGCTGGTGGACGGAGCTGGACTCTGCTCTGGCAGAGTGCAGGTAAAGTCCACTCACTGGACTACAGTGTGCAAGTCCAACTTCGACTGGAAGGATGCTGAGGACTCCACGCACTCTGAAAAGGGCGCTTTTTGGAGAAGGTCAACGCCCGTTTGGGACCACGAAGTTTCATTGTAAAGGCACGGAGAAGTGTCTACTTGCCTGCAGCACCTCAGGCAGCCCAAAGCATGCCTGCCATCTTGGCAAAGCCACGTGTCTTGACTGTTCAGGTAGGAACGAGAAGCAAGAGGTAGTGATGCTACAAGATTTGATGGACCTTCCTTGTGTAATCACTGAATGTCTCTCTTCCTTTTTTTGTCCAGGGTTGCATGGATTGAGACTGGTGGGAGGGAGCAGTCGCTGTACTGGGGGAGTGGAAGTGTATCATAATGATATGTAGAAGAAAATAAAAGCCATTAATAGAGATGATAGCCTCTCCAAAAAAGTGGCTTACTTGGTGTGCTGACAGTTGGACTGTGGCTCTCTTGTTGCATCGGCACTGGACACACATAACTCAGAGGACCAGGTTGTCTCCATTAACTGTCAAGGATCTGAGTCTTTTCTGTGGGACTGCCCTGTTCTGGGTGTTCCTGCTTCTCACTACTTCATTAAAGTGACCTGTTCAGGTAATGCAGCAACATGGCTTTGGGGAATGTGAAGGTTGGATCCTAAATTCAAGCAATTTCCCTGCATATTTAACCAACACTGAGGTGTAAAGACCAAGTGATGAATGTTCCATCACCATCCCAGGCAAACATCTAGGGATGTGTAGCACTAGTACACTAGTAGGTTTGGGATGAAGCCTAGAGTTTTCATTAGTCATTGGTTGGACCCGTTCATTCAATTAGCTTAATCTTTCCCAATTCTGGGAATATCCTCCAAATCTCTAAACTACCATCAAGAACTCAAGTGAACTTACTCCTGGAGACAGATTTTTTTTTACCTGTATTAGTGGCACGAGGCTGACCACTGCTTTCTCTTCATTGGCAGGTCTCCTAGAGAAGCCCACCATCTCTTTGTCTACTCCCATCGGAATGTCCAGGGGTCCACAGGGTCCAGAAGCATTCAGGGGCTACGAGTTCACCATCACCTGCTCCTCTCATTACCCAGGAGGCTCCTTCCACCTGAGACTGCCCTGGACCAACAGAAGCCACACCCAGATGGTTTTCAATTGTCGGCCTCCTTCCTTTTTCCTGCAGCCGATGATTCTCACCAGGGCAGCTACAGCTGTGTCTACGAAAAGGAAATGCCCATCACTTTGGAATTATACTCTCGCATTTTCATCAAGGTTTCAGATTTCAAGCATAACTTCTCCTCTGCGAGTGACCCTATTTCTCTCACCATCACAGGTAACCATGGCAAGCCATGACGTTGGTGTCCTGGTGAACGCAGTGATTTGATTACCACTGGGGGTGCTGGTGGTCTAGTAGTAGGACACTCACCTATAGACCAAAAGGTTTCAGGTTTGAATCCCACCTCCAGCACTACCACCATTAAGTTCCTGAGCAAGACCCTTAACCCCGAGTTGCTATTGATTGCCATCCTTTCCACTTTGCCCAGACCTCTAAATGTAGCCTCTTTAGTCCTATGGTGTCCTAAACCACATCCACAAGTCCATAATGGAGAGCTGGAGGAGTTTTTCGGTGGGTTGAGAGAAAGTTAACAGGCAACTACTAACCTCTAGTGATAGCAATGTCAGCCTTGTAGTTTTTAAATGAAGAGGAAACATTTGGACATTATTTTGTTGTTATACTGACTGTGTGCGTGTGTGCACATTTCAGAATCTACAATACCTGCGGCCATCTCCAGATTCGTGCTTGTGCCATCTCTGATGCTGATAACCTGCTTGTCCATCTACCTGATCTTCAAGAAATGGGGCCATTCCTTCATTAAAAACTCAGCAGGTCAATGACTAATATCTATTTTTAGCTCTGTTCTGACTTGTGAAGGTGACTATTAGTCATTGTGAATACACAGTGACCCACACACGCACACCATCCAGCAGGGGTACCTAGCATCCAGGAAGCAGTGATGGGGATGGTGCCTTTCTCAAGGGAATCTCAGGACAACCTAAAAGTCTTCTGATCTTCTGATCCTGGGGATTAGTCCCTAAACAGTGGGGCATTGCTATTCTTTTCCAATGCTTAGGGTACCTACCACACGGGGAGCAGTGATGGGGATGATGCCTTGCTGAAGGGAAGCTCAGGACAACCTATAGGTCTGGGATTCAAACTCACTGTTGTAAGTCGCTCTGGATAAGAGCGTCTGCTAAATGCTGTAAATGTAAATGTAAATGTAAACCCACATCCTTCCGATCCTGGGGCCTAGTCCCTATACAGTGGAATATCGCTATTTTTATCCCACGTTTAGGATACCTACCACACGGAGAGCAGTGATGGGGACGGTACCTTGCTCAAGGGTACCTCAGGACAACCTAAAGGTCTGGGATTCAAACCCACAACCTTCTGATTCTGGGGCTTAGTCCCTAAACAGTGGGATAGCACTATTTTTATCTGTTGTTTAGACCATCACTTTTCTGTTTTGCTCCCAAAGCCAAGACAGTGGGTCACAATAGTGGAAACACTGAAGAGAAACCTGGAGCGGGATATGAGTAATAAAAGAAAATAGAAAAAGAGGAGTGACTGAATGTCTGATTTTTTTCTTTCTGGTTTTCACCTGCAGGTCAGGAGGCCAAGAAAATAGAGCTGGTCTTCCTGTCACCCAGAGCTGAAAAGGTTAAGTGAAGAGCTGCTCAATGGCAGCAGGTGGACATTTGAGTGGACATTTTTGTCCCAAACAGGGATCTGCTTTGCATTACACCAGTTATTAATTGCATACACAATGTTTAGAGTTGAAATTAATAAGTAATTAAATTATTCTGAAGAAAACTGGAGCTGAATCTCATTTTCATCATTAATAGTAAAACCAGCAATTTTGTTTTCTGCTGCTTTTTGCTTGATTTCTTTGTTCATAATTGGCAGAAGTGAATATTTTCAACACAATTCTTAACCATGACGGAACAAAAACATGATTTTGAGTGTTTTGTTCTTGTATTTCAAATAATAAAAAAAGAAATATCATTTATAAATGTATTCAGACCCTTTAATGACCATGACTAATGAGTGTCCTCCTTTTATTCGTGGTCCTTTCACAACTTCTGCACCAAACTGAATTCTTCAGGGCTCATTAGGAACACGCCTGTCTCTAAGGTTTTGATGGTGTCTTTCAGAGTAAAAACCAAGCCATGAGGATGAGAGATTGTACAAGGAACAAGCGCCAGACCCCATACAAACATAGTGGTGGCAGTATCATGCTCTGTAACCCTGGCAGACTAGTCTTGCTTCAAGTCAGTTTAGGCAATAAGACACTGTTCTATCAATGGACATAATTAGCAGGGTTACCCAGAACTTGATGACTAACAGGTTACACAAAAGTAAATCGAAAAGAAGACAAGGCCCATGTGGACAAATGCACAAGTGAATGTGGTTCGAAAACCAAACAGAGACAAGGACGATGAAGGACCCATGCTCAGAAGCTCCTCTACCAAGCAAGGAGAGTTGGCCTACAGGAGAATCAAACTGGGGTAACGAGTGATTGGACCTGAATTGGACAGACTGGGGACTGTATATGTGACTATAAGATGGACAAATGACTTTTTCATGCAGGAGCAGGAACATAGGAAGACCGAAACCAGAACAAAGTCCATGTGGGTTGAAATCTGTCAGTTGGTAGAGGCATCCTCAGATGAAACCATGGTCCTGGTGACGTGACGTTGCGAATTTGGCATTTCCTTAGTTCAGATTCAGAATCGTTACACTCAGCCTCAACGCCCCTTTCCCCTTCCTTTCTCTTGGAACTCCTTAGGTGGTGGCAATGGTGGAGCTGCAGTCCAGCTGTCTGCATACCACAGCAGCTTCACTCATGGACCAGGAAACTCCTCCCACTCTCCTACACCCTCTGCCAACAAACACATTCACTGTCCCTTCGTAGCAACTGCTCTCGTCCACCAGTCTCACATTTGGGCCTGGAAAGAGGCAACAAAAAAAACTTGTTGTTTGCAGACCCATTTTTGAATGGGGGTGTTCGACCCAGGTAATGCTGCAGCGAAATTGCCATCACTGGAGGATGTGGAAGTTCTTTTTTGGTCCACCTGAGTTGTGGGAGGTTAGTACTGGGCTATCTGCCTGTGTGAAAGAAGATTAAATATTTCTTACATTTGTAATCCATTAGTTGTTGCAGTCCTCAGATCTGAAAAAAGCTAATTAGGCATAAGTGGCAAGGAAGTGGGATACGTTTACTGGCAAGGCAGGTGTTGGACATGCGGAAAGAACTTGGATCACGGTGAATTTTAAGTGAAAGTGACTATTCGTCAGTGTAAAACACAGCACATAGTGAACCACAACCAAACATATCCTCTGTATTTAACACCCACACACACAAAATTTGGGGCAGCGGTGGCCTAGTGGTTAGGAAGTTGGCCCCGCATCAGAAGATTGTGGGTTTGATTCCCTCACAAGTAGGTTGCCCTGAGATACCCTTGAGCAAGGTACTGTCCCCGTCACTGCTCCCTGGGTGCTTTCAATAGCTGCATGGTGTTTGTGTGCATGGGTTAAATGTAGAGGTCCAATTTCATTGTGGTTCATGTGTGCTGTGCTGTGACCTCACAATGACAAAGGTTGTCACTTTCACACACTGTCCAGCAGGGGGTGTACATATGCAGCACCTGGGGAACAGTGATGGGGAGTGAGGTTGTTGATCTTGCTTCCCATGTTGGGTTGGATCACTAGTGTTTTTGTTTGCTCAGTATTTGATTGTCTCGGCAGAGGTTTATCGGAAAAGTGTGGTGTCCTGGGCTGTGGGTCTGGGAGTATTGGGCTACTTAGACCCGTGGGAGGGAAAAGAAAGACAAAGGCAAGAAATGTGTCATACGATGATTATCAGGTTCAGTGGGAGGACATCACTCGGGAAGGGACCCAGCTGTGTCCCTTTTTACAGATAAAGACACTGTTTCTGTGTGTAATTATCTGACAGCACTAATTACTGGGTGACCAATTTATTGTAGCCATTTTTGTTTTTAAGTGAGATTACTGAATTGAAATAGGAGCTCATTTCCAATTAGTGGGTCCAGTTTGTTCCTGCAGCTCAATGGGAGACACATCTGGAGACGTGGGTGGATAGGACATCATTCTCTTAACTTTTTGCTCTTCTTTGGACTGGATTTAGTCATTTAGCATCAGTTTGGACTGTTGTCTTCTAGAAGAGTTAAAAACCGTCCAGTGAGAGCTGACATATCCAGCACTTGGGGAGCAGTGAGGGGCCCAGTATCATGGTCAAGGGTACCTACAGGGTGGTGGTGGTCTAGTGGTAGGGTACTTGCCTATGGACCAATGGCTCAAGAGGTCCCAGGTTCAAATCTCAGCTCTAGCACTACCACCACTGGGTCCCTGAGCAAGACTCTTAACCCTTAATTAGGAACTGGAAGTTGCTCTGGAAAAGAGCATCTGCTAAATGCCGTAAATGTAAATGTAAGAGCAAACTACTCCAGTTATGGGACCTAATCCCTAACCACAAGGCAACCACTATCCTTTGTGATGTTTCTTAAAATCTTTTTTTAATGATCCCTTAAATATGGACTGTGATTTTAGTGAACAGAATTAACACAAAGTGAATGTCAGTCACTAAACACAGTTCTGATACATCTTTTCTGATTTGATTTGAATTGATTGTTTGAGGGTTGTTGTGAGTAATGTGTTACTACAGGCTATAAAACTACCAGTTACAAAATGTTTCAGTTTCTGCTAAAAAACTAAAAAGGACATGTTTTTAAGCACAAAGAAAAATATAATGACATTAAATGAAAAAAGATACAAAAAATACAATCAATGAACTCAGGAAAAGCAGTGCTGTTCCATTGTCTGCTGCACAGCCCCCCTAGTGGTAAAAGTGTGTAAAACCACTCTTTTCCACTGATCTGAGAGCAGTCCTGCTGTGCATGCTAAAAGCAATGAGTACGCTGAGCAGATCTGTGATCAGAGAAAAGCAGGCGCTGTCCTGCCTGTCCTACATGAGAAGATGAGCATCAGTAGGACGACTGCTGGAGCTCGATACTCCATCCTCTGTGGTCCAATGTCCCTGTCCGTCAGTTTGGTGACGTGAACTTATGTATGAGGATGCTTGCATTTCTGTAGACAGGAAGCGAGTGAAGTGCAGAATGCAACCCTGATGAAACCTTGGCCACCAGTTCGTGCTCAGTCTGGGCTTCTCAGCGAGTCTGGATTCATTTGCTAAAGATCCTGAAGTTTGCTTTTGTGTTTTCCTTCCTTCTTCAGTTTCCTGTTGTCAATACCTTATTAAGCATGTCTCATCAGGGTTTAGCACAAAGCTCTACCCTTTCTTAAGTGTTAACAGCAAGGGACAGGGTGTCACAGCTCTTGTGGGGATAGGGTCAAGTGCTAGGACTCCAAACAGGTTTTTTTTTTTTTTTGAGCTGCACTCCAAATGTAGGATTTTGTGGATTTTCACAATCAATCATCAGCTGTGCAAGGGCTCAAAGAAGATCCCAGTGTGTCATGGTCCTTTAGAAATCACTACTTTGCTTGAGTAGCTGGAGAGCTTTACGTCATTATTGCGAATTCCTCTGAACATCTTGCATTTTATTCCCCTTCCTGATGTCACATGATGTCCTAAATGTGCACTTAAGTGCAGCAGTGAGGTCTCAAAACTGCACCACTCCTCTAATATCATTGCATACGGGCCAGGTCACGTATAGAATCACCACTGATCTACTGGGAATAAAGCAGCTCTGTTTGAGACACTGAAGATGGGGAAGGTGAGCATCCATCCATCCATCTCTCCCTCCCTCTCTCTGACATCGGAGATCCCCCATGAGGGACAATGGAGATTGCACAGCAATTTCTTCCACTACAGCAATGTGAAGTTGGTGAGTAGAGGGCTGGATGCGTGAGGAGTATACTGGTACTGAATTTCAAGAATAAGGGTGATGAACAGAGCTGTAGTAACTAGAGGGATAAAGAGTAGGGAGAAGCTTGAGGAGCAGCTGGAGAGAGGAATGAAAGTGAGTAGGACAAAGACAGAATACGAGTGTAAATGAAAGGTTGGACAGCGGAGTGGCGAAGAAGGAAGGAGTAGAGGAGTTGAAGGTGGAGGAATTGAAATACTCGGGGTGGAAGGTTCAGAGTAACGGCAAGTGTGGAAGAGAGGAGAAGAGAGTGCAGGAGGTTGGAATGGGTGGAGAAAAGTGATAGGAGTAATCTGTGACAGACGGGGACCAGCAAGAGTGAAAGGGAAGATTTACAGGACAGTAGTGAGACCAGCTATGTTATACGGATTGGAGATGGTGGTGCTAAAAAAAAGACAGGTTTTGTTTTGTTTTTTGTTGGTTAATCCAAACAGTGATCTAGGTCTGAACCTTCGTTTGGCACTCTGCAGCCTGCTGCAGTAAAGCCTTTGTTCTCATATACTATATATAGATTTTTTCTAGCAAAATATGAAGTAATGAATGGTAGCTCAGGACTTTGCATTGTACTGTTTCCATTGGAAAAAAAGGAGTCTCTGCTTTTAGGATTTTAGCCTAGAAGACCATTGCCCACTTTGAACCATATTTGAGTGAATATTTATTTATAGTTCTCAGTTTATTAGACTTTTTACAGTGATAATCATGCCTGAAGTGGGACAGTCAGGGATATGAAGAAAGTAGACAGAAGAACAAGACGTAAAAAAAAAACGTAGGGAAAAGAGGCAAGAGAGGACATGCAGGCGGTCGAAGTGAAAGATCAAGATGCAGCAGACAAGAAGACATGAACCAGAAACAGCAGAAAAAAAATTGTAATTAATGCATCTTCTTTGGATTTCTAGTGGTCCAAAAATCCAAGGCACTGTTTTAAGGAATAAAAAAGTAACCCCCCCCCCAAAAAAAAATGGATGCATTTGTTTTCTTTTTAATACCTTTAATAGTGCACTTTGACTGTGATTAATCTGTACAGCAATAATATTAATAATAAAAAAGATAAAACATTCTTTGCATTTTTGTAACTTAAAGGGGTAACATTTACAATAAAATAACATACAAAAAAGGAACATTATATCTGTGCTTAAATACTCAAAGCTTTAAATTAACTTTCATTGTCATGCGTTATCTTAAAGTACACACCCATGTTTACAAGGACTATGTTAGCGGGACTTTTATTTTTTAAACGGTGGAAAATGCTGCATTTGGAAAGCAGGAGCGCCAACTTGGGATGAGCTAGACACAAATCAGCTCAAAGGCCCAGATTATAAAGCTTTATTTTTAATGTTTACTTCTTTGCAGGTTAACACTGTCAAGATCCAAAAAAAAAAAAAAATTTGCTAAAATGAAAAATTTAGCAAAACAAAAAATATTTTACAGTTTAGTTCCAAAAATTCAAGGTTTGGTGTCTTGGTTTAGCACTAGAACTGATGTCTAACATCACAACTTTACCTGTGCATTTAAAGGAACGTTCTGGCTTCAACATTGGCTTGGATTTCCCAGCATTCTGAGCAGCTTCCATCATTTTTTCATCCGTCAAGCATTTGTCTTCCGGAATTACCTCCAGGTCCAATCTACACAATATTTGTTTTTTTTTGCGTAAATCTGCACATCTACATCCAATTCAATCACAGCTCAGGTTTCCCCGCCAACCTTCGCGATGCATCACCTGAAGGGGACGTCCCTGGTTTTTAAACCTAAAAAATGTCTTTGTCTGAAGACCCTGCAGCGCCGCACTTTACAGAACACAGACATGTTTTCGAACGATGGCCGCAGTGCTCTTTTAAGTAGCTGGACGCTAAAATATTGGACGCTATTCGATACGACTCCCGCTTCTTTTGAAGCGTGATATATTCGTCATAAATGTGTAAAGTTTTTCATCCCTCAGCTAAATAGTCACCCGAGCATCCTCTCCCATTTGCATATCAGGCTCTGCTGTCGCCTCTCGCACGTTTACCTGGTTCCTTCTTGGTTTCTCATGTGCACATCCTCAGTTTTCCACTTTGAGAACCGTCAATGTCGCTTTGGGACTGTCCTTCTGGGCACGTTTTTTGGTCCTCCACTACAATTGGTCTACGTTCTCCTTTTCCTGATCGTCAAGGTGTTCCAGCCACCATCTTTCGTTTATTACTCCTGTCTATTCTGCGCTTTCTTCTAGAACCCTCCATGTTTACCCATTCATCCACCCATCCATCCATCCATCCATGAGCATATATGCTGTACGTAACCATACAGCTGAGGCTCGACAGACTAATAATACACATTCAGATAACCTCTCTCTCCCACACATATAAGTGTACATATTATTTTGCGGTAGGGTGCCAGTGCATGGAATACATCAACGACAAATTTGAGGGTCCAAAACTCTGAGAGCACTAGAGAACAATATTACATACTTTTCTTCATCGTTTGAATGGGCCACAAGCTGGATCTCAACATAAAGACTTTGACTGTGCTGTAAACTTAAACACTCTCCCTGCTAGCTGAATTTGACTAGGATGGATCCAAGAAAGGTCACTCATGGTAGCATACTGGGACTGGGCCATGAGTCAGGTCATTTTTCTTTATGGTAAAAGGCTAGGACTGGGCCACAAGCTGGGTCACTTGTCATCATGTAGTGGACTTGGATTAGGCCACAAATCAGGTCAGTTTTCATGGTAGTATATTAGGACTGGGCCGTGTGTCAGATCACTTGTCACTGTAGTAAATTTGGACTGGGATGTAAGTCAGATCAGTTTTTGTCATAGCAGTAGCATTTGACTGGGCCACAAGTTAGGTCACTTTTCATCATGGTAATAGACTTGGAGAGGACCACAAGTTTAATTATTTGTTGTCATGGTAATACAACTGGATTAGGCCTCACAACAGGTCACTTTTGCACCTTCACATTGGATCATGATATGAGTCCAAGTCATAAGCCCGGTCATTTTTGGTTGCATGCTTTGTCTGGGCTCACCAACCCCGCCCAATCTACAGTGTTTCTGGACCCTTAATGATATAAAGAAAAGAATGTAAATCGGGAACTTTTTCACTAGTGTCCTCACATTTCTTGACCCAACTGTATCTCTAGATCTAATACACACACACACACACACACACCTACACACACACACACACACACACCAAATATCGTCTTGCTTCTCAGAAGCAGTAGCACCCCCTAGTTCATGTCCCTCCCTGTGACAACGTCACTGGTCAACGACAAAAGCAATTTTTGTCGTCACAATGTCCCTTTATAGCTTTTTTCTGAGTCAGCGTGCAGTCCCTGTCTGCGTGCTCTTCCTCACCTTCCTCGTCCTCTCCAAGGGGAGTGTCCTCAGAGATGAAGGGGAAATAAAATAATAAAAAAAAGCACCAGTCCAAGTGCGTGTCTTCATTTGTCCAGCAGACACGTGAAGGAGTCTCGTATTCGCACAAGTTCGGAGACACACAGCTGGCCGTACAACTTGTTGTACCACTCTGGGCAGCGCCCCCTGCAGGAGAGAGAGACATTAGTGTGTGAGGCTTCCATCCATCCATTATCTGCCGCTTGTCCCAAACGGGGTCGCGGGGGAGTGCTGGTGTCCAACCCAGCGCACACAGGGCGAGGACGGGGGTAGCTGGACAGGTCGCCAGCCCATCGCAGGGAGGAGCAGGACAGGGACAGTACCTTGCTCAAGGGTACCTCAGGGCAACCCATTGGGAAGGGGTTCGAATGATCCTCCGATCATGTGGCTGACACCCTAACCACTTGGCCACCGCTGCCCCCCCTGTGTGAGGCTTGTGAGTGTTTGTTCTGGAAGGGTGTGTGTGTGTGTGGTACCTGCAGTCCGTCCTGGAGATGTGTGTGAGGCGGCTTTTATTGGTCCCACAGGGTTCGATGAAGTAGCGTGATGTCAGGACGTTGGCCCGCACCCCCAACACTGCCGCCGCTTCGTGATCCACCGAAACACACACCAGCGCACACGCACCTTTGTGTAGGTCTGTGACCCACGATCTACAAGACACACAGCTTTAGTGTCTATTATCACACACCACCACTAGAGGGCAGTATAGTGCCATTAGTTGGACTAGAAGATTATGATTGGTTAAATTAAATTATTATTATAGGTAGTGTAGTTATATTACTTATGGGACATCCTGTATATAAGCATGGTGTTGAGACCTCTTTGAGTGAGTGTGTATCTCACCTGAGCACCACGTAGTCTGTGGGTGGGTGGGGAGCCATGTTGTTCCGGATGTACTGATAAACCTCGCAGGACCCGTCGAGGCTCTCCACCACCCTGTTCTCTAACAGGTCCTCATCCCAGCGTCCCTGCTCACGCAAGATCCGTTGCAGGATGTCCTCTGGTGCTGCCGCCACCTCCATGCACGCCTTCCACTGCCGCAGGGTCCGTCCATCGTTTACCTGACGGGAGACGCAACATCAGCTTTACTGCATCAGTTTAAACCCAGAGAGTCAACAGAGCGGCACGGGGGGCACCAAGACATTTACACGGACAGGACCCTACAGATGTCGAAGCAAGCATATATTTTTTTTTAACAAGGACGAGAATAGCGATAGGCCTCATCTCTTAGATGTTCAGAAAAAAACAAACAAAAAAAAAACCACATCGCCATAGCAACCGACAGCCACTTAATATAATATATATTAATATAATTTAATATAATTTCATATAAATGTCTTTTGTTTCATAGCATAAAATATGTCGGTACGACTAGATTTCTCCTCCAGGGGCCTCATTATATTGCGGGAAATAGAAAGGTTAAAGAAACATAAATTTTGGCCCTAAAATCACACTAGAATCGAATCATTGTCCCCGTCCAAATTAATGAAATAGTTAAATTATTAACTAAAGTCACGTTTGATTAATGTCCTGGATCCGATTAAGTGCCGATGCTCAGACCCTCCCTGTCCTTCATACAGGACGGTATAGGAGCAGGCATGTACCTTCCTGCAGGCCAGTTCGGGGATCCCGCAGCTTTCATACCCCCTGAATCGGTCCTTGACCTCTTTCAGCAGCGTCTGCACCACCTCCTTCACAAAACTCCTAGGACCGTCCAGTAGCTCGTCCATCCGCACCGGACTCAGAGCCTGGTCCACATAGGAGTTCCTACAACGGGACAACTCCTCCGGCACCTGAGAGAGAGAGAGAGAGAGAGAGAGAGAGAGAGAGAGAGAGAGAGAACTATGAAAAGATGCACTTGTGGGTGGAGTCTGAGTAAGAAGAAAGTGAAAGCGAAAGTGATTACCCTTGTCATTGTGAAATGCAGCACAGCACAACACAACGAAAAAACCTCTGTGTTTCACCCATACACACACATGCAGCAGGGGGCAGCTATTGAAAGTGCCCAGGGAGCAGTGATGGGGATGGTACCTTGCTCAAGGGTACCTCAGGGCAACCTACTGGTGAGGGAATCGAACCAACAATCTTCCGATCAGGGGCCAAACCCCCGAACCACTAGGCCACCGCTGCCCAAAATGAAAAATGATGGAGTGATAAAGTAAATATCTCAGTAAAGGGTGGCTTGAGCTCATCCTGTTTGTATGTGTGTGTGTGTGTGTGTGTGTGTGTGTGTGTGTATCCTGTCAGCTTCCTCATTGCGTGCGCTGGTGTGTGTCCTGCCTTTTCCCCTATGTGTGTGTGTGTGTGTGTCCTGTCATTCTTTAGGCCCTTTTCCTGCTCACCCCCGCCATCCTCCCTCACCCCCCCTTTTAGTCCAGATAAGTCCACCTCCACATGGTCCTCCATTTCCAGCAGGGGACCCAGATCGAAGATACTTTCCTGCTGTAATTTACTTAGAGGGGCTATAATTAGCCCGTTGCCACAGAAATAACAGATAAATATGAAACGATGGACTCGACTCAACTTTACCCAATAAAGGGGTCATTAGAGTTCAAAGGGGAAAAATAGGGAGGCCAACCAGTGTGTGTGTGTGTGTGCGTGTGTGTGTGTGTTATATAACTACATTGTATAATGGTGTGCTGTCAGCCTTCAATTCAGGTTTTGAGCTTCTGCTGACTTTCATTATTTCATGCTTATCGAATTAAACTCAGGACAGGCGCATTGTGTGCGTGTGTGTGTGTGTGTGTGTGTGTGTGTGTGTGGCCACACTGGGCTTCTCAAGGTCTTCAGGTGTGCATTCAGTATATGTAGAGACCTGGTGTATCTCACCTGGCTGATTGACATTTATCCTACTGTAGAATAAATGGTGAAGCATGATGTGTGTGTGTGTGTGTGTGTGTGTGTGTGTGTGTGTGTGTGTGTCTAACCTCGAAGAGCTTCCTGCACTCCTGGATCATGTGCGCCAGGCCGTGTGTGGCTGCAAGGTTTTCATTTAGGTCCCTTTGGTCAGGCTTCCCCAACGCAGTCTTCCTGCTCATAACCCTGCAGGACACACACAAACACAGGGTTCAATGACCATAATCAGTTGAAAGCAGAAGTGTGAGACGGTAACAATGGTCCCTGATCACACACCTTGGGGAGGACGTGTCCCTCCGGACGGCGTTGAGGTGGAAGAGCGAAGGTGCCACACACACCGCCAGGTTCATGCAGGTCATCTGGTTCTCCCTCACATTGGCCGTGACGTCGCTGAGGAAACACAGCAGTGTCTGCAGCGCCTCGCGACTCTCGTCTGGCAGCAGGAGGACGGCAGCACGGACGGCCCGGAGACGTTGGTCCACAGGCATGTCTGAGAGAGAGAGACAGCATTGTTTTATTAAAATGTGTCTAACTGCAATAAAATAGGTACTTTTGCAGAAATAAGGCCTTACATTTACATTTACATTTACGGCATTTAGCAGACGCTCTTATCCAGAGCGACTTCCATGTCCTAATTACAGAGAAAGTGCCCCTGGAGCAATTCTGGGTTAAGGGTCTTGCTCAGGGACCCGGTGGTGGTGGTGGTAGTGCTAGAGGTGGGATACGAACCTGGGACCTCTTGATCCATAGGCAAGTACCCTACCACGAGACCACCACCACCACGCCTTGTGGTTCCTGATTGGGCTGTTGGTCACGGGTTGCATTCTGGGGGCAGCTTAGGGGATGGTTTGGGTGAATGGACTCCTGTCCAGGGTGGAGACCATGATGGCATTTTAAGTATTATGCCCTGCAGGACTATGAAGAGGGTGAATGAATGGTAAATGTCAGTTATGTGTGTGTGTGTGTGTGTGTGTGTGTGTGTGTGTGTGTGTGTGTGTGTGTGTGTGTGAGCAATGCGACGGCTGTTATCTCCACCCTCAGGCTGTGGGAATGAAAGACGTAGTGCCGAGAGCGTGCGCATGCACACACACACACACACACACACACACACACACACACACACACACACCCCGGCACATAGAGCCCACTTGTTTAAGAGGAATGCAGGGACCTCCCTAAGTCTTTAGGTGGGCTACACACACACACACACACACACACACATATTGAGAATGTTTTCAGAGGCATATTTTCCTCATAAATCCCAAATTCAGTCCCACCAAAGAATCTGTATTTGGATAGAATTCCCATTTAACACTGTCAGTGCACACTAGAGGGCACTCTTAAAATAAAATAACAAAAAACTAAATTATAAAAGAAAAATTGAAAACAAATGGCTGTCTATAGAAAAAAGTCCAGCCAATCTTCGTCCACCGTTTTCACGTTTTCCAACCCCAGCTGTAGGATTTTGCACTGTTGTCATCACAACGACCTTGACAACCAATCAGCAGCAGGCACTCAATGGCGGCGGGCGACGGCTGCTGTAGAAAAGTGGAAAAATAGCAGAAATAGATGGAACGACACCAAAACACGCAGTGATGAAAGAATCCCTTTAATTGGCCTGGAATGGCGTCTGGATCTGTTCGGTTCCATTGACTTCCATTCATTTGGGGCTGTATTTTAAAAGAGGTGCACGAGGAAAAAACATGACATCGTTTTCTCACTTCCTGCTCTCAGTGTTTGGCGGTTCTGCTGCAGTGGACCAATTGGCAGGCCAGGTCTCTACAGGAGGACAAAGAGGGTCCTTGAGGAGGAAGGAGGGGCTTGCTGTTGTCCCGGAGTGACGCGGACTCTTCTGAGTGCTCTGTGGCAGCGATGAAGGGGCTAATTTGCAACTTTTATTGGACAGCTAAATGTCTGGAGACGCCCCGGCGCTGAGGAGTGTGTGCAGTGAAGTCACACACTGGGTGATTCAGAAAAGCCCTGTAATTCACGGCTGCCGACACATCACCCCGCAGCCATTTCCTCTCCTGGGTTGGCTCGTTTCCCCCATCGTGCTCTTGCACAACCCGTCATAACGAGGGTGATGATTAGCATCTGCAACCTTCAGCAGAAGTGTTGCTCATTTCTCGAACATCTGGAGGAGTGTCTAGGTGTTCCTCTTTGTGAAACAGTGAAAGTGACTACATAAGTGAACGTGACCTAGCGATGGAGACGGTACCATGCTCAAGGGCACCGTTAACAGTGACGATAGTGAATTTTGACTTTAAAGCTGGTTAGCACGAAACTCTCTTTGTGTTTAGACTGGAGTTACATGGTTTGGACATGTACTGTCTCACTTTCATACAGAACAGAGGGAAACAAAGACTAAAGAACTTGAGTCCTTACAGCGATAAATCTGTAGAAAGGTATCGGCCAGCTTGCTGGTGAACAGGGGCTCGGGCAGGTCCCTGAAGTACTGCTTCAGCATATCCGCCACATCATAGGCTGACTGGCCTTCGTAAGTGACCCCACTGCCGTCGGTGCCGCACGACTCGTTCATCTGCCGGAGTGCCTGGATCCGGGATTTAACCCCCGACTTACGGAACAGCCCCACCTGCAGGAGAAGACAGAGAAATGGAAGGTTACGTCTCCACAGAGCCAAGACGGTCCCCCCAAGAGTTGTCTGGACACACGTCAGCAAAAGAGAGGATACTCACACTGACCTCAAAGGCCTCAACAGGGTTAGTTTCCCGAAAATTTCTGCTCAAACCTTTCTTTGGGATGCTGTTCTAAACCTTCCTGCTTTTACAGCATTAAGACCCAGAAGAAAGGTTGATTTTTGGATTAAAAAAATGCAACAAAACAAACAAAAGTTTTCTAAATGAAATGGAAAAATTTTATCTTGCATAAAAACAGTGACCATGGATTTGACTGCTAATTGTAACTTCTGTTTTAAATTCAATATTTTCTTTAATTTTAACGTAAGGGACAATCAAAGCTCAATGAGCCCCCGAAACTTCCATATAAGGTATTGTTTTTCCTAGCTATGGAGATTTACCAAGGGTTTTAGAGGAAAAAATGTAATGAAAAAATGAAAAATATCCCATTTTTTCAGTGCGGTCTCAAACTTTTGGCCTGTTCTGATATGAAACTCCAAAGTACATTTGGATCTCCTATAAAGTGTTTTTTTCTAAGGTTTTGTTCCAAAAACAACCAATTCAGTGCAGAATTAATTTTTTTATTTTATTTTTTTTATTTTGGAAGAAGTGGCCCCATAATTACGATGAACTAAAGAGTCCTGGACTGAAAACGCACCCATCCTCCCTTCTTTCGATGGATCAGGCTGTGGGACTTGTAAACACAGAATGTAAACACAGGAAAGAAAGACTTTTCTGCGAGAATTCGGCGTCCGGACTTACATAACTTTGTGTATAAAACAAAAAACAATGCTAAAAATATCCGAATAGGAATGAGGACAATGTATGGTTCGGCTGTAGAGCTTGTCCAATCAGAAACTGGCAGAAAGCCAGTATTTCTAGGCACCGCCCACAAACGGCATCTGATTGGATCAAGAGTGTAATGAGGTATATGCAGAAATTTGATATAGATATTACAAAGCTTTTATTAACTTGAAATTTCAAAAATTTTACACTGAATTTTGGGTAATAAAAAAGCAAATGTCCAATACAAAACGTAGGCCGCCCCAATATTCTGCATCCACCGGATAGAGGACCAAATGAATCATTCTGGAGGGACACCTGCTTGAACAAGACCAGTCACTGCATATAAGGCCAGCCCAGGGTAAAACCAACAGAAGCAGACCACCCGTGGCAAATCCCACCAGAAGGAGATCAACCATGGCATGTCCCACCAGGAGGAGACCAGCCCTAGTTAAGCCCACCAAAAGGATACCAGAAAGGAGGAAATATTACTGGAAGGTGACCAGCACTAGTTAATGAGACGAGAAGGAGACCACTTATGTAAATCCCCTCGTAACGAGACCAGCCCTGGCAAATGCCACTCAAGGAAAACCAGTCGTGGCAATCCCCAGAGCTAGAACCTTACTAGTGGATCAACAATGTGACCGTGTAAAGGAATGGTCTCCATTCCTTCAACCCAGCATTATTTGTGTATGTGTGTGTGTATGTGTGTGTGTGTGTATGTGTGGACACACCTGGTCCAGGCAGTGGTTGCGGAGGTACCGCATGGCCTGCTGGATGCCCTGTGGGAGGGGCTGTCCACTCCTCTGAACGTTCACCTGCAGTGGGACGCCGAACACACTCTGGTCCTTAAAGTCCCGCACCTTTGTCCGCTTCATAAACTTCGGCACGGCCCTGAAAAACACACACACACACACATATGTGGTTACTAGAGTGTCACTTTGCAACAGGATATTGCACCACAAGCTCCACAAAGAGCTGGCTGAGGTTCCAGGGGGTTGAGAAGAGACGTTTTGGGGACAGTCTTGAGAGACCTGGGTGACTACTGTTGTCTCACAGCTCTGAAATTATAATATATATGTAAATACACATCCTGTGTGTGCATGTGTGTGTAAAGGAAATGTCTAGAGGCTGAGGGCAGCTGAAATCTGTTTCCTCAGAAAGAGGACAAACAACAGAAAGATTAGACAATGGATTCTCTCTCTCTCTCACACACACACACACACACACACACACACACACACACACACACACACAGCCTTGAACTTCCGCACACCGGCTGTTTGTCTCTCAGACTGTGTGTGTGTGTGTGTGTGTGTGTGTGTGTGTGTGGGTGAATTTGTGTGTGTGTGTGATTTCTGATGCCTTTGCTCTACACTGTGGCCACTTTATCAGAAACCCCTCTCTTGCGGTTCCCTCCTGCACGTGGAGCCTGGCTGTGCTGCACCACTTCCTATGGAGATGCTTCCTGACCAGTTGCTCCAGAGGGGACATTTTCAGGACATGGACACCCTGAACTGCGGGAGAGAGGAGGAGACCACAGAGAAGCTGTATTCACGCTGATGGAGGACGGAAGAAGTAAATGAAGCAAAGGACAAGCCCACTAACAGTGGTCCAGATCGGTTCCCTGTTGGTGGAAAAGGGCTTGTGCTCGTACCCAGACCAGATTTCCATTGATGGACAGAAGGTGGTGCAGGAGAACTGACCATCTGGGTTTTTCTGATAAAATGGCCAAGGAGCATTTCTGCAGGTTCCAGGATTTGGTCGTACAGCCGTGATTGACTGAACCATGACTGAACCATGATTGTTGGTGTGTGCGTGTGTGTGATTTACCAGCTGAAGCCGTGTTTGTTGGTGGGGGTGTGTTTCTCCAACAGCGCCGTGAGCTTCAGCAGGCTGTACTTCTGCAGCAGATTCATCTGCAGGACAGACTGGCAGCCCACCTGCAGGAGGGAGGACATCCCGCTAGGCCTATGCGAACTCTGGAAACTGGGCCAGCGCATCTTCTGAGGCCTAACACACACACACACATATATGTCAGTTATGACACTGCAGTCTTATTGGTGGAAATGTTCCACCAGACCAGACTCTTATTTTCTAATATCGAGGCTAAAATGAAAGAAATGTAACAAATGTTTTAGTGCTCCAGGCTGCAAAGTGCCTAAAGAAACAAGGTTGTAGATATATGTAGATAGATCCATTTTTGGAGAATTAAAAAAAAAAGTTCAGATGTTTCAAAACAATACACAAATTCCAGGAGAATTAAACATTTATTTTAGCCTAAATAAAAAACCAAAATAATAATGAATAAATCCTTTGTGATTTGGCTCCAAATAACGGTCAAATCAATTCTCCATATGTGGAGAATTTTTCTTTTAATATACAGTACTGTGCAAAGGTTTTAGGCAGGTGTGAAAAAAATGCTGTAAACAAAGAATGTTTCAAAAATGGAAGTGTCAATCATTGATTTTCATCAATCAACAAAATGCAGTGAATGAACAAAAGAGAAATCTAAATCAAATCAATATTTGGTGTGACCACCCTTTGCCTTCAAAACAGCATCAGTTCTTCTAGGTACACTTGCACACAGTTTTTGAAGGAACTCGGCTGGTAGGTTGTTCCAAACATCTTGGAGAACTAACCACAGATCTTCTGTGGATGTAGCTTCCTCACATCCTTCTGTCTCTTCATGTGATCCAGACACACTGGATGATGTTGAGATCAGGGCTCTGTGGGGCCAGAAGAACTGATGCTGGTTTGAAGGCAAAAGGTAGTGACACCAAATATTGATTTGATTTAGATTTTTCTTTTGTTCGCTCACTTTGCATTTTGTAAATTGTTTAAAATAAACAATCATTATTTATATTTCTGAAAGCATTCTTTGTTTGCAGCATTTTTTCCACACCTGCCTAAAACTTTTACACAGTGTCACGGATGAGGTGTTTTGTGCACGATAGAGGGCGCTCTGTTCTGACTGAACACACCTGAGCTAATGAAGGCACAGGTGTGTTTCATTGGGGCTGACTATTTAAGCCCCGATGAGTCAGAACAGAGCGCGGCTCATTTGTTAGGCTCTGCCTACACTTTATGGTGGTTTTGTGTTTGGGTATCTGGTATCTTGGTTTAGGCTGCAGTTCCTTGATTTTAGTTAAGAACTGCAGTCCTTTGTTTTGTTTTTGTAAATATAGTTAATAAAGGTTTTTGATCCGAACTCCTGGCTCAGCGTTGGCGTCCTCCCTGAACCCCACCACCGTTACACACAGTATGTATATCTTTTAGAAATCCCGGAAATATTCAATTTAAACACGTTTTACCTCAAGTTTAAATCTGATTCAAAGGGAATTAAAAATTAGTTTATTTTAGCCAAACAAAAAAACCCCTGAAATTTCATGATTTGGCCTCAAAAAAAAATTATCGAGTCATTGAAACTTTCAGAATTTGGAGAAAATGTCTGGAATTTTCCATCAATTTCCAGGAGGATTTTTGTTTAGTCTTATTTAGTTTAAATGAATTTGAATTCCCTTTAAAAACATTTAAAATCAAATCATATGAACTTCTCAACACTTTGCAGATTTCATGCCAATCCAGAATCTCAATAAAATTCCAAGAAAAGTAATTACTTTTACTCTTTACTCTTTCCCAAATGTAGGTACTTTCAATTAAAAGTGAAAAGTGAAAGTGACAACCCTTGTCATTGCGAGGTCACAGCACAGCACACGTGAACCCCAATGAAATTGGACCTCTGCATTTAACCCATGCACACAAACACCGTGCAGCTATTGAAAGCGCCCGGGGAGCAGTGACGGGGAAAGTACCTTACTCAAGGGTAACTCAGGGCAATCTACTGGTGGGCAATCGAACCCACAATCTTCCGATCCAGGGCCAAACTCCCTAACCACTAGGCCACCGCTGCCCCAGGAATTTCACAATTGCAGGAATTTCACAAATTACATCAATTCCGGGTGGAATTAATTTGATGGAATTTGTGAAATTTCTGGAGCAGTATGAGCAGAAAGTCATTTGAGAAATTTGGGTTGAAATGTAAAGAGTGAATTAAATTTTTTTTTTTTTACGTATAGCGTATAGTGACATATAACAAAAACAATCAGCTCTTCCTAAACTTGTGTAGGTCACGATTAAACACACACACACACACACACTCTGGCTGCAGACAATAGAGATTAATTAAGGCTTCATTAAAGAGGGTGTGTGTAGAGTCTGTGCTGATTCCTCCGGGATGCCGTATCCCACGGAGACGAGAGCGTTACGGTCAAAAGAGCTTATTTAAGGAGATCTGCATTGACACGCTTTCACTTGTCTTTTTTACTCCCTCGCTTTTTCTCTGCTGCCCACTTCCACCCTGCTCTTTATGTTCAATTCCACGCCTCCTCAGTCCCATTGTTGTAGGGTGACTACAAGAGGAGACATGAATCGCCCGGGGATCCCAGAACCGTGATACTATTGGATATGTTTGATGATGTTCCTCCAGTAGGGAGTAACGTTGTATCCAGCATGGGGCAGCCATGTCCAGCGCCTGGGGCAGTGATGGGGAAGGTACCTTGCTCAAGTGTACCTCAGGGCAACCAACTGGTCCAGGACCCAAAAAAAACAAAAAACAAAAAAAGAAGTAAACACCCAACACTCACCTATTGGTACGAGTGAGCGACGCTCCCACCCCGGAGTCCCGTCTATCTCTTGCGGTGAGCGTGTCGTCTTGTTCGCCCAGCGGACTTTCCTGGTCACTCCCATTTTCCGCCTCCTCCAAATGGTTCTGCAAAGGCGACGATGGACAAGGCGAGGCAGAGTCCAAAGCTGAGTCAGAGTCCCCTTCCTCTTCTTCCTCCTCTTCTTCCTCCCCTGCGCCTGACTCCGACCAAGCGCTGACCAACCTCTGCAAGTCGCTAACTTGCTCAAGCACCTCCTCCATCTTTGGCTCCTCTTCGTTGCCTTCGGGCTCCTCCTCTTCCTCATCTCCCATTTCAGGGAAGGGTACATTGTCATAAAAACTCAAGCGACTGTCCAATGAGGTTGAGGATCCTTCATGGGGCATGTGGCAACTGATATTGTTGCTGCGGCAGCCAGGTCTACCGTCTGCAAGAGCTTTGGGGAAGGTGCCGGGTTTGTGACCTTCAGGCAGGTAGAAGTATATCACCCCTCCTTCTTCATCTGTCCTTGCACCTTCAGCTTGCCTCTCCTTTGACCTATTGTGGTTCCGATGGTTGTTCTGAGCAGTGCTGTTGGTTTCTATCCTCCTCGATTGGTTCTGGTTCTCTAGGTCCTCTTTCTCCTGCATAAGAACAAGGCTGAGCGGGTCGAACCCCTCCAGGTACATCCCGGCTCTCTTGATTGATCCAGCTGCTGTGCTGTGGCTCCGTGCCCTTGTGACCGGACTCGGCGTGCTGACGGCACTACCGCTGCTGGTCTCCGATTGGCTACTTCCTGTGCTTCCACTGCTTGTCTGAGTGGAGTAGGAAACGCTACGGTTGCGGTTGCCATTGCGGTCCAGTGTGGCAATGTCGACGCAGTTCAACCGTCGCAGTTTGTCTTCATCGAAACCTTCCTTCAACACCGGCCCGCTTATCTCCAACCTGCCCTGGGCAGCCACGCCCTTCTTCTTGCGTTTGGAAGCTGTGCTGCTGCTGCGCAATCCTAGGCTCTCCATGCGCTTAAGAAAGCTTTTGGCTCTCGAACGAGTACTTTTATTCCCTGTGCTACTTCCAGAGATGGCTTTGGCCTCGAAGGCGAAGCTTCCGTGTTCGAGTGGAGAGGGAATCCCATCTGAAAGGGAGTCCTCATTAGCACCGGATGTCACAGAGGAGCAAATGCTAGCAACTGAGCCAGCACGGGTAGTGGAGGCTGTAGCGACATTAGGAATGGTGGCAGGACTGTTTGGGACAGTAGTGCTCTGTGAGCCACCATGGCTGCCACTTCCAGTGCTGTGTAAGGATCCCACCTCTGGCTGCTCACTAAGATCAGTCAACACACTCTCGGCGCTGCCGCTAACTCCCTCACGGAGCAAGGGGCCCCCTGGAAGACGGTTGCTCTGGGAAGCAAGGAACGGCGGGGATGACAGGGCACTCCCAGCAGGAGGGGAGAATACATCCAGGTCCAGCTGATCCAAACGAGACCAGCGCTTGCTGTCCCTCTGGAAGGTCCAGCGGCCACTGATGGCGCAAGGTTCATCATCATCGGAGTCATCACTCTGTGAGACAAAAAATGAAACACTGAGTAAGACTTCTCAAAATGTCCTATTTTATGTATGTCCTTTCAAACGTCAGAAGATTTCAACAGTATTAAAAACTGTCCTCAGCAAAGGGCATGTCCTGCTCTGATCAGGCTTTTATTATTCCACCAGTATTGTCCGTGGATGTGATTTAATTTCTACAGAACAGAACGGCCTGCAAGTTAACATCTTTAATAAAACATCTCCTCTGACAGCCTGACCAGGGGCAAACTTCAGGACAATCAAAAAACCAGACCATCCTTTGCCCAAACTCAGCCCCCAACTGTCAGGTGACGCAAGATGATATGACCCATTAAGGGGGGAAAAAAGCTGTTACTGTGTCTGGCTTAGCCATGTCACAAGAGTCAAATGTCCACCATTCCTTCTCCAAGCTTTACTCTGGGTAATCTATTCCCCTCACAGGGGATCAACGGGTGGGGGTGTGCAGGGGTCGCCCTCCAGCTGGGTATCTGGATAGGACCGGCTCCCTCCCCCATAAGAACCCGAGACCACAGGCAGACCTAAAGAACAACTACTTTTCTTCAGCAGTGTCCCAGCCAAGGCAAGACCTTGGTCCAGAGGGTTTCTAGTGAAGTACCTTTGATGATTTGGGTCTTTGGGTCGTTGACTGATTTTAGAAGTTGATTCTAGGCTAACTCTGGATCTGAAAGCATGTCGATCTTGAGACCAAATCCGGCCAAATTTCTCTTTATTTGATCTGGAAACTGGCCTGGATCTACTCTGAACCCTGGCAACAGCAGGCAGCCCCGTCTCCCTCATGGCGGATAATGACAGCGGCAACCAAAGTTCGTAAAACTTGTCGCGCTTGCTGTTCTACGGGCCCTGAGGGGAAAGCCTTTGATCAAGATGAGAAAAGACTCAAAAAGGTACACTGTATTACTGCAAGGAGACTTTTCTTAGGTAGTGAAACCATGGCTGCTTCCAAGGAGCCCTTCTCAGGAAACAATGAATGAACCACTGATGAGGAACTGCATGAGGAACTTAGAGAACCTAGGGAGTTTAAGGGTTAAAACGAGTGCATCCTTTCCTATTTTGACATGTTTCTTACGTCTTTTAGTGATTCCCTAAATGCAGCAGGCACCTGTTGATTCTGGTACTGTGACGGTACCTCCCATGTCCCTGGGGTGGAACCCACAAGGGCACGCCTTCAGTAGCTTTAATCATGGAAGTCACTCAGATTCCACTGCAGGGATAGTTTCAGACTCTGGACTCCTTGTCCCAACAGGAAAAGGTACTAAACTATGCCATTTCTTCTGGGACAAACATTACACATCTGGTCCTCAAGGACACAAGTTGCACCTTTCAGGGTTACCCGCACCTCGTTTTCGATGGAGTCGTTGTCTTAGGAATCGAAGAAGGGATGGGAGCGAAAAAGAGAAAAAAGCAGGAAAGAAGCGAAGGGGGCAGGGGACCAGGCATGTCCTGGAGCGAGGAGATCAATGCATTCCAGAGATAGTTTGAGTCTGCGAGTTTGAAAGGAGGCACAATTGCTTCCTTAAGACAGCTTATGACCTCTTGCTCTGACTGGGCAGGCACTGGACCACACCGAGGGGTCATCTGCCTTTCATGCCGGAACACACGTGTCTACGTGTCCAACAAGGATGCCTTTGTCCTTGGACACTGGTGCCTTTTAGCGGGACGTAAAAAACCCAAACGTGGCCTTTGCTGGGATCATACAACAGTGTAAACACACACACACAGACACACACATGTTTCGAAAAGACAGATGAGGACATGGATGAGTAAACACACACTTTCTGCAGACCACATCCACTGACCACGCAATGGTGGTGGAGAGTAGGGAATGTCCACTTCCCTTCAGCAGCTAAAGGAGGGGCTTTTGAGGAAGTGGACGGTGCAGGACAGAGGGAGAGAGAGGGAGAAAGAGAGAGAGAGAGAGAGAGAGAGAGAGAGAGAGAGAGAGACACACACAACCACAGGCCTTTCATTCTCCTGTAAGACATTCTCTCCCTTTAGGACAAAACGAGGAACGAAAAAAACCTATTTCCTTCTAATTAAAGGAGATGACAGAAAA
>CM029377.1:21319513-21337013 GCA_017165825.1 Hepsetus odoe
TTGCCGCTCTACCCTTTTTTTTCCTTTGTTTTAACCAACGTTACTTATTTAACATTTACACTGATTAATTCCAGAATGTCAGGGTTAATTATGAAAAACCTGCAGAAAAAAGAGTACATGGGAAAAAAAGAGATTAATGAAATTCTCCTGCAGTTTCAGCGCTGAAATGTGATATTAGTGGCATTAATCCTCAAATTTAAAAATTAAAATGTTAGATTAAGTGGGGTAAGTACCTGTCTCAGTGTTGACATGTGAGATTTACTAGCTGTTTCAATGTTAAAATGTTAAATTATGACGATAAACTAGCTGTTTCAGTGTTGAAATGTGAGATTAGCTGGATTAACAAGATGTTTCTGTGTTGAAACATGGGATTACTGAAGTTATCTAGCTGTTATCTAGCTCAGAGTAGAACTGTGGGATTTAAAAGCTGTTTTAGTGTTAAAATGCGTAATTAACAGGATTAACTAGTTGCTTCAGCATTGACATGTGGGATTATTTCACTTTGCAGGGTTGAAATATAGTATTGCTGGGATTAAGCCTGTGTGTAAAAGGTAATTGGATTAACTAAAATAATTAGCTGTTGCAGTGTTGAAATCAATTCATTCAATTTTGAGTGTTGAAATGTGGGATTCATAGGATTAACCCTCTGTTTCAGTGTTTATATGTGGGATTAGTGTAATGAATTAGCTGTTTCAGTGTAAAAATATTAGACTCTGAAGATAAACTAGCTGTTTCAGTGTTGAAACGTGGGATTAGTGTGATTGATTAGCTGTTTCACCATTGAACTTTTGGATTAATGGGATTTGTTAGCCGTTCCAGTATTGACATGTGGGATTAGTGTTATTAATTAGCTGTTTCAGTGTTGAAATATTGGATCACTGAGATTAATTAGCTGTTTCAGTGTTGAAATGTGGGATTAGTGGGATTAATTAGTTTTTTCAGATCTGAAATGTATAAATTCAATCATTTTCCTGCTTCATTGCTGAAATTGTGAAATATTACATGCTGGTTCAGAACCCAAAACCCAAAATTAATCACCATCGACAAGGTCCCACCTTCATAGAGCTGTGCATACTGGGGGAAACCGGCGGCCCTCAGCCACGTGCAGGCCTCCTTCGCTTCGATCTCTGAGAGAAAAAGAAAAAGAGACCAGTTTTAGTTCCAGAGGTGAAAAACATTTAACGCATATATTCATGAGAAAGTTCACACAAATGCAAAAAAACGATTTCTCCTTCTCAGAAACAAGAGGTCCTCGGTTTGAGTCCCGGACCAGTAGGTTAACCTGAGGCATTTTTGAACAAGGTACCGTCCCCATCACTGCTTCCCGGGCGCTGCCTATGGCTGCGCACTGCTGAAGAGGCCTTGTTTCATATTCACTTTAACGCGGTAAACTCAGGCACCCTGCGGGGTCAATGCCGTCCAGTGAGTGTCCCTTCATGCAGGGACTCCAGTCCCTCCTCCCCCCTGTCCTGCAACTGGATCTCGTAGCGGGGTGCTAGTTTTCAGACAGCGCTGCTAAGCACCCGCTGCCCCTTTTAGGATCTCACCGGCAAATGGTCAGCACCGCTCCACGACAGCAATCATCCAAAGAATAGCTTTGTGACATCCTTCAAGAAGCCTGGAGAAGTGTTCCAGAAGAGGACTTAAAGAAAGGAGCTGGTCTAAGAGAGTTGAGGCTGAGTTCAGGCTCACTACTGTCACTACTGTCTCAATTTCCTACAAAACAAAAAGTTTTCCATCTGGTTGTCCTTCTCCAGATGGATGTGATTGGTTTGATCACATGAGCCGAGAAATGATCAGAGGACTGAGAGGTCAGTGGACTTTCTGAATGAACACACACACATGCCCACGCACACACTCTCTCTCTCTCCAGTTACAGTCATAAACAGACAGAGAGACAGGTAAGTGCTGATACGTGACTTTTTACTCGAGTGAGAGCATGTGTGTGTGTGTGCACCTCCCTTATAACATGCTGTGTTTTCTCTCTCTCTCTCTCTCTCTCTCTCTCTCTCTCTCTCTCTCTCTCTCACACACACACACACACACACCCGGCTCCACAGCACATTTACATACCAACAACAAGTCTGGACAGAATCAAGGTGTAAAAGTAGGTAAAAGTCAGACACAGGGGTCTGCCAGACACACACACACAAACACACACACACACACACACACACACACAGGGTTCTCAGACCGGGGGAGCGGGACCCCTGTGGAGAGAGGGGGCACTGAGGGGGTCTGAGTGAACGGTGGGGGTCCAAGTGAAAGGTGGTATTCGGAATGAAGGTTCTGAGTGTAGGGTGGAGATTCCGAGTAAAGGGTGGGAGTCAGAGTGAAGGTTGGGGTCCAGGTGAAGGGGTGAGGACTCTGAGTGAAGGATGGGGGTCCGAGTGAAGGGGTGAGGACTCTGAGTGAAGGATGGGGTCCAGGTGAAGGGGTGAGGACTCTGAGTGAAGGATGGGGTCCGAGTGAAGGGGTGAGGACTCTGAGTGAAGGATGGGGGTCCGAGTGAAGGGGTGAATCCAAAAGGGGGATTTTAGACTCAAACTGCTGTCACAGATTAGTCCACAGGTCCTCTAACTAGTCCCCAGGGACATCCCAGACACTCCCCTGCAGGGCCGAAAAATCCACTGTCAGCCGAGGAGCAAATAACCAGGCAGGAGAACAGAAATCCACAAAGCGCTTGATCAGAGGGAACTGGGAACACCAAAAAGAACCAGACCTCCTGTACAGAGGAACCGGGTTGGTTCTGGATAACTGCTGTTTGACAACAGAACCGGGTCTATGGATCCCTTCCAGAAAACTGGTGATTTTACAGTGGAGTCAAGTGGGACACACACACACACACACACACACAGACCTCCAGGAATGTTCAACACTAATAATAATGAAACACACTCTTAGAACACTGCATAATGAGAACCTGTGGCGACTCGGACATACACGTGCGCCCACACACACACACAGAGGACTGTGTGTTTGTGTGTGCATGTGCGTATGTCCGAGTCGTTAAGTCCAAGCATGTCAACAAAGTGAGGTATGCCCACACACTTAACACTCTTGTAGTTACATTGCTGTGACTATAACACACACCCTTACACACACACACACAGTCCCCAACACTTCACCATCCACACATTAGGAATTCTGATAATAAGTGTGTGTGTGTGTGTGTGTGTGTGTGTGTGTGCGCTTCACACTTCCAGAGCGATTAGTTGAACTTCCCAGCGGCAGGAGGATGATTGGCCAATGGGAGTGTTCCGCTGCTATGGTAACACAGAGAAAAGGAAACACCCACTTTTGTTCAAGGTCAGAAAAAAATAAATATAACTATAATGAGAGAGAGGGAGAGAGAGAGAGATAAAGAGAGAGAGAGAGAACACTCCTAGTAAGTACACAGTCTTTCCTTCAGCCAGTTCACACACACACACACACACACACACACACACACACACACAGTTATGTTTGTATACGAGTACAGCGGTTTGTGATAAACTGTTACATTTGTGGAAGTTTATTTACAAAATTCGGAACAAAATAATCTCTCACTTTATATCTAATTATTAATATTTACAGTTATTTATTCTCTTTTTCTCTCTCTCTCAATAAACAAACAGAAGAGTCTCCTCATGCCCCTCTCCATCTCTCTTCCCTCACACTTATAGCAAACAGCCAGGTCAGGAAGTGTGTGTTCACTACGGTGAACTGCTCTGATGGACAGAAAGACAACAGAAGTGCTCACAGACAGAGAGAGTGAAAAAACGAATGGACAGACAGGCGGATGGACAGACAGAGTCCAGGTGATCAGAAGACTCATTTTTTAGTGACCAGCAATAAAATCAACCTCCACCTCTTTCTCCCTCTCACTTACTTTATTTCTCCCCTTAATTCTCTGTATTCCTATTTTACTAGCTCTTTTCTCTCTTTTACTCAATCCCTTTCTCATATACTCTCATTTTCTCTCTCACTCTCTTTTAATCTCTCAATTACTCTTTCACTGTTTTCTCTCTCTGACTCAGACACCATCCCTCTTTGTATCACTCCCTCTTTTCCTCTTTCTCCTCTCTCCAATTCTCTTCCTCCTTCTTCACCTTTCTCTGTTTTACTTTTTTTATTCTCTCTCTCTCTCTCTCTCTCTCTCTCTCTCTCTCTCTCTCTTCCTGTTGGAGGAAGTTCTCACAATCAGCGGCCAATATTTTCTCAAAGACGCACACACCCTACTGAGTGCGTGTGGTGTTCTCTTTTAAACACTTTAATATGTAGAGGATCTGAACACACACACACACACACACACACACACACACACACACACACACACACCTGGGCTGAAGTGTAGAATAATTAAGGAGGAGAGAAACTCTAGAAAAGGGATGATCCTTTCCATCTGGAGTGTCTTACACACACACACACACACACACACTTTATCCAAATGGACTCATTAGTGTCTCTGGCTGTCTCTGGATCAGTGAGAGATAGATAGATAGATAGAGAGAGAGAGAGAGACAGAGAGAGGGAGAGAGAGAGAGACAGACAGACAGACCGAGAGAGAGAGAGAGAGACTGAAGTAACTAAAGTCCCAAATACTGACCCTGAATCACTACTGACACACACACAAATCCTGTTATCAGTAGGTAATCACTGCGGGCGAGCTCAGACTGTTCAGTGCAGGAGTGTGTGTGTGTGTGTGTGTGTGTGTGTACTCACGTGTGAGGATCATGTCTGTGTGTCCGTTAGTATGTGTGAGCTGCGCGCGCTGCGTGTCTGTAGCCCTCCATCCTGCCGCTACTCCGCGAGTACCACCGTGTCTTTGAGAACGACTGACTGTGAGACTGCGAGACACGCAGCCGAGAGCGAGGAGGGGGCGGGGCCTCGTGGGAGGGGCGGGGCGCTGGGATCAGCTCGCTCATTCATAGGGACAGTATAAAAGTCCAAAACAAACAAGTAAATAAAACCGGTGATTTATAAAAGAATGATAAATACGATTTATACGTATTTATTTATCATTTAAAACTTCTGAATAAATTAATGTTTTTTAAATCCATTTTTAAAATTTTGAGATGCCATTTAACTAAATAAATAGAATTAATAAGTTATAAAAGCGACCCTAATTAGGACAGGCGGCCCAGAAAATGACTGACTATATATATATATATATATATATATATATATATATATATATATATATACAATATATATATTTTTTTTTCTTGCATTTTATAATTTTATTTATTTTAAAAATGTTTGTTTTTGTTTTCCCTTTACATTGTTCCTTAATCGAGTTTACGTAGATTTGGTGTATTAAGAGCTTTTAAACTCCTCTTTTCCTCCAGGCCTGCTTCGATTGTGCTGCTAAGAACCCGAGCTGGGCTAGTATTCCTTATGGGGTTTTCCTTTGCATTGACTGCTCAGGGATCCATCGTTCGTTGGGCGTGCATCTGAGCTTCATCAGGTTTGTGTTCGGATGTCTGTTTACACTTGAGTCTGTTACCTTGGGTTCAAAACTTGCTTATACTGATACTTCAGTGTTTCCTGCAGAATTAGGTTCTCTCTGTGGCGGTAACTGACAGCCGGGTGGGGTTAGCACCATTTTTGGTGGTTGGGAAGTGAAGAACAACATTTTTGCTCAATTTAAGCGAGGGATTGTGTTGCTTTGATGAAAACGGCCTGCGTTAAAGTCACTCATGCAAGCAGACTCTGTGTACAAGATGCTAACAATGCTGGCACAAAAAAATCACTCACTCTCTCATTTTCTTACAAACTAGAAAGAAATTAAATACTTTTGCACAGGGCTTTATATGAAAGCATGTAGAGAAGCTACAGATTGTTGACAGAGTATAACTGACCCCTTAGTAGTGCTTTACAGGATGTGTGTGTGTGTGTGTGTGTGTGTGTGTGTTTGAAATGCACTTTGTCTTTGTCTTCTTATCTGGATCTGAATCTTGATCTGCTTAGCTTGAGTTCCATTTCTGAGTTTCTCGAGCTTTTGCTTTTACTGCCTATCCCACAGGCTGTGTGTGAGTGTGAAATGTGCTTTATTTGTGTGATTCCATGTGTACACACACACACACACACACATTACACACACAGCAGACACGCACGCATGCACACACACACCCATATGGCAATGAGATCATGTTTATAGTTCTTCACCAGCCACGTTAAGATGACAGGAGATTACAGGCTGTCTGCCTCAGAGAAAGAGAAAGAGAGACAGAGACAGAGACAGAGAGAGAGAGAGAGAGCGAGAGAGACAGAGACAGAGACAGAGAGAGAAAAAACAGAAAAAGTGAGAAAGAAAACCGCCTGATTAGGACAGAAACTGAAAAGAAATTAGAGAGAGACAAAGGAAGGTAGAGTAACAACATGAGAAGAAAAGAAAATGAGGTATAGAGAGAAAAGTCAGCACTTTCCTGTTTAAGCAAGATTAGAGTAAGCTATGTTTCCCAGCTAAGTTATTAGAGTCAGTAGTGAGACTGGCTATGTTATACAGGAATGCATTTTGCAACATCATGTTATCTTTATGTGGTGAAGAGCTTCTCCATGGTGAGGATGTAGAAGGTGGTGTGAATCCTTCAACTTGGGAACACTACCAGGTGAATCAACCAACATACAAAGCACCCAAAACATAAAGAGGAACATGTTCCTGAACTGATAATGAATCTAGTGAAATGGTCCTAGGAAGGCCTGATGAGAGGTGGGACAACAACTACGTAAGGCGAACATCAGAAAGGAAATGTCTCTGGGACAAGACTTGAGTTTATTGGTCCTCAGCATTCTGGAACGCCAGTGATGGTGTGTGTTTCCGTAGTTGGGACTGGTCCAGAGGAGAACAATCAATACAGCTCTGATGGTATGTGAAGATGAATACTCTGGAACCCAAAACTGCTGGAACCATGATGTCATTAGTTGACACGTCCTTGTTGATTTCCATAAATGTTAGGAATTATGCATCATGTGTAATTGGAAATATGTAATTACTCATGTAATTACATAAAATATAACATTCAAAAAAAAGACTTGAGCTGAGGCAAAAGCTTGATGTTAGTTACAAAGTTATTAACGTGTAGCTACATTAGCCAAGAACATGTTTATGGTTTTGAGCCATGTCACAGTTTTTGACACGATTGCCACCAAAATAAACCAACAGAAAGCAGAGGCAGTAAAGCAAAACGCCTGCCTGGCTTGACTAACGAAAAGGGAGAGTCCAGCACTCACGGAAACAGGGTTTGTTAATTGATTTTTTGAGCGCGTGCAGAAGCACCTGATAGTCCTGGGGTCCATCTCCGGGCCACTCCTAGGCCCCGTCCGCTCCTTTCTGAGTTGAGGTTGATTTGCCGGTCTCGTGCCGGGGAGCTGACGAACGGCACAGAGGAGTGAGGGGACTGTAAAATGCTCTCTGCGTCCACGGAGGATTGAGCTCTTGACCTGGTTCACTTTCCGAACAAAGAACGAGAAAGAGGAGAAGCAGGCGCAGGCCAACACGTGTTCAGTTGAAGTGTCTTTAAGTTTGGAATAAAATGTTGGCGGTGACAAGCTGAGGTCCCGAGTGGCTACGGGGCAGCAGACGAGAATGCGGCTCATTGACGGCAGGAAAGAAAGCTGAGTGTGTTTACTGGGGAAAAACACAGGGGCTCCTGAAGAGCTAGATAGCTTCTGAAAAATTCAGGTTCTGAGCTGTTTTTTTTTTTCTGCTTTGGTCCCTTCTGAAACATGAAGTCAAGCCAGTGTGAGGACTCTGAAAAGCTTCCTGGCGGTTTTGTCCACTTAAAAAGCTAAAGATGTTCACTATTATTGTGAACCCTCTCCAGGGATCTTAACAGGGGTCCTACCTGGAGGGTCTCCAGAAACCATGAATGCGTCCACTGATCAATTCAAACGGCTGCTAAAATGCCTGTTTAGATACAAATGTGTGCTTTCATGAAGTTAGCAAACCAATCGGAGAAGAGGAAGATTTTACAGCTGTAAGGATTAGTTTGTTAGACTTAATTAAGATTAATTAATGAAGTAAGATTCAAGATTCTAGATTAACGGGCTAATTCTTAGCACATTTTAATCTGAGACTCAATTACCATCTATTTTAATGATGGGCTATTGTTATTAGAGTGTGACAGTCCGTCTCCATGTCTTTCTGTCCTCTGCATCTTCTTTCTTCATACCGACCACCTGGATGTCCTCTCTCACCACATCCATAAAAGTTCTCTTTGGTCTTCCTCCTTCCCCCTTTTCTGGCAGCTCCAACATCCTTCTCCTGATATAACTCGTCTCTCCTCTGGACATGTCTCACAAACCATCCAAGCTGAGCTGTCCCTCAAATATACTTATTCCTAACCGGTCCATCCTCGTCCCTCCCAACGCAAATCTCAGCATCTTTAAATCTTTTCATCACCACCTCCAACTCGCATAATATAGCTGGTCTCACTACCGTTTCCAACCCGTATAAAATTGATTGACTCCCCCAAACTCACTCTATAGAAGCTACTAGAAGTCAATTGTAGATGGACTCGCCACAGTCCCATCTACAGTAAGTGTGTCTACCATCTGTTGGTAAACTCTGATCTTGGGATGTTCTTTGCGCCTGCTTCCTCAGAGTTCTGGGTGATGAGTATGATGTGATGTCACTGCTGGCTGTCCCTCTACTGCCTGACAAGCAGGAAATGGGAGGACGGTACCAGATGAGGATGGACAGGATTAGGAACGAGTATATTAGTGTGACAGCTCAGGTTAAATGATTTGTAGACAGTTAGAGACTGGTTTCTGGCATGTCCAGAGGAGAGACGAATATGTCAAGAGCAGGCTATGTTGGAGGATGGAGCAGCCAGAAAGGGGAGATGAGCAGTATTGTATGGAGATTTATGGACGCATGAGTAGAGGACATAGAGGGCATGGAAGTAAGAAGAAGCAGAGGACGCAAAGGAAGAGATGGAGATGGATGTTCTGCTATGGAGACATCCAATGGGAGCAACCAGAAGAATAAGATTTGAACAAAACTCACACTTCTCTGTTGCAAATGAAATTCAGTTTAAAGTCCATAAAATCTGAGTTAATAAAATTTAAATTTAGGAAGAAAGACCAATAAAATGAAATCTCTGACTTTGTAATATCTTGTATAAAACTTCTAATAAAACTATATATTCAAAGTTCCCATAAATCCACACCAATCAAGGAAAGTTCTACCAGAATTCAAATAAAATAAATAACTTAAAATTTCCACCAGAATTTCAAAGTAAATTAAAATCCACAATAAATCAATTCCAAAATGAATATCCACAATGAATTCTAATCAACTTAATGCCTAGTACAACAATCAAGTTCTTTAGATTAATGTTTGAAATTCTAATTATTAATAAGTTAAAAATCTAAAATAAGAATGGAATAAAATAGATGAATTGTAAAAGTAATAGAAATGTTGCTTCATTTGTTATTTTTAAAATGAATACACATTAATATAATAACAATAATAATATATATACTTTATTATATATATATATATATATATATATATATATATATATATATTTTTTTTTTTATACAATAATTATTAGTATTATCTTTTTAGTTTTTTATTGATATTATTTTAGACTTATTTTTTTACAATTGATTCCATACTTTTGAACTTTTTGAACTACAAAAGGAAAGGAGATCCAGATTATTATTATTATAATGCTCAAACCCACTTTCAGAATGTAACTTAGGTCCTCTAAAGGACAACAACGTCACTGATGTAACTCCAGCCTGGTGTTACCAAGCAGCCATCACGCAGTTAGATAAGCTCCCCATTCTGTGGCGAATTTGGCGCATCGGGAATCAGGGTGAACTCTTGACATGTGGTTCTGGGATGAGTGCTAACGGACGGTGACGAAGGAAGTTCAGGAAGGACCGGCATGGACCATTAACTGCCCAGCATTATGATCAGTCCACCTTAAAAGTTTAACTGCAGTGCAATTTGGTGGAGTTAAGTTCCCCTAATTAAAGCTACTGAAGGTGTAGGTTTGAGGCAACCACCCCAGTGATGCAAGACACCCCAGAGATGCTCTCAAAACAGGAAATAAGTTAAGATAAATATCTGTGCACCTTTTTTATGTATATTAACTTCTTTCCCTGGTTACACCTGGTTACATTTTATTCTGGGAACCTTTCCACTTTCAACCTTTTTTTTAAATTCCCTTTATTTTTTGTATTTTTTGAAAATGTTCTATATACACAATAATGATTTCATATTTTAATTTAACTTAATAAATGAAATTTAACTGTATTTAATTATTTTTTAATTTGATTTTTTTTCCACTACTGTCTCTCTCCATTTTGTCTTTGAAAATTAGGGACATATTGCATCACTACGCTTTGTATAAACAAGTTTCTTCTTCTTTTCCTTTGCTGCTCCCGCTTAGGGGTCGCCAACAGATCGACCTTTCCATTTCTTCCTGTCCACTGCATCTTTCTCCTTCAAACCGACCACCTGCATGTCTTCTCTCGCCACGTCCATTTACATTTACATTTGTGGCATTTAGCAAACGCTCTTATTCAGAGCAACTTCCAATTGCTGAGTCCATAAACCTCCTCTTTGATCTTCCTCTTTTCCTTGCTCCCGTCTTTCATCAGCGCTACCCTCTCTGTATAACATAGTTGGTCTCACTACCATCCTGTAAACCTTCCCTTTTCCTCTGTCACAAATCACTTCAGCCACTCTTCTCCACCCATTCCAACTTGTGGAACCTCTTCTTCACCTCCCTTCCACATTCAGCACTACTCTGAACTGTTGATCCCAAGCATTTTAACCTCCCCTTCTCACCTCCTCTCTACCCCTCTCCCGCATCCTCACTACTCCATTTTCCCTGCTCACACTCTGGTCTTGACTTTGAAATGTGTTTGCAGCAAATAGTGCACTCCTTGAATGCTGGAATTTAGCACATCTGACCACTCTCAGGAAGCTCAGGTTGTGGCAGTTTTTAAGCACAAACTGATCTCACACTATACTTGTACTGATTTTCGATCCTGTTTTAAAACAATCCAATTAAAATCAACTAAAAATTACAGCCATCCATAGTTTTCCAAGCTCGTAGAAGTTCTAAGTCCTTCTCTGAAGGTATGGAGGAATCTATGGAAACTGACTCAAACTGAGCTCTACTAACTTCCACACACAACTTCACCTTCTCATGGAGTTATAAACAAATAAACGTCCCACAAGAATCACATTCTATTTCTTCCATGAGATGTTTCTTCACGCTGCCTGCAAAGCTTTCTGAGTAGGAATGTGTGGAATCCCATTTAAGGAAACAATAAACACATTTGGGGTTGGATTAGGACTGGATTAGGAGGCTTAGTGATGTCTTGAAGCTCAGGTCTGAACCTCAAACTGCTCCACTTTAGAAACCATCTGTCCATTTGCTAACATTTAGCAGACACTTTTCCAGAGTGATTCTCCATTCTGGATTACAGGGACTGTCTGTAATCAAGAATGGAACTGACTTGCCTAGAAACCCAATGGTGGAAGCCTATGGTGGATCTAAACCCGGGACCATTTTACAGTATGTGACACAGAAGACGGATACAAGTGTTGGCTTAGCTTAGGGAAAGACACAAGCACATCTGAGAAATGCTGAGAGGTTCAACGTTATTGAGATGTGTTGAAGGCAATGACTGATTCTCTTGAGATATGTTCTTATCAGCAGCCCACCCCAACCTCTACCACACAGTACTGAGACCGGATGTTATCCTTTCACAACAATAATGCACTACAACCATGTGAACTATCAGCCCATGTCTAATGTGAAGAAAAAAATTATTCTAAGCATCTGTTCTGGATTAAGATGATAAGATGTTCTACAATACCATTCCAAAGATCAGAAACGTATAGTTATTGTAAACTCTTCTTCTTCTTCAGCTCCACTTAGCTGCACAGCATCATCCATTTCATTTCTTCCAGTCCTCTATTCTTCTTCACTGTCCTCTCTGTCCTTCACCATGAATCTATGCAAACCTCCCTCTTGGTCTTCCTTTTCTTCCTGGCAGCTCCCATGTTCAACATCCTCCTACCAATATAATCCTCGTCTCTCCTCTGGACATGTCCAAACGCAACCTTGCTTCTCCAAAACGTCCAACATGAGCTGTTCCCAGACACGCCTCTAATCCTGGTTCATCCTCACACACCCAACAAAAATCCGCACCGTATTTAATCTCACACCTCCAGCTCTGCCTCCTGCCTCTTTCATCACCTGCCTAACCTATAACATAAATTGGTCCGCCTACCTTCCTGTAAATCTTCCTTTTACTCTTGGCTATACTGCCTGTCACAGATCATTAATGTTGTAAAACTTATTTGGTGAATAAATCTTCTAAATTAATATGACATACAACTTTGAGTAATAAGCATTAGGTTTCAAATAATAAGAAGCAAAATGTATAAATGTTTCCAGACTATAGTTCTTTTAAAACTAAAATCCAAAATATTCTAATTTCTGTTTAAATAAATAGTGGGTTTTAATGAAAGTAAAATTCAACAAAGGTCTTCTAAATTACTCTTGAGAATACTATTCAAAATAATATATTCTAATAAAAACACTAATCAATAGAAAATTTTTATTAAAAACAAAATTCACATTAAGTTAATATACTGAGCAAAATAACTGAAGGTTTTGTGAATTAAATTCCAATGAAATTAATATACAGAATAAAGTCATAGAAAATCTTTACTCAAAATAATGTTCTAAAAAATAACTATCTAGAGTGACGTTTTCATTAAATGAGTATCTAAAATGAAAGTAAAATCATCATATCTGAAGTGAAGTATTAAATTGCTAATTTAAAAAAATTTTTTCAATGAAAACTATTATCTAAAAATAAAGTTCTCAAATGGGTACATGTTCTAGTAGAATGAATAGTAGTAGGCTGGTAATGTAAGATTTATTGGAAATGAAATTTGAATACAATCTAACACAAATAGAAGAAATATCCAAATCAATTAAATTAGAAGTTTCATATTTTAATAATTTTATATTTCTAAATATTTTACTTCTTTTAACTTCTTCACAATCTCTAGAAAATACTTAAACATTGAATTAAAATCTGCTTCATGGAGTTAAATATTCTTTTTTATGTAACAAAATGTATAAATAGGCGATTATACACTTAGCAAATTGAAGAAGGTTCAAGACGAGCTAAGCCGAATCTCAAACATCACTAAACGCCGTGGTAGATGCTGATAAAAACATCTGTCACACATATGCAGCCCGAATGGCCAGACAACCTTCATGATCAGATAAGCCTGTAGACAGTTAACTATGTGACTGTAGACCAAGCTGTACTCTAGACCAAAAGACATGTGGTTCTAGTATAAGCGTTACAATGGACAGTGACGAAGGAAGTTCAGGAGGTCCCCACATGGATGATTTAGCATGCCTTGCATAATGTGGGTTTCCCATTGACTGCAAAAAAAAAAAAAAGAAAAATGTCATGGGGTTTTCCAGCTCTAGCTAAAAATTCTCTCAAAAGTTAGTTTAGAACATTTCAGAACCAAGTCTCAGAAGGTTCTCAAAGAGCATTTTCTAACAGAATGTAAGTATTTTAGGTGAATATCACTTTCGAAAGAACTTCCTCATAGGCTGGCATTTATAATCAGGCAAGAACATTTGTGTTCTTTGTGCATTATCATGGTCTAAAAATATTGGATAGACTATGTGAGTGGGCAATGAATCAACCATCAAAGGCATTTGTGAAGAATTATTTCAGGTCAAAAAACTGTACAGTCCAGGTACCTTCAAAGGTACATGATCCAATTTTGCACCTTGAACATGTTTTTTTCCCAGGAGAAAGGAGTGGGTTTGCTTATAATCGTATGTTTTAAAATAGAAAGGTAAAATTGAAATGGGACAAGGTCTTTAAAAAAGATCCCAACAGTGGAACATGGTGGAGATATGTTCCCTCAGATATAGGCACTGAGGAACCACCATAGTGAATCCCAGAAATTATAAATGCCATTTAGATTCAGACCTAAGAAGTCAAGACTCATTTCTAAACCAGAGACTAAGAACTGGATTGACTCAAACTCAAGACTTGATCTAGAATACAATATTGAGATCAGATTTGATTAGAATGTAACTACAGTGACCAAGACCTGACTACAGAATCACAAACCTCAGGAAACTCGAAGACTTGACCAGAACTCAGATGATGAAACCAAACTGATTCAGAGTTTAAACTTAGAGATCAAAACTGACTAGTACAAACCTGAGATCAAACTCTACGAATTCACATCCTAGGGAAACTAAAAGACCTGACTATGAATCAAAACCTCAGAGACTCAAGACTTGACCAGTGACCTGAAAAGACAGAGAGACTCAAGACCTGACTAGAATTTAAACTCCAGAGACTCAAAAACTTAATTAGGCCCAACCCAGATATTCCAAGACTTCATCAAGTGAACTGTGCCAAGATCTAAGACTTGGACTAGACCTTGAGCCACATTGTAAAAACTTAGACTGATCTAGAATTAAGCTCTGCAATAACACTCAAACTTCGACTGCAATTTAAATCCTGTAGGATTTAGTATTCCAGCATTAGGACTGGAGCTCCAGATCAAGAACTCTTACAGCAGGACTCATTTGGACTTCCTTTGGATTTGATCATAATGAGATAAAATCCAGAGACTAAAGTTTGACTCTGAAACAAACTGAAACAACCTGTTTAAAAGTGATTCTTTGGAGAAAATAATAATTTCAGAAGATCCAATTTGAACTCCCGCTCCAAACTCAAAAATACTGAACTGGCAAAATTTTAGGGGAAACCCAGCATGAATTGTGTTCACAGCAGAACGCTTTCTGCAACTTATGTTTAAAGCGTTAAGTGCTTTAGAAACCAGTCTGGGTGTTTAATCCCGCCAGCTGCAGCTCCATGACTTCCAGCTGGAGCTTTCATGATTCACAGCTAATGGCGTTTTACCACAGAAACCAACATGACAACGAGAGAGAGGAGAGAGAGAGAGAGAGAGAGAGGGAGAGAGAGAGAGAGAGAGAGAAAGCAGAGAGGAATCACTAACTACAATCCCATGACTAAGCTGGATCAGCTTTGGCAGGAATGTTTAGGTAGTCCTGAACTTCTCTGAACTGATTGAATAATAACCTGGACTCTGATAGATTCAGAACATGACATTTGACAATAGTTTAAAACTATAAAATCAATAAAAATGATTGAAAACATGGAGTTGTTCACATTACACACTGATTCAATAAATAGTCTTCATCACTAATACGCTTTAATAATTACCAATTACTCTACTACCAATTAAAACTACTATATTTTTGATTTTATCATTTTGGATTCATTTTTATTAGAGTGGTAATTTTCTTCTGAATTATAAACAAATTTTTAATCTTTTTTCAAAGGGAATTCACTTTAATCTTTACAAGTTTGTCTTTACAGATTACAGATTTAAGCCTGTTCATTTTGGGACAAAATTTGCGGAAATATTTGATAAAATTAGTTTTGTGCACAAATGACAACTTTTGATATAATTTGTGTCTCTGGAAAATTTGATGGAACTTATTGGTAAAATATAGCTTTGTAATAAATTGATAATTTGAAATGCTTTTGGACAAAATGATGGAAATTTTTGCAAATTATAAATTCAATTTGAGTTATATATTTTTCTTACTTTGAGAATTTTACATGAACTTTGTCAATCTGGATTTAAAAGAAAGCAACTTTTCCTGAGTGAACAGAACGAATAACAGCCTCAAAAATGACAGGTTCATATCTATTCTTCCCACGCTTCAGCTTCAACAACGAAAGCAAATCAACCCCTTCCTCACACTGAAATTCTTTCATCTGCAAAGAGCGCCACATGACCTCATGACAGTGCCGTGGTGCCAACCTTGTTGTTGTTTTCGGGACAGAACCTCGCCTGTTTTTTGTCTTTTCGGAAGAACCGAACCAGCATGGAACGGCTCCTTGCGCTCATCAAACAGGCCATTGTCTATCCAGTTTCTCTTGAGGGTACTTTAGCCCTTCAAGGGAACCCAAAACATTCTAAGAAAAAAACTGCGAGAACAGACACTTAAGCCAGATGTCTCGCCTGGACGGACCACTTCACAAACCAGGGACAAGTAAACAGCAGTGCCAGTGAAGAAGTCATGGAGAAAGATCTTTGCCTTCCTAAAATATTTTTGGTTGTTTGGCTGCCCTGCTGTCCCATCTAGAAGAATGTCCTCTTTTGAACTGAGCCTGACGCTCTACACAATATCAGCTGACTTGTCCAGGTCCAATTAGATGGAAAGTATGTCCAGAGAAAAAAAAGGAAGCCAAAGAAAAGCTTTGAGACATCCTTCAAGAAGCCTGGAGAAGTGTTCCTGATAAAAAGAAAAGCTTAAAGAAAAGAGCTAGTCTAAGAGAGTTGATACAGCTAAAGAATAACCAGAATATTTCAAGTCAAGTCAAGTAGGATTTATTGTCATTCTGTTATACACAGTACACAGTGAAATCAAATAACGCTCTCCAGGACCCTGAGTTACACACAAGACAATATACATAAACATACACAACATAAGACACAACATAATACATATTTACTTTAAAGCTGGTTAGATTGAGGATCTCTTTGTGTTTAGACTGGATTTACATGGTTTGGAGAGAAATCACTGCAAAATTTCACTTTCAGACAGAACAGAGAGAAATGGAGGTGACAACTTTCACACATGACAAGATGCTGATTCCAGGTGGTGTGATTTTCCTAGGCTAGATTTTGGCACAAACTTTGCTTGGTTTCTATGAAAATGGCATACACAAGGTCCCAGAGGGCTGTGTATGTTCATCTAACAAAAGTAGACAATTGGGGACTACAAAGGTCCCCCATGAAAAAAACGTCCCCCATGCTTTTGTCATGTCCATTGTCAATCAATAACGCAAACTAGCTAGCTAACACTGACTCGAACCATCTGTAAAGTGGTTTGAAAGGGTGTGTGTCACATCTGCATGCTTCCTTGTGGTCCAGCTTGTGTAGCCACGGTAATCTAAGGTTGTTTTCAAGATGCCCTGTTGCTGGTTCCGGGACAAGAACAGTCTGATATGCCTGATGAGTTAGGACAGACACAAGAGCCTGAGAGACTTTAACACTGTAAACAGAGATTAAGCTTGTAAAGTGTTTCTTCAGCAGGAGGGTATATAAACAGATTGCTCTGACACATTAGACAAGAGGACAACGAACTCACCCAACTGAAGGACACAAACAAAGACCCTGGCTGTCATACACACACACACACACACACACACACACACACACACACACACACACACACACACACACACACACACACACACACACACACACAGAGAGAGAGAGAGAGAGAGAGAGAGAGAGAGAGAGAGAGAGAGAGAGAGAGAGAGAAAGAGAGAGAGGAGAGAGAGAGAGAGACAGAGGGAAGCACTGACAGTCCTGATATCTATACTTTCCATCATTAGGTGCTGGGTCTCTGTTAATTTTAACTATTTACATCTGTCTGAAATAAAAATT
>CM029377.1:21342013-21389513 GCA_017165825.1 Hepsetus odoe
AGTGTGTGCATTTAGTTTCATGGACCTATTGGTCAAGAGGAGTCCAGTGTCTGGAATCCCCACCTCTAGCACTAATGCAGCCCTGGTTCCTGAGCAAGACCCTGGGTAGACCCTTTTTGTTTACCTGACTTTTAGTCCTAATGTCCTAAACCAGATCCACAAAAGTCTCAGTCAGCTTTATAATGGAAGTTCTGACAAAGCTAAGGTGGTCCAGAGTTTGCTCTTAAGTGATTTGTTTGTTTGGGTGACTTTTTCAGGCCCTCAGCATTAAGGTGGATCAGACTTAGACGTGGTTTAGACACAGCAGACCCACAGCCAAACTTCTAAATCCAAAGACAAACTGCCTTTTTACGAGTCAGTCTGAGCTGGAATCATTCCAGTGCTTTGTAAACACCAGTCCTGATGTTCTCTGAAAGTCCTACTGTGACCTAAACCACGTCCATAGGTCTATTCCACCTCTGTGAAGAGCTGAAGGTCTGAGGACATGTTTACAAAGTTTGGGTTACTGTTGACCTCTAGTGAAGCTCTAGTGTTTTTTTCTAATTTACTTATCTTTGTGCTGTCACACCTACAGTACCGCCTACAGCAGTTTAGCCCCACTCATTCATCCATAAGTTATAAGGAGTGTGTTATTTTGGGGTCAGAGACAAAAGACATCCGACAACAATACTGACAATGTAGTTGAGGACAAAAGTATTGGGACATCATATGATTTTAGATAAACACAGTTTCTTCTCTCTCTCTCTCTCTCTCTCTCTCTCTCTATCTGTTCATGTCCCATCACCCAAGGACAGCTTATTTGGGGGGTTTTATTCAGTGTTACTGCCCTCAAGGCCGCTCAGCAGTGTTGAAAACCCTGAATAACAAAACACGCCCACACACACACACACACACACACACACACACACACTAACTAAGCCTCGCAGAGTGGCCAGCATCCATCCATCCATTCATTCATCCATCTGAGATCAAAAGTCTCTGTGGACAGGTGGACAGTCCATCGCAGTGTCCTTGTGTCCTCAAAGCTCATTAAGAAGGGTGGTGGTAGTCTAGTGGTAGGGTACTTGCCTATGGACCTATTGGTCAAGAGGTCCCAGGTTTGAATCCCACCTCTTTGTAAACACCAGTCCTGATGTTCTCTGAAAGTCCTACTGTGACCTAAACCATGCCCATAGGTCTATTCCACCTCTGTGAAGAGTTGAAGGTCTGGGGACATGTTTACAAGGTTTGGGTTACTGTTGACCTCTAGTGAAGCTCCAGTCCTAAACTAAAGCTAAATCTGGAGAAGCCTCAGTGATGCGTCAAAGCTTCTCATCTTAAGTTAGGAAGTAAGAGGAGAAAGGAAACACATGACCAGTTCCAGTGTCTTGTTTCTCTGCCCCAGAAAGAGTGTTTAAGTGCTGAACTGCATTAAAGATGCATTCAGGCTCTCTGGAGGGCACAGAGGATGGAGACGGAGTCACGGAAAGCCCTTTGGAAAGAAGATACAGGACCAACCTTCAAGATCTACTCTTTTCTGGGCTCCATAAATGGCTAATTTCCTTTAATTTTACAGGAAATTGTTTTATGGTAAATGCATTAGTGCTCCAGGATCAACGTCCTGATCATCTGGAATCATCTGCACCTGGTTGTTCACTGCTTCATGTCTTAAGTTAAACGCTTTGTTCTGCACTGTGTTGGATTAACCAACAAAAAACTATCAAACTACTCAGGTACAGAGACTGTATTGGAAATGAGAGACAAAAACACTGTCCTTCCGGAAGATCTGGAGTACTGCTCAGGCACAGACTGTACTGAAAATGAAAGACAAAAACACTGTCCTTCAGGAAGATCTGGAGAACTGCTCAGGTACAGAGACTGGATTGAAAATGAAAGACAAAAACACTGTCCTTCAGGTAGATCTGAAGAACTGCTCAGGTACAAAGACTGGACTGAAAATGAAAGACAAAAACACTGTCCTTCAGGAAGATCTGGAGAACAGCTCAGGTACAGATACTGTACTGAAAGTGAGAGACAACAACACTGTCCTTCAGGAAGATCTGGAGAACTGGTCCTCAATGGCATATTCAAGAAGCCAAAAATGAAGAAATGAGGGGGCTAAAGACTTTTATAACACTGTCTGAGGAGCCTCTGACCTACATGGTTCCCACCCATACGGACTACTCAATACATTACACAAAGTAGCATTAGCGCCTCAGTTTCATAGTTTGCCGTATCACAGATGGACAAGCTCTGAATTGTTGTGAAAGAACGATTAAAGTGAAAATGAAATTTGAACCACAACTACATGTTTCCTCATGTTTCGCAGTGCAGTGGTAGCCATAAATGCAGCACCCCGGGAGCAGTGATGGGGATGGTACCTTGATCAAGGGAACCTCAGAGTGACCTATTGGTCTAGGATTCGAACCCATGACCTTCCGATTCAGAGACCTTGTCCCTAAACACTAGGACACCACCGTCCCTTCAAAAGAACAACAAAAATGAACTTTCTGGAACAGCTGAATTAAAGTCATGACCCAGAGTTGGAGATGTTCCATTTTCTCTCCATTTCTCTCACTCTTTCTTTTTCATCTCTTTCTTTCTGTTTTTCTATCTTTCATCTCTCTTTCTTTCTACCTCTGTATCTTGGTTTCACTCTCTCACGCTCCTGCTTTCTTTCTTTCTTTCTTTCTTTCTTGCTTTCTGTTCACTTTCTCTTTCTTTCTTTCTTTCTTTCTTTCTTTCTTTCTTTCTTTCTTTCTTATCCTAGTCCCTAAGCACCAGGACATTGTTGTTTCTTTAAAAGAAGAATATAATTAACTTTCAGTAAATGCCGAATTAAAGCCCTGACCCAGGGGTGGAGTCAGGAGTCATCAACAAATTAAATATTCTTACCTCATTTGGTTAATTGGATTCTAATTGCTTTTGGGTTTTTATTGGCCACACCACTGCTAGATGTTTGAGGGTACGAATCCCTGGGATAGGTTCCAGCATTCAGCACCACCCTGGTTAGCACTCTCAGTAATTGACAAACACACAAACACACAAACACACACACACACACACACACACACACACACACTGTGGAGATGACACAGCAGTTTCTTTCCCCAGCATAGCCCTCTTTTCAACACACACCTTGCAACACCTTAAGCAGGGTTCTGGATCATCTCACAGACACAGACACACACACACACACACACACACACACACACACACACTCACCGCCCAGTCGGTTGTCTAGTGTGTGTTTGTTGAGAATGCCCATGGCTCTGCAGGTGGAGTGTGTGAAGTGTTGGGTGATGGAGCGCTGCAGCAGCAGCCACCGCATTCGCCGTGACATCCTGACGTTCTAGTTAATGTCCTGGATTCTGCAGGTTCCCTCTGTGCTCTGCTCTTGGGCGTGTTTCTCCTCCATCCTGCAGAGAAGCATCAGGGAGTTGCCACTGCAGCGCTGCAGTGTGTGTGTGTATGTGTGTGTGTGTTAGTGAGTGTGTGTGTGCGTGTGTATGTGTGTGAGAGCACTCGGGCCTAAGTGCCTTTACAAAGTGTATCCTCCAGAAACCACACGACTGTTACTAATGGACTCTTTCTCTCTCTCTCTCTCTCTCTCTCTCTCTCTCTTTCCTTCTCATCTCTCTGTCTGATGTTGACTGGGACGTCCTGTACTGAGAGATTCAGCATTCATGTTAAAACATTGTTGCTTTTATAAAAACTAGAAATATAAAAAACAATTAAAAACTGATTTGTCTGGGTGATAATTGTCATGGCACCGGCTGCGGCTGCTAAAGTTGCTAGGCAACAGGAGCAACACCCTTAAGTAGCCCGCAACCTATGAAGGACAGAGACCCTGGACTGGGACACCGCTGATTTCCAGACATCTTTGCAACCCTTTCGGAAGTCTGGTTCCGTTCTCCACCACTGGGAACAGTTCTCACACCAAACCCACTCTGAATGGCTTTATTTTCTTCTTAACCTGCCAATTATGAAGAAGATGATTAAAAGTAGCTGTTTCCATAGCGATATGAAGAATATTGAGGTGCATCCAATAATAAGGGCAGCATGGAGTTTGTATACGGGGACAGAAAGCTTAGAATCCACAAGCTGAGCCATTGTACTTTGACCTACATTGGGACTCACAGACACACACACACACACACACACACACACACACACACACACACACACACACACACACACACACACACACACACACACACACACACACAGTACAGTGTTAGGTAAGTCAGGTTTAACACAGCTTTAGTTGGGGACACTTCTACGCTGTACCAGGCGCAGAAAGGAAGGATTTAAAGTTAATGGCGGATGTGTAAACATGGCATTTGGCCATCCCACACACACACACACACACATACACACACTGCCAGGTTAGTCCAATAACTAATCAATTCTGCCAAAACTGTGAACAAATGTGTAGTGCTGACTCCTCACAGCAAGATGGTTCTGGGTTTGATTTCCAGTTGGGATAGGCTAGGTCCTTTCTGTGTGGCGTGGACATGTTTTTCCCATTTCTGTGTAGGATTTGCAACCTTCTGAGGTCATCCAAGATGTACAGCCCTGTGAAAAATCTCTCAATCCCTTCGTTTTTTCATCTTTTGCTGCCAAAGTTCCAGACTTTTTTGTACGTTTGTTGTTGTTGGGGGCAGTTTTCCAGATATTCCCGAAGGACAAAGTTTTTGTCTCTCACTTTCAGTCCTGAGCAGTTTCAGAAGTAGTTTGGGATCATCTCCATGGAGAACAAAAAGCTGTCCAAAGAAGAGCTTTGGGACATCTTTCATGAAGGCTGGAGAAGGCTGATTTAAAGAAAGGAGCTGGTCTAAGAGAGTTGAAGCAGTGCTGAAGAATAACGGTGGTGTTGGTGAATATGGACTTTAAAGCTGGTTAGAATGAAACTCTCTTTGTGTTTAGACTGAATCTACATGTGTCCTTTATACAGAGCAGAGAGACATGACTTTGGACCAGAACATTTAGCAGCATGGATGTGTTTTGAAGTTCTTTTATGGCGATTGTACTGGAAAGGTTGAAGGAGAATCTTTCCAGAAATGGCATGGTCCTCCGGTTCAAGGAAAATTCCAGAAGGAATGAAGTTTTTTGGACACCTATCAGTCTAGCTACAAAGGCACAGATAAGGCTAACGGAACCAGCAGCACAGTCCTTATCTCTGAGAGGAGATAACCTGAATCCTCCGCTAAGAAGAACATCTTGTTTCAGGAGCTCAGATAAGACCAACAATCATGGTTCCAATCATCATTCAAAAGAGACCCAAACTGATGTCCATAGAAGAAGATGACCAAAGCATGAATCATCTCACATTGGTCCAAAAAAAAGGACAAGGCTTCGGAAATCAAAAGTAAATTTTTTTGCAAGATGTGTCCCATTACATCTGGCAAACACAGTATTGTGCAATAACTCCTGGAGGGAAACATGGTGGTGGAAGTTTGATGGATGCTTTGCTATTTCTGGATGACCGGAAGGTCCAGTCATTATCCTGTATAGGTTGTTATGACATGTTCTGTCATAGCAACCATTGCTAAAAAGAAAGAATAATAACCAAACGTCATGCTTCAAACTAATGAGAAGGAATGTACTGAGAGTAAACTACATAGACTAAAGGAAGGAGTCTGTTCTGAGTAGAAAGCACAGATATTTGGGTCAAAAAAAGTAAAGAACAGAGACCTGATTAATCCATTACAGTAAAGTACAGTAATTAAGTACTCAGTTCAAATATACAGGAAACAATGATGACAGACTAGTCAAGTCAATACAATTATTGGTCATTTCATTTCCTTTTTTAACTTCCCATGTCTCTCTCTTCATTCCCATCACTGAACCATGCAATCAGGGCCAATTAGCCAACACACACACACACACACACACAGTGTGCAATTAGACTAATTGCTCGGCTAAAGTACTTGCTACAGTAGAAGATTTTTGTAGTCTGAGAGATAGCTGCCACACACACACACACACACACACACACACACTAATTGGCGTTATGGTCTCAGAGGTAAGTTATGGGTGATAGACGTCACTTAAACCCAGGTTACACCACTGAATAGCCCCCGGAATATCTCTCTCTCTCTCTCTCTCTCACACACACACACACACAGTCAACCTGAGCAGCTATTTGGGGCGGGCGGGGCTCCTAGAGGGAAATAAATAGCTTTCTAGGAAAAGCAGATTCTTAGAAAGTGTTGGATTTTGGGGAGACGTGTCTCTGTAAACACTCGGCACACTGAAATGAAAAAATAAAAACAAAAACAAAACAACAACAACAAAACAACAACAAACAACAACAAAAGATTGTCTTTTAGGAATAATGAGCTTTTTCATCCGATCACTAAATGAAATGATTTTCCCCAAAGACCAAATCCTACAGTCCAACACACACATACACAGACACACACACGGACACAGTTTGATTCATTCATCTTGCCAGAACGTTCCTTTCTCATGCTGATTGCATCAATATTGTGTGTGTGTGTGTGTTTGTTTTGGGTAAGATTTGTTTTCATCTGTAAGGAAATAAACATGACACTCTCACACAGCTTATCAAGCAAACATCTCTCTCTCTCTCTCTCTCTCTCTCTCTCTCTCTCTCTCCCTCTCTCCCTCATCACGTTGCACTTTTTGTCCTCTTTTTCTCAAAGGTGGATCACTGTCTGTAGAGCTTATCAACAGAGAGAGAGAGAGAGAGAGAGAGAGAGAGAGAGAGAGAGAGAGAGAGACAGACAGACAGACAGACAGAGAGTGAGACTGGGAAAAAGACACCCCCCTATATAAGTATCTATATGTGATAATAATAAAATGTCCCATATATTGCTCAAGCAACAGCTACTGAGAGACACACACTCGTTTACAGTCTTCTACACACAGTGAGTCACTGAATCCGCTGAAGAAAGAAAGAGGATTTCTAAAAAGACGAGGCAGTGAGGTGAGACATACAATGGGCTTGTGGAAGCGTTCTGCTGTCCATCCTTCACCCTGTCCACTCCCAGCACAGCAAATCCCACATTTTCATACGCTCATACAGATACACACACACACACACACACACACACACACACACACACACACACACACACACACACACACATGCCCCTGAGGGAGGAAAACAGAGATAAATCTGAGGACTCAATGTTCAGGAAGTGGAAAAGGGGAAAGTGTGTCAGTGTAAAGGTGATAGTCTGTGTGTGTGAGTGTGTGTGTGTTTGTGTGTGTGTGTGTGTGTGACTTTCTAGGGTCATAAATGCAGGGATGGGAGTGTGCAGAGGCACGTTCACAATTATGCAGGAGTTTTGAATGTGGTGTTGCACAAGCAGGAGGTACTGTACTGACTATGCGTGTGTGTGTCTGTGTGTGTGTGTAAAGAAATATGGAGATTCTTTTAATACCAAATTCATGCTAATTTTCATAAAACCAAGACAGTGGACAGTTCACTGTCCAAATAAAGGTTCTCATCTGTCACTGGAGTGTTTCTGCTCAAGGGTTCTTCTTTAGTACCTTTAGTCAGGGACATTTACATTACATTTACATTTATGGCATTTAGCAGACGCTCTTATCCAGAGCAACGACCATACCCTAATTACAGGGACAGTCCCCCTGGAGCAATTCAGGGTAAAGGTTTTTGCTCAGGGACCCAGTGGTGGTAGTGCCAGAGGTGGGATTCGAACCTTGAGCCATAGATCCATAGGCAAGTATCCTACCACTAGACCACCGCCACCCCGTTTTCCACCATATTTCCACCATATTCTGTATTGTTATCTAATCATTCTTTAACATATGATGCTGTGAAAATCTGCCAATTTGACACAGGTAGAAAACGGCCCCCAAAGACCACATAACTTTGAGGAGACGCCGTTTGTAACCCCATGAACTAAAAATTTACCCGCACTGTCCCATTACTTTTGACAAAGTTGGAAACTCCTAAATTGTGCTCATTGGCCGCTGTTCACTATAGCTATTATTTAAAAAGTGTTTTATGTTAACGGAGACCGATTTTTCAAAAACTATTCCTTTGTATTAAAATAACCTTTTCAGTGCTTTGTGAAAGTCTTTGGCCGCTCATTTCTTTACACTTTGCTTCCAAAGATCCAGACTGTCTTGTAATTTGCATGTGTTGCTGAAGGACAATTTTTGTTTTTGGCTTTCACTTTCATTCCTGAGCAGTTTCATAAGCAGAAGCTGCATCAGGTCATCTCCACAGAGAATGGAAAACAAAACAGCCGATGTACAAAGAAGAGCTTTGGGACATCCTTCAAGAAGCCTGGAGAAGTGTTCCTAAAGATAACTTAGAGAGATGAGCTGGCCTAAGAGAGTTGAGTCTGTGCTGAAGAATAATGGTAGTGAATATTGACTTTAAAGCTGGTTAGAATGATGCTCTCTTTCTGTTTTTGCTTTTTTTTTTTTAGGTGTGTTCTTCTGTCTCACTTTCTTTCAAAACTTTTGGACATCTGTGTGTATGAATGGATTAATCTCCTAACTTTTCCAGAAGTACAGACTTGCTCCTGTATTCAGTATCAACCAGGGCTGCATTTGCGATAAGTGAGAAAGTGGAAAAAGCAAGCAAGGGCAGAGTGGATGCAATGAATCATAAGCTCCAGCTAAACCTAGGATGGCTGTGTGTGGCCAGTCCAAACAGGTAAACCTCGGCAGGTAAGAGATGAGAAGATTATTCCCACATGGTCCCAGCTTGAAATGGAATGAATGCCATATTAACAACTTCGGGCGAGTGATTCACTTCATGAGAAAATCACTGGAAACATGATGAAGAGTGTGATATCAGCATCTAAAATGAAGTGAACTGACCAGGCAGACGAGACTAGCGTCAGATTTTATAGATGAAAGCATGCTAACGTTTAGCTTCAGGATTGAAGACCCTGGAGAGGAATGAAAGGCAGAATACATGAGTGTGAAGGAAAGGGAGGACTGCAGAGATGGTGAAGGTGGATGAGATCAAATAGTTTTGGTTTGACAGTTCAGAGTAACGGGAAGAGGTGAAGAAGAGAGTGCTGTCAGGTTGGAATGGGTGGAGAAGAGTGGCAGGAGTAATTTGTCAGATTAGGATTAGCAAGAGTGAAAGGGAAGATTTATAGGATGGTAGCGAGACCAGCTATGTCATATGGGTTGGAGACGGTGAGCTGGAGGTGTCAGATTTAAAGGCAAGGATGGACAGGATTTTGTATGTTAATAGGAGAGGTCAGGTTGGACAGTTTGGAGACAAAGTGAGAGAAGAGAGACTGCATTGGTGTGGACATGTACAGAGAATAGACAAGGAGTATATCGGGAGAAGGATGGTAAGAATGGAGCTGCTAGGAAAGAGGGGAAATGGAAGTACAAAGAGAAGTTTCATGGATGTGGTGGGAGAAGACATGCAGGTGGACGGTGTGAACGAGGAAGATGCAGACGACAGGAAGACATGGAGACAGATAATCTGCTGTGGCGACTCATAATGGAAGCAGCCGAAAGAAAAAGATTAGCTTCAAGTCTGGGCAAATGATGTCCAAACTTGTCCAAAAAAGCCATTTTTATAAAAGATTCATCCACTGAAATATCTGGAATATGATAAAAGTGAAATGAAAGTAAATATTTGCCATTGTGAAACATAGTGAACCACAACCGAATGCATATCCAGCATCCAGGGAGCATTGATGGGGATGGTACCTTGCTCACGGGTACCTCAGGGAAAACCTGCTGGTCTGGGATAACCTTGTCTGTAAAAATAATTTCAGCTCATAAATTTTTCTGATTAATTGCAAGCTTTTTCCTGTTTTTATTCACCCGAGGCTGTATTTCTCAGTACCTGAGACAGTGGAAGCGAGGACAAAGGACATCAAGTGAATTATATGTTCCAGATAAATAAAGAATGACTGCCAGTCCAAATTGGAGCAATGAGGGGCGGATAAAAGATGGGAAAGACATGTAATTCATCATCCAAAGGAAAGTCTTAAGACAGAAAGTTCATGTTGTCGGAGTCAGTTCCTCTTAATACTGAGACCAACAGCAGCAGATTTGATGGGATATTCCACTTTTGTTTCGTCTGTGAGACACACTTTAGAAAAAGCAAGTCACAAGTTAAAGATGGACTCATTCATGGACCCAGACAAATTTCCCTGAAATGATGCATCCACCCCATCCTGTAATTACAACTACAGGACTTTTTCCAGAAAGAAAAAGTCTATTTCCTTGCCTTAAATGTAAGGGCTTGTTTTGTCCCCCTATTTAATGTGACTTTCTGGGACACTTATAAAGTGACCGTCTTAAACTGCAGACCCATTTTTTTCATCCCTTAAGAATCAGTACTTTATTTTGACAGGAGAAGTTACTTTTGATAGCAATAAGGACTAAATTTAGGTGTGTTTGTAAGATATGTCCAAGAGGGGACGTGTGTTTGTGAGGCAAGGTCATCAGTGGGACAATTGAGGCTGGAAAAGAAAGGAATTCTGGCTTGCTCTCCAAACTTCTGGAGTTGCACAAACCTTTCCTCCTGGAAACCGAGGCCATCCAAAGGCCGGGACAGATCAAATCTTCCATATAGTGATAAAATTCTTCCCCTCCACTCTCCGCCCTTCCCTCCACTGATAGTGCAACCGGTGTGCTTTGCTTCTGCCATCCCCTTTCCCAGAAAAGTGAGGTCTTTGGGTGAAAGTTCACTCCATGACATTGCTGGAGGAATACAGACAGTGACTCGTGTGCTTTTGATGCTGCTGCACTTCAGGCTATTTAAAGAGCAGGACTGAGCCCATTGTGCAAACTGCGTCCACCCATCGGTGTAGTCTAGGAAAGACATTTGTCTGTCCTTGTGCTATATTTAAATGCTGGTCATGCAATCACAATTCCCCAAGAATGATTCACACACTGAGTGGTTATTCTTGGTTGGCACCACCAGAGGGTACTCCCAGAATTTCCTACTCATGCCAAGAACCTTTTGGGAACCTTTTTTTTTATTTTTATTTTTTTATTATAGAAGTCCAGGACATCTGGAAAAATGGCAGCTCACATTCACTCAAGCATTCTGTCAATAAACAAGATCCTTTGATGCCCCAACGTCCCTCTTAAATCCTTCCTTCGTACTCTCCAAAACTGCAAGTCAGACTTCCAGGTCGTCCCAGTCTCTTATGCTACCCAATCAGAGTCAAATCTGGTTGATCCCTCTCCAATCCAGACTTTCCCACCCAAATATCCATCAGCACATAAAGGATTGAGCTTGAGCATAGGGGTAGAGGGTTTAGCAATGGGTCCTTTGTCCTGGCCATGTTCTGTGGCTGGGGGTAATGGGGGCAGGAACGCTCAGAAGAGCCTGACATCAAAGGGCTTGGGGGTACTGAGAGAAAAAAGGACGAGGGGGTGGCTATTCAGAGATGATTACAGGTACCATAGAGATAAGGAACCAAACGGCACGGGAGGAATCCATTCCGTCCCAGGGCAGCTGCACCGTTTGTCCCAACATTGAAGTTTCACAAAGACATGGTAATGTCCAGCTACAGGCAGTCTGTGGAGTCTTTTTGCAATAAAAGCTTGACATAAATAACATAAGTTCAGTCACTGATCTGAAGGCACTTGGCAGTTTCAGACCTGAGGAGGAAGTGGCCGTGAAAAGAAGGGAAATGGTTGACGGAATGAGCAAGGCACATCTTTCATTTCTGCCTCCCTTACTTCCCCTCCTTCTGTGGGCGGGCACAAACAGGGTTCTACCTTTTCTCTTTTGCCTTTCTTCCCCATCTCGCCATTCACAAGAGCAAGTTTCCTGCCTGTGATGAGCAGGACGGGCAGTTAAAGGAAGCGGGGGTTGTGTTTTGTAATTGCAGGTAGGAAGAAAGTGGCTGACAAACCCAATGACCTCCACAGTTCTTCCAGGACAATCTTGTAAAAATCAAGTTGTAATTTCTATTTGTACATCGATTTGTACTCGATTTTGGACGTTCAATTTGGACTCAATGATCAGCGTTAAGCCATTGGCCATGGAAACCTAGATGCTCCACACATGGCAAAGGAATATCCCAGCGACCCATCCTGAGAGGGTCACCCGATGACGCTCGTCTCAATAACCTGACCATGTTAGTGTTAAATAAAAAACGTTAAGATATTTTATAAAAATCTGTACCAGCAGGTGATACTTATCCAAAAGTCTTATTTATTTTTAAGGAAAATTAATTTTGCTAGATTTCAGTTTATATTTATAGATATTTCTATTCTTAAATAAAACAATAAGCATAAATTATGTTTGATTATATTCGATTCACATTTAATAAATGTTTAAATTTTACAGTACACAGACAAAGAAAACTGACAAAAATTCGTTTAAATACACAAATTTAAACTATAAAAGTTCCCGAAAAGCATGATGTTTCCAAAGTCGATGAGTAATCAGGCTAAATAATGTATCGACACCATTGACTTTCACAGTTTCGCCTTAGTAAGGGGAGATAATGCGGATGTTCAAAAGCCCAAGCAATGCTCCTTTGAGAAACGTGGTCACGTGATCGGACGGTCAATGGTTGATTTGAAGTAAATGGAGGTGACGAAGTTCTCGGAAACATTAGCTAAGCATTATGTAAAATTAGTAGTACAGAATATATATATATATATAGGAAGCGGGGGTTATATATATATATATATAATATATATATTGTCAGAACCTGAGTGGCAAGTTTGGATTGCAAGATTTTCTTGACTTTTTTTACGTTTTTTTTAGAATTATGAAATATTAGTAAAGTATTTGCTCATTGTTGACTTTTTTTTTTTTTAGAATTGTTTCTAACATTTACATTTACAGCATTTAGCAGACACTCTTATCCAGAGCAACTTACATGTCCTAATTACAGGTCCCTCTGGAGACACTCAGGGTTAAGGGACTAAGTGGTGGTAGTACTAGAGGTGGGATTTGAACCTGGGACCTCTTGAGCCATAGGTCCATAGGCAAGTACCCTACCATTAGACCACTGCCACCCTCAGTAATAGCAGTAAAAAAAAAAAAAAAAAAGAGGAATAACTACATATCATTTACACGAAAGAAGTGTATTAGTTTTTTATTTATTTTTTTATTTTTTTATTATTTATTAATTATTTTGAAATTGAGAGTTTCAGTTGAAAGTTAAAAGCAAAAGCAAATGGCTAAAATGCTGTTAAGACACAAGAAAGTATAAAATGCTTAGTAAATAACATGTCCAAAGTCAATATCATTATCATATCATATCCAAAGTCAAGAGCAATATCATTAAAGTAAATTTGCACAACATTTACATGCAATAAGTGGGGTTTTTAATTTTAATTTATTTTTTTTCTTTTATTAGAATTATTTTGGAATTTAGAATTTCAATTTAAAGTTAAAATACAATAAAAATGGCTTCAGTGCTCATCAGTTACTTTAATGAGACAAAGCAGTACACTAAATATGAGTGTTTTCTCACATTTTCTCACGTTCCCGTGTTTCTAATTTACAGTTGTGTTTAAATGTGCAACCACGGTTATATTGCTTAAAAAAACGAAATGGAAATTATAGGTAATGAGAACTAAGATGCATTTTTTTTCCATTTTTCCCAGTTCAATCACAGTCACTAAACTTGATTTAAAAGTAGTCTATACACCACGTTTCAAATTATTACGCAAATTATATTTCTCTCTGATTTTCCTAAATAGTCGATGCAACTGACAGTCAGCATAATTTTTGAGTCATCAACCATTAGAGTATAATTTGAATGTTACTGAACAAACCTCCCAATAATAACAGCATGTTTTAAAAAAATAAAAAACGCAAAAATGCACTGTTCCAAATTATTATGCACAACAGAGTTTCAAAACATTTTATAGGTTGTAAAGAACTGATAATGGGGCAGCGGTGGCCTAGTTGGCCACAGGATCAGAAGATTGTGGGTTCAAACCCCTTACCAGTAGGTTGCCCTGAGGTACCCTTGAGCAAGGTGCCTTCCCTGTCACTGCTCCCCAGGCGCTTTCATAGCTGCCCACTGCTGCATGGTGTTTGCATGGGTTAAATGCTGAGGTCAAATTTCATTGCGGTTCACTGTGTGCTGTGCTGTGCCGAGACCTTGCAATGAGGAGAATAGTCACTTTCACTTTTAAAATGGTCATTGGTTGAATTTGCAGCATTAGGAGGTCATATTTACTGAAATCAAAAGCTATTTCAATCAAAAACATCTTAATAGATCAAGTCACATATTAACATAGGACCCCCTATTTAAAAGCAACTTCACAATTCTTGCATCCATTAAACTTGTGAGTTTTTGGAGAGTTTCTGCTTCAATTTCTTTGCAGGATGTCAGAATAGCCTCCCAGAGCTGCTGTCTAGATGTGAACTGCCTCCCACCCTCATAGATCTTTTGCGTGAGGATGCTCCAAAGGTTCTCAATAGGATTGAGGTCAGGGGAGGATGGGGGCAACACCATGAGTTTCTCTCCTTTTATGCCAATTGCAGCCAATGATGCAGAGGTATTCCTTGCAGCATGAGATGGTGCATTGTCATGCAAGAAGATGATTTTGTTACGGAAAACATGGTTCCTCTTTTTGTACCATGGAAGAAAGTGGTCAGTCAGAAACTCCATATACTTTTCAGAGGTCTTTTTCACATCTTCAGGGACCCTAAAAGGGCCGACCAGCTCTCTCCCCATGATTCCTGCCCAAAACATGACTCCGCCACCTCCTTGCTGACGTTGCAGCCTTGTTGGTGGCCATCCACCAACCATCCACCACTACATCCATCTGGACCATCCAGGGTTGCACTACACTCATCAGTGAACAAGACTGTTTGAAAATTAGTCTTCATGTAGTTCTGGGGCCACTGCAGCCGTTTCCGCTTGTGAGCATTGGTCAAATAGAAGGTTTATGCATAACTGCAAGCCAAGGTGGAGGATCCTACACCTTAATGTTCGCAGGACTCCAGAGGCACCAGCAGCTTCAAATACCTGTTTTTCTGCTTTGTAATGGCATTTTAGCAGCCGATGTATTTTTCTGGCAGAAACCTTCCTCATTGTGCCTTTATCTGCTCAAACCCGTGTGTGCTCTGACACAGGCACAAATCTCTTAACAGTATGATGATCACACTTAAGTTTTCGTGAAATATCTATGGTTTTGATACCTTGTCCAAGGCATTCAACTATTTCTTGCTTTTTAGCAGCAGAGAGATCCTTTCTTGTTGCCGTGTTTATACTGTTTGTTTTGGTGGACCTCACTATTTAGGCATCTTAAAATAGTCACAACATCGGTCCTGATTTTCATGTCTAAGGGACATGTGACCACATTTAGTGAAGTTCTTGTACAACCCACCCTGTTGAAATTCCTGCTCTATCCTTATGTCTTACCCTGGGATGAAAGTCTGGGAATTCAGTGAGGGATGTGAGGAATGTGTGGGACAAGGTCTTTTCAAAGCTTCATTCACAGCAAGTGCTCATCTCTGGCACGCATGCAGCGCACCCCGACCCTGTTACTGTAACGAGCCCAAAGTGGAACACGAATGCGGAGGACGTTTGCGTGATGTAATTTCATGCCTCCTCGTCCCCTCTGATCAAATGGGGGTTTCTGAACAGGAGGGCATTGTGCTGGCATCTACTCTGGTCTTCATCACACACACATACACACACACACAAACACACCCACACACACCCACACACACACAACCACAGGGGGTCATTACCGTTGCGTAACTTGGCCAACATCCAATCCCAAAGCAGCTACATATGTCCCAACAGTGGACCTTGTTATTCCATCATTATAAGGCCTCTTTGATTGACGGGATAATCAATTGTTGGAAATGAAATCTAACAGTATACACACACACACACACACACACGTTCACTGTCTGTCTCAAACACACACATATTGTGTTGTCCCTTCCCACACACTCAGTTGTTGTCCATTCATCTCTACACCAAACAGCGGTCCAGGCATTCTGGCAGTAAGTCTGGTCAATCATTTCCACCTGAGACAAAAGCACCTTTCTTGTATGTTTAATGTCTTGTTGAGGGACAGTTCTCCAGATCTTCCTGAAGGACAGTGTTTTGGTCTCTCGTTTTCAGTACAGTCTCTGTACCTGAGCAGTTTGATTGTTTTTTGTTTTGTAATCCACACAGTGATCTACATCTGAAGCTTCAGGCAAAACAAAGTGTCTAACTTAAGACATGAAGAAACGGGTGCAGATAATTACAGCTAATCAGGTGATATCAACAACCTTTATCTAGAACCTTGTATCTCTAGACACTCTGCAGTATAACATTTAATCGACTTAACATGACAAAAGTAAGACAGACATGAGGCAGGACATAGTATTTTTACACCAAAAAAAAATTTGTTCTGGGTTTGACTCCCAGGTGGGGCAGTCCAGGTCCTTTCTGTTTTGGGTGGACATGCTATTTCCATGTCTGTGTGTGTTTCCTCTGGGAGCTCTGGTTTCCTCCAACCTTCCAAAGACCTGCAGGTCAGGTGGACTGGAGATGATAAATTGTCTTCTAGGTGTGTATGTGTGTGTGTGCATGTGTGTGTGTGTCTGTCCTGCGATGGACTGGCGACCTGTCAAGGGTGTCCATGCCTTTCACCCTGTGAGAACTGGGATAGACTCCAGCACCAATCACGTTCCAAATCAGGACAAGTGGCTCAGAAAATGAATGAATGAATGAATGAATTTCCACATTTTCAGACTAGGCCCAATAATCAGAAGGTTGTGGGTTTGAGTCCCAGACAAGTAGCTTGCCCAGAGGTACCTTGAGCAAGGTACCATCCCCATCACTGCTCCCCAGGTGCTGGATATGTCTGCCCCCTGCTGGTGTGTTTGGGTTAAATACAGAGGATGCATTTGGTTTTGTTTCACAGTGTGCTGTGATTATATATTTGAGGTTAAAAAAACAATGGCATATCAAGTTCATGGCCCAAATAAAGCACTACTAAAAGTGTGCTCATGAAATTATTTGGATAAAATTAAATAAATCAAATAATACAACTTGACATTCAGAAATGTAAAATATTTAAATTAAATTCTGGATGTGAGAGAGACCAGTGGCAAGCTTCCTGAAACCAACAGCATTAGCTTTTCCCAACATCAGGCCAAAACACTCATTCGAGCTTTAATAAAGAACTTCCTTCAAACCAGATGGGAAAGTTAAAAATTAACTTTTTTTTGCAGGAAAGATTTTCATTTTATGAAAACTTACCTCCTCTGCTTATTTCAGACAGCAGCGTGTAGGCCTGGAAAAGACGCAAAAAAGTAAAAATGATCAAAAAAGTCCAAAAACTAAAGATTGCATTCGAAAAAAGGTGCTAAAAGATGCCATTGAAAGAAAAAAATTGTGAATTTTAAAGAACCTTCTTAAAACATACATAAAAAATTACATTTGATATATTTTAATAAGATAAATCTATATTTATTGAAGAAAAAAAATTCTTTTTGGATGTTCTAAACATCTGCCAGTTATTTAAAAGTAAAAAAAAAAATTGTTTTTGTGTTTATATTTTATATATCTTTGGTGATAAACGTTTAGCCAAAGTGAACTGATCCTTTTCTAAATTTTAAGTTGTTTTTAATTGAATTCTAATTTTTTTCAGTTGCTTCTCTTTCTGTTGGAATGTGAGGATTCTCCCTTGGCCTGACCTTTGACCCTTCACCTTCATAAACCCAAAGGTCTCTGGAATGGGTCAAATCCAAATCCCCTCACCGGTGTGAGTGTATTTAGACCCTCTGAGAGACTAAATTTTGCCATGGTGATAAAAAAAAAATGGCATGAAATGAATATTCATGAATATTCACCTTTTTTTGCATGTAGCTTAACAATATTTTAATTAAGATATCAAGAAAGATACCTCAGCACCAGCTAGCAACCAACTGAAACACCGTAGCACCAGCTATCAACCAACAGAGATACCTTCGTACCAGCTAGCACCCAGCGGAAGCACCTTAGCACCAGATATCAACCAACAGAGATACCTTAGTACCAGCTAGCATCCAACTGATACACCTTAGCACCAGCTATCAACCAACAGAGATACCTTAGTACCAGCTAGCATCCAACTGAAACACCTCAGCACCAGCTAGCAGCCAAGAGAGATCCCACAGCACCAGCTAACAACCAACAGAAACACTTCAGCACAGCTAGCAACCAACGGAGATACCATTGCACCAGCTAACAACCAACTGAAACACTTTAGCACCAGCTATCACCCAACTAGACACCTTAACATCAGCTAGTAACCAACAGAAACAACTCCGCACCAGCTAGCAACCAAGCGAGATGCCACAGCACCAGCTAGCAACCAACAGAGATACCATAGCAGCAGCTAGCAACCAACAGAAACTGCAGACACCTGTAGCAAACATTTTCATTACCATAACACTTAGCAAACCCCTAGCAACCACCTGAAACACTATGGTAATCATTGTAGTGAGCATGGTACACTAGTTAACAACCATCAGAGATACCATAGCACCAGCTAGCAACCAGAAGAGATACCATAGCACCAGCTAGCAACCAGAAGAGATAACATAGCACCAGCTAGCAACCAGAAGAGATACCATAGCACCAGCTAGCAACCAATAGATATACCATAGCAACCAAAAGAGACTGCAGAACACCTGAAACACCATGGTAATCATGGTAGTGAACATGGTACAACATCCCACTTCACAGTTGGTCAATCTGACTTGATGCTTTAAAGAAAAACAGTGGATATGGAGAAAGAAGAGAGAGAGAGAGAACATTCCAGAGCAGATGAATCGGCTCATTGCCTCCTCACTGATAAAAAATCTTGTCTAAGGTCCAATATGTCTGGCTCTTTGCAAGTGTACACACACACACACACACACACACACACACTGCAACAGGACATGCAGAAGCATGTGTTTGGTGTTAGACTTGAGGACAACCCTTAAAAAATGGACACAGTAACCTCGCACCTCGCACTCAAGTTAATATGGCATTATTTCAACATTTCACACAGTCTGCTTAGCCTGAGGGGAAGGTAACGTGTATAGCCCATGAGGTAGAAATCCCAGCTATGCTTGCTAAAAGCAGAGTAATCTGCTATTGTTATCTGTGGCTGTGAAGTGTGTCCACCGGAGGGGTTAGAACGACGACAGACCTCCACAAAGACTGAGAAGAATGCAGGAGGCAGGCGCTCCCAAGTGGGATTCCTCGATACCTAAATCCAGAATTGAGGAGCAACATTCAGGTGAAAGTTAGGCCTCTTAGAGGTCATTGGGAGTAGAGGAGTATCTTCTTGAAGTCTTTTACCATGTGAACTATCATAGTAACCACTTATTAACACCATAGCAACCATTTAGATATCCATCATAACCAACACCCTAGCAACCAACAGACTCCATAGCAACAGGTAAGCTACACCAAATAGCAATCAGATTTTGCTTATATTCTTTTACCACCTACCATTTGAACCACCTATCAACACCATAGCAACCAACCGACACCATAGCAATAGGCAAGCAGCACTAAATAGCTGAAATACAGTGTCTAAATAACGCCTCCATGTGGTTCCATAGGAACCACCATGCGACACCCAAAAACAGTGGGTTCTTGTTCTTGTTCTCAGAGTACAACCTGATTTTTCTCTTCATATTTTCTTATGACCAAGACACGAGACATAGCCCACACAAACTGTGCAGCAGTGTGCAGCCATATCCAGCTACAGGGGAGCAGTGATGATGATGATACCTTGATCTAGGGTACCTCAGGGCAACTTACTGGTCTGAGATCCGAACCCAAGACCTTCTGATCCTGGGGTCTAGTCCCTAAACACTAGGTTCTAGGTTCTACTAGACTAGGTTCTATTAGAGTTTAGAACCTTAGTATCTTGCAATGGAACATTCCCTAGGGAACCAGTTGAGGTGCTACGACTAGCAATCAGGAACCGGTTCTGGTTTGGATGCCAGATGTGTGGGAACTATGACAACATTACTTCACTGAAGACACATCCTTGATCACAGTGGTTCCTCCAAACCAATGGACACACTGAGCACTGAGAGCACTGAATGGAAATGGTTCCAAAAGAGGGACGCTGTTTGGTTCAGGGGTTCTTGTCCAGATGAGTGTATAAGGGATGCATTTTCTGTGCTTACAATCAGCAAAATATTTTCAAAAACGCTCGGCGACCACGTCATTGCAAGTGGATGACATTCCAGACCAGCAGGACGAAAAATACCCATGCTGGTTACACTTGTCAGACTAGACTGGCCCACCCAAGGAGAGAGATGTATTATTATTACACAGAAATACTTACATAAGTATATTTTATATACTGGTACACAAAATGCCCAATATTCACAATCCCAACAGAATTCACAATAGTGTGTGTGTGTGTGTGTGTGAGAGACTGGACTGTGGGGTCACATTTTTGTGACATTAAACTTTACAGGCGTAGGTTGTTACGACGCCCGGGGTGTTAGATCATATCTTGGATCCGTTCCAGTGGTGACCTAGTGGTTTGAGAGTTGGCCTTGAATCGGAAGATTGTGGGTTCAATCCCCTTACTAGTAGGTTGCCCTGAGGTATCTTTAAGCAAGGTACTGTCCCCATCACTGCTCCCTGGGTGCTTTCAATAGCTGCTCCCTGCTGCACGTGTGTGTATGGGTGAAACGCAGAGTTTGAATTTTGTTGTGTTGTGTTGTGCAGCATTTCACAATGATGAGAATAGTCACTTTCACTTTTCACTTTTTTTTTCTTCTGAGCTGTCCCCTGGGCCATTATGGATGGTATGTCCATTGGTAAAATAAAGTGACCAGTGAGTGGAGATATGAGGTGCTTCCACTAGTGGCCAGTGATTGAAAAACAGCAGAGCAACACTGGTACTTGAACTGAGAACAGCAGAAACCAGGGCCTAATGAACACACACACACATACACACACACACATACCCAAATACACAGAGTTGTGATGACTACGAATAGCTTTAAAATGACATAGACACATCTGGAGATATTTATGAATCCCTGAAGTGTGTGTGTGTGTATGTATGTGTGTGTGTGTTTGTGTGTAACACCTGTTTTTCACCTCCTCCATGTCTCTGTTTGTTTTTTTTTCATGTACAGTTGTTAAGGTGGACACACACATGCGCGCGCGCACACACACACACACACACACACACACACACACACACACACACACACACACACACACACACACACTAATAAGATCAGATATCGAGTGCTAGTTGAAGGTCCATTAGCACTAAACCCTGTCTGCTAAAGTACAGAGCAGATGCTGATTGCGTGCAAAAGTTGCGTGTGTGTGCGTGTGTGTGTGTGTATGTGTGTGTGTGTGTGTGTGCGTGTGTGTGTGTGTGTGTGTGTGTGTGTGTGTGTGTGTGTGCATGTGTGCATGCACGTATCCTAGAAGCTAATCTCACCATGTTTACCTGGTACACTTATGTAATCCTGCAAGGAATGCAAGGCATGTAGAAATGTATGGATACACACACACACACACACACACACACACACACACAATGGGCGGTACTGGGGTTCAACATGCCACATAGGCCTCCCAGAGGTTTAAACGATCTGTGTCCTGGTAATAAAGGAGGACATAAGGACCTCATAGAGCCCACGCACACGCATTACAGCTCAATGTGGAATCTGTGATGTCACAAAAATCACGATAGCCAATCAGAACGTAGTCCTGAGCCCCTCATTTCTTAATATTTTATTACTGGGAATAGCCTCATTGGTTTAGAAATATTAGTTCCTGCCAGTCAAACTGTCTTAATATTGCAATGTTTTAAAATGTGTATATATTATTTTAAGGTGCATTTCATTAGATTTTTGTATTACAGTCTTATGTATTTATTTTTCAGCCAAAATGGTAAAACATTAAACATAAAAAAAAGACTGTAACCATTTAAAAAATAAAACAGAAAAAAAAAAATCAGATAAAATAAATAAACCCAGAATGCATTTTATTAGACTGATTTAACATGTTTTAAACCTGTTTGAGTTTTAAATGCAGGATTTTTAATGCAGGAGTTTTTATTTTCAGTACCATTGTGCCATGACTGGTTAAATTTATATGTCTAAATGAATTTATTAAAAAAATGTATCCTTAATTTTACACAGTGAACTGGTGCCAAACAAAGGCCTGACCTTCACAATGAACCCCTGCAACTTCCATATAAGGAGTTGTGTTTTGTAACTACGGAGATTCACCAGTGTCTTTCACATCTATTGTGTTTTCTGAGCCCATGTCCTGAAGATTTCACTGCTAAGACATATCTGGTTCCCTTCACCTATTAATGAGAATGTGTTTGAGGACAGGACAACCAAACCGTGATGGAAACAGGACAATCAGGACAATCTGGGGACTATTGTCCTGTTGGCACTTCGTTGATGGACAGTACTCTTCCAATAAACAGTGTCTCTCCACGACGACCAGGGACAGATATGATGGCTGAGGCTTTTCTGTAAGACTATGAAGGCAAAAGTCTTAAAATAAACTTTTTCGTATTCAATGGCACAGACAGTGAGTTCATACACTCCCAGACTCGTGATTGGCTGTTAAAAAATCTTTTCTAAGCAACGGTCATTCCAGTCAAGGCGGGTTTTCCATCAGCGATGACCCTGACTCGTTCTCCAGCGGCTGATTCAGCGTGTGTCTCACACACACACACACACACACACTTGCGAGTTGGTACTTGTGGCGTATTAGTTTGTTTTTCAGCACTAAATGCTCTAAGTGCTTCATATTTACTTGTCCCATTAAAAGCGCTTTACTCAACCTGAAGCTGCCCATAAAGTAAACAACTGTGGAAAGTGTGTGTGTGTGTGTGTGTGTGTATGTGTGTGTGTGTGAATTCAAGATCCAAATTTAGGAGATACATACTCTAATTACATTCCTGTACTTTTTACTTTATACTCTCAGTACATTCCTGTACCTTTTCTACTTTATACTATAAGTACATTCCTCTACTTTTTACTTTAAACTCTCAGTAAATTCTTGTACTTTTTACTTTATTCTCTCAGTATATTCCTTTACTTTTTATTTTATACTTTGAGTACACTGTAATTGTAATTTTTACTAATATACTTCAGTCCTGTATACAACACTCTCACCTTGTTCTTAGCTTTAGACCCGGGTACTACACCGGGCCCTGTGGAGGAAAGTGATGATGTAGACTGATGATGAGGAGTGTCCACTGAGAGTAAAGATCCAGTCAGGTTTTCATCTCCATTCAAAGACACTAAATCCACTTCCTGTCAGAAACATCAGATGGCCAATCAGGACTGAGGAAAGCCCAGCAGAGAATGGCAGATTGGACGAGAGCTGCAGGTGTTTTACTCACGGAGATGATGCGTCTCTTGAGGGTGGGTGTGCCGTTATTTGAAGGGGTGGAGCTTAGGGCGTTCTCGATCTCTTGGTCCAGCTGGTCCAGCTTCATGATGAGCAGCACCATGGAGTCCAAACGGGAGCGCTCCTTTTCCCTATCCTCCCAAGAGCTCTGAAATAAAGTATGCACCAAAGATGTTAATTGATAACCTTGTAATTCCATCTTAATCAGTTCAGTGGGATCTTTACGGTTAAATGTGAGATTCCCAGAGATGGGACCTAATGAACCGTCTCTTTCACACCTACTGGTAGAGACATGGATAGCACATTCCTGTACTTTTTATTTTATACTCTGAGTACATTCCTGTACTTTTTACTTTCTACTCTCAGTACATTCCTGTACTATTTACTTTATACTCTGAGTACATTCCTGTATTATTTACGTTAAACTCTCAGTACATTCCTGTACTTTTTACTTTATACTCTCAGGACATTCTTGTACTTTTAACTTTATACTCTCATACATTCCTGTACTTTTTACTTTACACTCTCAGTACAATTCATTACTCTGGAAACAGTGAAAACTCTCTGATTGAACATGCGCAGTATGAAACCCTGAGTGGGAATGAAACCCAGGGAAATGAAACCCAGGGAATGAAACCCAGGGAAATCTTCCAGGGAAACTGTTGGTCTGAATAATGTAGACTGAACCAAAACCCCACCCCTTCAGCACCGCCTGTCCCTGCCTACCACGTCGAGGGTACGAGGATAGAAAGCGTACACATTCCAAGCTGTTTAAGGACATGAGTGGAATGAGGGAGAAAACAAGAGAGTGATTGGGAGGAAACAGTGGCTGCAGTGCCAGTCGTTCTTGCAGGAGCGGCACCAGGCTGGCGTTTGCCCCTCGAGGGACTGAGGCCAAAACACACAGTCCAACACAATGCAGGACAGTGTGTGAAGGACTTACATAGCTTGCTGCGGTATTCGCCCTTAATGTGTTTTAGATGGACTGTCCATCATACACACACACACACACACACACAAAATAACACATCCCTGCATAAAAATGCTGAGCCACTTCACCTACCACACGTGGCCTTGAAAACAAACAAAAGGACACGTCCACATGTCCCCTCAACCTTCAGGCAACAGCAAAAAATACCAGGTTTTCAAGTGTTTAGGGACTAGGTCCCCTGATCGGAAGGTCATTGGTTCTCTCTCTCTCTCCCTCTCTCTCTCTCTCCCTCTCTCTTTCTCTATTGCAAGATAAACAGTGACCTCAGGTGGTGTTTTCCTCTCAAAACATGTTCAGGCCGCAAACTCACTCCTGACTCAGAATTAAAACATTTACATATCAATCACACACACACTCACACACACACACACACACACACAAACAGATATAGGGACAACACACAGAAAGGACCAGGAGCATCCCATCTGGGAATCAAACCCAGAACTTTCTGCTCTATCAAAATTGTTTCATTTTCCAATTAAATATACATACATGTTCAAAATATATATTTTCAGGTTATGTATCATGTAAATGTAATAGTTTAAAACCCACAGCCTTCTGTGAGGTGACTGCTAAGCCCCGTACTCTGTCCGCTCCTCTGTCTGGTCCTGTTTTTGCAAGTTTGAAGAGAAAGACTAGATGTTGTTGTTTATTTGTTTGTTTCATTTGTTCCTGCAATCCTGCAACCAACCAGCAGGGGGCAACCAGCAGCCAGTCACCAAGGGACATAAGTTTATGGACAAAGCCCCATAGAAAATGCAAGAATGCTGGCCAAGCTCAATGACAAAGTTTCCTTCCGTTTCCCTCTTATAAGTCTTATAGGCACTGATTCCCTCTGGTTTAGATTTTATCCTCCACTTTTAAAAAAGTTCTGATACAGAACATAATGTAAATATCCAGACTGCCTTTCTAAAAAAAAAATTCAATAATGAAGCTCTATTAAAAATGAAATCCTGAAAGATTTTTAAATAAAATTGACATAATAATGAATAATAGAATAGAATAGAATCTAATAGAATAATAAATATAATACAATAATAAAAAAATATTACAATTTCAAAAGCTCTAAGTAAATTTATTTCATCTAGCGTGTGTGTGTGTGTGTGTGTGTCTGGCTTTATCAGCAAATTCAGTTGCTTTGACAGGGCAAATTCAGCACTAAATGGAAAATAACTGTATAAGCAGTGACACACACACACACACATGTTGCTGTGTGTGAGGTCTGTGATGCAGTAGAGTCTCCATGATTATGAGAGGCAATAAAAATGACCGTATTTTCCATCACGGTGGCGCTTCCTCCTTCTTTCTCTCCTTCTTTCCCTCTTTATACAATCTATTCTGCTGTTGTTATTTCTTTATTTGCTTTCTGACTCCAGGAAATTCCTAAAGCCACTTCCTGTTTACAGAAAAGAAGGTTCCCACACCACCATGTTTCCCACAGTGTATCTCTCGCCTTCTCTTCCACAGATCTCTCTCTCTCTCTCTCTCTCTCTCTCTCTCTCTCTCTCTCTCTTTCTCTCTCTCTCTCTATCTATCTATCTATCTATCTTCCCTTAGACCCTCCCTCCATCCATTCTATATTTCTCTCTACACTCCCCTATCTCCCTCTATCCATCTACCATTTATCTGTCTGTCTGTCTGTCTGTCTGCCTATCAATCAATCAATCAATCAATCAATCAATCTATCAATCTATCTATCTATCTATCTATCTATCTATCTATCTATCTATCTATCTATCTATCATCCATCCATCCATCCATCCATTTTCTCTTCTCCAGTAAGGAACACCTTGGAGATACAAGGTTTTGCTTCGATACTGATATACAGAACTATTGTGCCCTCCGTAATTAATGGCACCACTTGTAAAGATGAGTAAAGAGAGCTTGAATCTTGAAACCCACCACCACCATTGGGTTCCTGATCCAGAACCTCGACCTGGAGTTCCTCCTTGACTGTCCTTATATTTAGGAAGTGGACACTGAATTGAACAGAACACTTAGCCTTCCCTCATTGTCCCAAAAACAGCCTCATTAGTTTCTGTCCCGATAACTCCAGGAACACCAAGCGGTAGCCTAATGTTTGGGACTGGGCCTCAGGATCAGAAAATCATGGGTTTGATTCCCAGACCAGTAAGTTGCCCTGAGGTACTCTTGAGCAAGGTACTGTTCCTGTCACTGCATCCCAGGCACTTTCAATAGCTGCCCCCTGCTGTACGGTGTGTGTGTAGGGAAAAATGCAGAGTTGCAGAGTCCCTTTCACTTTGTCCATACAAACATCCTTTGGTAGAAACCAGAGCTTGGTTGGACCAAGACAGTCCATCACCAGAGCCCTTGAGTCCCAATCAGCGGCAACAAGGTGATTTGACTGGATGGTCTAGTGGTAGGACACTTTCCAATGGATTTAAAGGTCACAGGTTTTAGTCCTACTCCAGCACTACTGTGTTCCTGAGCAACTTTCCCAAAACCCAAGTTGCTCCAGTAAGACTTTCCCCTGTATGGAGGAAACAGAAGTGGCTCTGGATAAGAATGCTCCCAAGAGGCTCAAACATTTTGCAGGAGACTGCAGTTCTACTGGCCCAATAGACAACTGGGATCTTTACCCAAAGTTTTCAAATCTAACGGAAGTTGCAAGATGTAGCTTTTTGGTGTGCAAGGCGTAACTACTTTCCATGCATTATTTGCTAGTTTGGATATTTTTCCTGTTTTTATGTAATGCTGTAGACTCTGTTTTCTGCTGATTATCTGTGGGCAGGAGGGTGATGGTTGGCTGCTAGAAAGCTCCAGTAATGCTGGAAATTGTACCTCCAGGGCCTGGGACGCAGGCATTATCAGTGTGACTGCGGGACAGTAATGAGGCCCATTTCGTCGCTCCCTGACTCCACTGAAATTGATTTGACCCTGTTTGCTTTTGTTTTTGAGGAAAAAAAAATTATGTTTCCCAGAGAAAAGAGAATAAAGATATTCCCCCACACTGCCTGTTAACTGTTTATCAGATGCGGAAACGTCCGAAAATATGTCCAAAAGTCTTCATCTCCCTCCTGTCTCTCTGTTCTGTGTGAAAGTGAGACAGTAGTTCAGTGATTTGTGTTCAAACACATGTAACTCCAGTCTAAACACAAAGAGAGTTTAACTGTAACCAGCTTTAAAGTCAATATTCACCATCACCACTGTTATTCTTCAGCACAGCCTCAACTCTCTTAGACCAGCTCCTTTCCTTATGTCAGGAACACTTCTCCAGCCTTCACAAAAGACGTTCCAAAGCTCTTCTTTGTACGTTGGCTGTTTTGTTTTCTCTGTGGAGATGATCCCACACTACTTCTGCCTCTGAAACTGCTCAACGCTGAAAATGAGGGACAAAAACTTTGGCCTTCAGGAAGATCTGGAGAACCGTCCCTCAACACATTAAAAAAATAAGAACGTCTGGACCTTCAGAAGCAGAAGATGAAGAAATGAGGGGTGGTTCACAAGAGGCCGTATCAACAGGGCTTCTCCAAGAACACTGTTTGGAGGTTCTAAGGTTCCTCACGTTCACATATCTCATTCACAACAATGGTTCTCTTCAGATCAATCACTGATAAGTTCTTCAGGGACCCAATGTTGACGGTATTACAACAAGGTATTACAAGAAGGAGCAGCTATGTTTTCAAGAGGTTTACAGGGTTTTCTCAATTATCTTAAAAAAACTTTCACTCAGTTGGAAAGAAACTATGTGTGTATGTGTGTGTGTGTGTGTATTTGGACTGAACTTTACACACAGAACTCAAAGAATTGCTTCATAGTCTTGCGCTCCAAAGGAAAATATTATGAATCTTGCGTAGGTTGGTCCCTGAGGCCATAACGACGGCAGCAGTGCAATACTAAACTGCAGGCCGTGACCAGCGAGAGCACAGTTTTTTCACTGTGTTCTGCTTAACTGACTTTCTAACCAGCAAACAAAGAGATACCGCTCTCCGTTCTACTGATAACAACCTCAGAACCATCTAACAGCCCTCCTAAGCAGGAATCATGGGGATCCCGCTCTCCGTTCTACTGATAACAACCTCAGAACCATCTAACAGCCCATCTAACCAGAAATCATGGAGGTCCCACTTTAATTTCTATTGATAACAACCTCAGAACCATCTAACAGCCCTTCTAACCAGGAACCATGGAGATCCTGCTTTAAGTTCTACTGATAACAACCTCAGAACCATCTAACAGCCCTTATAACCAGGAATCATGGAGATCCTGCTCTAAATTCTACTGATAACAACCTCAGAATTATCTAACAGCCCTCCTAACCAGAAATCATGGAGGTCCCACCTTAGGTTCTATTGATAACAACCTCAGAACCATCTAACAGCCCTTCTAACCAGGAACCATGGAGATTCTGCTTTAAGTTCTACTGATAACAACCTCAGAACCATCTAACAGCCCTTATAACCAGGAATCATGGAGATCCTGTTCTAAATTCTACTGATAACAACCTCAGAACCATTTAACAGCCCTTCTAACCAGGAATCAAAGAGATCCTGCTCTCTGTTCCACTAGAAACAACCTCTGGCAACCCCTTTTATCAGGAAATATAGAGATTTTACTCTCAGTTCTACTAAAAAGATCCTTAGATCCAATAGCCTTTTCTAACAAACAAAATACAGAGATTTTATTCTCCATTCTACTACTAACAACATTAGAACATCTATTGTTCTAACATTAGAACATGTAGAACATAACATCTATTAGCACTTCTAACCAGAAAGCCTCGAGATTTTGCTTCCCACTCCACTAACAACCTTCTTACGGTCCTCCTTACCTTGAAATGTTGAAATTTCGCTTTCTGTTCTTCTGTAAAGAAGCTTAGAACCATCTAGTCACCTTTGCGAAAGGGAAAGTGAAGTGAAAATGACTTATAACTATTGTGATAAGCCATTGTGATAACCATTGTGAGCCACTACAAAAAACATCTCTGTATTTAAGCCATCGCACTGTCCAGCAAGGGACGTATCCAGCTCCCATGAGCTCCAAGGTGCCAGACATATCCAGCTCCCAGGAGCAGTGATGGGGATAGTACCTTGATCAAAGGAATCTCAGGGGAACCTACCGGTTCAATCAAACCAAAAAAAATAGGCAACAGCTATATTGTTAGTGTGCTCCCTGCTAAACTTCCTAAAGGAGGAAGTACCCAGACTGGGCACTACTGAAGCAGGACAAGGACTGAAGCAAATTCATCCACGGAAGCAAGTAGAGAAATCCATCTTTCTTGGAAAAGTTTGAGGAAATTACTTGTTGCAGGAAGTAGGAACAACAATAAAAAACAGGTACAGGTGTCTGCAAACAAGTCCCCCTTCGACATCATTAATGCAAAATGTGCTTCAATCAGCTGAAAGTAAAAGTGCCGAACGAAGCGGGATCCTTGGAGAGCTAATTATAGGACTTACAGTCATTACCATCGTCATCATCATCAGCGTCGTTATTATTACCCCAGCTTTGTTTCCTTCATTACCCCCCCACAAACTCTCTACATACACACACCAAATCTGTACACACTCCTTATGGAGAGACCACATACACAAACACACCCCTGTAGTTGTTGCCACAAGTAACGAAGGGAAAATCAGCTTTAGTCTTAGAACCTTGATGCATCAGAAAAAGGAATAAAAATTTGTTAAAAAGGGCAAAAAAAGAACGGAAAAAAGGTGATATCATATTATATCATAAAATTTATATTTAATGTAAATTTCTAACTAAACGAATATTCATAAAGTTCTAGTCAGTCAGTCAGTATTTTCTGGGCCGCTTGTCCTAGTTAGGGTCGCGGGGGGGTGCTGGAGTCCATCCCAGCTCACACAGGACGAAGGACAGGAACACACCCTGGACAGGTCGCCAGCCTATCGCAGTCCATAATGTTCTAATAAAATAAAATTAGAACTCAAAAGGAATTCTAATTAAGTGAAAAGCTAAAAAGTTATTTTAAACAGTGCAAAAATCTAATGAATAAAGTGAATATATAGAAATAATTTTAAGGATAAATTCCAGAATGAAGCTCTAATTAAGGGAAATATATGAATTCTTTTAAAATGCATTTTAAACAAATGCATTCTTTAAAAGTAAAGGTGTTAAACAAGTAATTCTGCTTTTATTTAACTACCTACTTTTATCATTCTCTACACGTTTTATTATTATAAAACACAGCATAGAAGTTATTATTGCGCAGAAAATAATAAAAATAGCTTGTTTCCTCATTGGTGAGTCGGTTCTCCACACAAATACTTGGTTACTGTCTCTGATGGACACCATAGACTGTCCATGTCTTCCATCCTCCCTGTTCAGGCCCTTACATGGAGTTCAGTTCCCAAAAGAGGCAAATCTCCAAAAGTCCCAGAAGAACTACAACTATCCCTGGACTTCAGCCTAGCTAATGACTGACCACACACTCTAGGGTTAAATTTTTTTTAGGGTTTGAAAAATGCATGAACTAAATATATTAATAAAATCAAAAACAATTAATAGAGAAGTAATTTTACATTTTTTATTTAAATAAATAAAATTAAATATTTTATTTTTCAGCCACAATGCCATATGCATGTGTCACTTTTAAAGAAAGACCGCAGGTAATATTATAAATAAAAAACCTCAACCTTGGGAAACTCCGCTCACTTTGCTCACTTCCTGTAATTAATATTTAGCTTCATAAAGTAGAACCGTTACTCATCATTTGAGCCGCTCCCAGGGCAACAGAAGAGAAACTAAGGTTCATGATTTTGGTCCAACTTCTCTAATGTGCTCAAGCCACCAGTAGGGGGCGTACACACACTTATTGGACATCTCTTTAAATGCAGGATGTCCCCAACCTTGGTCGGCGTACATACATTTCCCACACACGTTAGAGACATCTGTTTACCACTATCCTCCAGGACACCCATGAAAGACTGGTGGAGGAAATCACTGATTTCCAATGGCACGCCAGCAATCTGGACCTAATGATTTAAAGCAACTTCATCGCTTTGAAGCGACTTGGGGAATGTCTTCTTGAACAGATGTTCAAGCATTCTGCATCAGCAGTAAACAAATCACCTGATCATCTGGAATCATCTGGAATCATCTGCACCTGGTTCTTCACTGCTTCATGTCTTAAGTTAGATGCTTTGCTCTGCTTGAAGGTTCAGATGTAGATCACTGTGTGCATTAACCAACAAAAAAACAATCAAACTGCTCAGGTACAGAGACTGTACTAAAAATGAGAGACAACAACACTGTTCTTCAGAATGATCTTGAGAACTGCCCAGGTACAGAGACTGTACTGAAAATGAGAGACAAAAACACTGACCCTCAGGAAGATCTGGAGAACTGTTCCTCAACAATACATTCAACATACAAGAAAGTCTGGAAGCTGATGAAGAAACAAGGGGTGACTTTTGCACAGAACTGAACCTACTGCTGAACAATGTGCGGTGGGTAGTTGTCATGGAAACTCCACCTCTTTGGCTTTTTTCCTTAATTCATGCGTAATGAGACAGAGGCCATGCAGGGTCATGCTTGAAGAAAATATGTCAGATTTTTGTGCAGTGCCGATGGACAACATTTACCTAGAAGCAAAGTTCACCACAAGACTGTCGACGCCGCGAAAATAATGTTAATTTGATTCTGAAAATTATTTGAGAGAACAGGATGCGGTGTGTTTTCACAACAGGCTTCATTAACCTAATAGCTGGAAGGTGCAACCCAACTCCAGGGGGCTTTATCTCAGTAAAGCTAGATAACCAAATGCCTCGAACCCTTGAAGAGTGCACATTTCTTTTCAGCAGCTAGTATAAATTTCTCAATGAAACTCGAGAAGGAAGGGCCTAAATTCATGATTGTCCCATAGGAACACTAACTTGTGCAAACGCGAAATCCCTTTTGGTGAAAAATGTAAAGATGATCCACCTGATCAAGGTGAACAATGAGTTCCTGAACCCCTGAGCATCAAAAGAGACTTCCTTGACTTGTGCCTCCTAGAGTTCCTGAACCACAGCAAAACCAAAATTGAGTCTTACCTTTCGTGTTCGCAGTCTCACTGGGGGCTCCTGAGGTCTCTCAATCCCATCAGTTCCATCAAGGTTTGGACTTGGAACCATGCTATGTCCATCAGAATGGGGGACAATGCTTTCCATTAAAGATTCAGTGACCAGTGGAAGCCCTGTCTCTTCTTTGGTTCCAAGAAGTTCCTGCTCAGAAGAACATTTCAACATCTCCTTCTGCAGTACGTAATTTTCCACATCACTGAGACCCATTGGTGCTATAGATGTAGGCCCCTCCACCATCACTCGACCAACTGTTTCCTCCCATGAGTCAGTCAAGGATACCTCAAGGATCGTGTCCAGCTTGGAGCCATACTTGTCTGCATTGTTGCAACCTTCTGGTATGCAGGGGAACAACTCAGAGAGGTCCTGAGCCTGCAAAAACTGACCACTGGTGATTGCCTGGTTGTTATTTGGAGGATTATTTTCTGGACTGTGACTTTGGATGTCAGGAACTGGTGTTTCCACCTCAGAATCCAGTACCTCCCCGGTCACATCTGCACTTGAAATGGCATAACTGATCTTCCCTATATCATTTTGCTTCCCTACATTGAAGTGGTTGAGATGTTCCTCAGTTAAAAATGGCTCTTCAGATGTGCTTTTGGCCACAGCTGTTTCTTCTACACATCCATTAATTTGCTCTTGGATACAGACTTCCACCATAGGGTCACCACTAGGTCTCCCTCTGTCCTCTTCATTGGCTAGCTCTGGGTAACACATTAAATTCATTGCATGTTCCTCTTTATGGCTCATACCAGTGCAGTCATCTTTGTTGCAATTGCTCTCCACTGTCTTCGCAACTGTAGACAAGTCAAGTTTCTTGGGTTCTGCTTGTAGAACTTTTGCAGACAAAGGGTTTGAGAAAGGGGAGATAGGGACAGCAGCAGTTTCTTCTTTCACCATCTTTAATTCATCACCACTGTTATTGTCTACATTAGGAATCTGAAGATGGTACCCAGAGCCCTGTCCTGCAGAGCTTTTTGGCAACTCGTCAATGTCCATCTCTGGGGTTATGCTTCTGCTGGCCTTGCTAGTTTCTTGTGACTGAGCATTTTCAATCTCACACCCAGAGGGGGCCACATTGTTAAAGATATCAGATGATGTTTTCTTTGTCCAGGCAGTATCATGGCTATATTCATTGGCCTCATGTTCCTCGCCATTGATCTCACTCTCTGGCTGGGGATGTCGACTTTCCGGCATGGATGCACACCTTTCTCTCCGGCTTCGTCCCAAGGGTGCACCATCAATGCCATGGCAACAGATGAGGTCTAAGTCATCGTAGCTGTACTGTGTCCTCCAGCATGGGGTCACATGATCCTCCCAGCTCGTCTTGTGCAAGGCTACAGGCATGGCCGAAAACCACCACTATTCCATAGAGCCCCTGTTCCGGCCACCCACCCTGAGGAAAAAAGCAGACCTGAAAAAGAAAAGCTGATCATATTTTTGTGAGTTTGTTTCCGTTATCTGCCTGTAAAAGGGTGAACAAATTTAACAGATGTTCATTGTAACAACGCAAGCAAATCATTGGCAACGTGGCAACATTGACAATCATGATGAAATAGGTTAACCAAACTCAACCTTTCCTGTACTGAGCCACGCCCATGCATTCTGGCCACAACCCTTCACTGCTGCCAGTTCGAAACAGGATTTTCCTGATGCTATCTGTTATGAGACGAAGCAATTTACGAAGCAATACTGGTATGCAGTATTCCAATACTGCACACTGGTCTATACAGTGAGGAAGGGGCCTTTTAGACAGAGCTCTAACAGACCATTTTAGACTTAGGATAAAAACAGGACAGAAAAAGATGCAGTTTCAGAAAATGAGATATTCTGAAACTTCAAACCAAGTAAATGTGTTTTAGAAAATAAATGTTTCTCTCTGAAGGACATGATAGATCCCCATTAAATGCATACAACAGAATGAGACTCTGAATACTATTTCCCAGAGGAATAAAGATATTCAGGAACAGCTCTCCACGCTTCTTGAAAGACATCCCAATGCTTTTCATTGGCTGTCCTTTTTCTTTCTCCGTGCAGATGAGCCCACATTTTCTGAAACTGCTCAGGACCGAAAATGAGAGACAAAGACAAGAAGATCTGGAGAACTGTTTTTCAACAAATTATTAAAACTACAAGAAAGTCTCTTTAGAAGCAAAATAATGGAGTATTTGGTGTATCAAGACTTTTCCACAGTGTAGTATTTTGCAAAATTATGCAGTTTGTGACCTTCAATTAAGCAATTCTTTTTTTTTCTGAAATTGCAGTTTAGAAGCATGTATATCCTACATTATCCAACTTTAAGTTCTGAATTTGAATAATAGTGTAATATAGCATTTACAATTTTTTAAATTTCAGCGTAAATTAATATAACAAGTTGTATTTTAATATGTTAATAGCTCCTGGAGGTTCTACTGTTCCCCAACAATATCCTGAAAACAAGAAAGTCTGGCTTAATGGAAGCCAAATGTGAAGAAACGAGGATTACACAGTACAGTAAAGGCACATTTCCATCTGCTTTCACAAGTGAGGACTTGGCTCAATGGTCCATCCCAATCACCAGACAAGCATTTCAGCAGAGCAGCCTCCACCCCCTCGACAGTACAGTTGGAGCCCTTTCCTTCTCCTGGACTACTTTGCAGTCCTTTCACTGCCAAATGTATGCCATCTACTCAACAAACGTAGCCTCCAAATGTTCGGAAAAGTTCCAAAAATGGAAAGGAATGGTGGAATAAAAGAGAAAGGAAGACCGACACATGCAGTGGCAAGAGCTGGAGAGCTTGCAAAGTTAGTGGTTAGTGACTTGCAGATGATTGGTCTAGCAGTCCAGCATAGAACATGCTCTATTTTCACTATCATGATGTTAGCCAGACACTGAGAGAAAAGCAAGGTAGAAGAGAAAAATTCAAGGTTGCAACTGTGACAACATCTGTTTACAATGTTGATGACCAAGACTCCAATGTAAACGAGCAGCTCAGAAAGATAAAATAGACCAACTGTACCTTCTGTTCTCTTCCGTCCTCTTCTCTTCTCTGTGCACCACTGTCTGTTGGCGGCCAATGTCCAGTCGTGGCGATGTCGCGACCTGTTACCCGCAGTCCCTGGCGGTTGGTGATCTCACTCCACTAAAAACTGGCCTGTTCCTGGATCATGTGGATCACTGAGGTCACACGTCTCCAGAGATGGCCAGATGTCACTCATTTTAAATGGGACGAATGCAAAGAGGATCCCAAGAAATGACAAATGACAACAGCGCACAGCCTTTGCAAACTTCTTGAAAAGTTCAGTATGAGGGAGGATATGTTGAGGTCTCCGCGGCTGCCTTGCAAATTGACTGGCACTGCCTGAGCACCTCTTGGGTCACCAGATTCTTGGTGATCTCAAAAAGACAAGAAGTCCACAAATGTGGGCGAGGTAGGCAAATCCAGTGGAACCACCTGCAGATCTTTAGAAAAGCCCAAAACTCCAAACAGCTTTCTTTTTGAGTGTTGTAATGTTTTGCAAAAGGTTACACCAGAGGTCCACAGAGTTGATGTTCTAGAGATTCCAAAGTCTTTAGGTCTTTTTTGAGCCCTGGGCTTCTTGTTCCTGCATTCAAGGAGTCTACCCAGACTTGGCTGGGCCACAGATGGTGGGAGAAGAGGGGGAAGAGTGAACGAAAGATGGTGGAGGAGCCTGCAGCCCAAAGCTCATCTTGATCGCATTAGCGGGTTTTAGCTGACGCAGATCGCTCGTGCCGGCAGGGCATGACTGCTCTTTTTTTCTGCGATTCCATGCGCTCCTGACACTTTCCTAGACTGAGTCATCCCTGACTTTACCCCCTCACCCTCTCCCTCTCCCTCTCTCGCTGTCGTCTGTTTATTCTCTTGTCTGTCCTCCCACGGCTTTCTCAGAGTTCAATACTTCCTCTGGAGCAGCTCTCTTTCTCACTCCCTCTATCTTTTTCGCCCATGGGTCCGGCGTACCCATGCAAAGAGCTGGTTTTGATTAGAAGCAGGCAGGCCGCCACTAAAGGGGGCCGCCAAGTTAGAATGCCGTAACTGTTTTGGCTCTCTTTCCTGACCCTTTTTTGTCGGCCTCTTAAAAATGGTCACCCCGTAACTGCACAAGCATCCCTGCACAAACACCTAAACAGATAAGCCTTCCTTGCAGACGGGCGGGTAAAAATGCTAAACGATTGTTTTGAACGACGCTTTTTTGCACATCTGGGCAAAGAGGCCCTGTGGGTCTCTGGAACAGTGACTCAACTGTGTCTTTAGGCCTCAGCTAAGGAAAACAAGTTCTAGTGCATTTCTCTCTGTGTGTAGCCCATTCATTTCCTAATATAGACATTGGGTTTGACAGCTAAGCTCTCTCTCTCTCTCTCTCTCTCTCTCTCTCTCTCTCTCTCTCTCTTCTTGTTTTAAAGGCGCAGGACCTGCAACTGCAACTCCTAAAGTTAATTCACCCTGTAGGAAGAGTGAGAAGGAAGAAGCCTACCTTCTGTCTAATGTGTAATATAATGATGACGATGATGATGGTGGGGACTCTCTCTCTCTCTCTCTCTCCCTCTCTCTCTCTCTCACTCTCTCTCTCTCTTTCCTTTAAATTGTTGCCTGTCATCCTAAAACATGTGTCTACTTTTTATTCTGTACTTTTTACTTTACATGCTCTTTCCTTCCTGTACTTTCTACTCTCAGTACATTCCTGTACATTCTGGGGCAGTGGCGGCCTAGTGGTTAGGGAGCTGGCCCTGGATCAGTAGCTTGTGGGTTCGATTCCCTCACCAGTAGGTTACCCTGAGGTACCCTTGACCAAGGTGCCATCCCCGTCACTGCTCCCCAGGCACTTTCAATAGCTGCCCCCTGCTGCACGTGTGTGTATGGGTGAAATGCAGAGGTTGAATTTCGTTGTGTTGTGCTATGTTGTGTTTCACAATTACAAGAATAGTCACTTTCACTTTATACTCTCAATACATTCCTGTACTTCTTACTTTATAGTCTCAGTACATTCCTGTAATTTTTTCTATACTCTCAGTACATTCCTGTACTTCTTACTTTATACTCTCAGTACATTCCTGTAATTTTTTCTATACTCTCAGTACATTTCTGCGCTTTTTACTTTATACTCTCAGTACATTCCTGTGCTTTTTACTTTATACTCTCAGTATATTCCTGTGCTTTTTACTTTATACTCTCAGTACAATCCTGTACTTTTTTACTCGCACTAAGAAAAATAAGAGTTTCTAATAAAGTGGCCAGTGGAAGCACAAGCATCAGAGTAAATGTAGTTTTACCGAAATAGCCATTACAAATTATATGTACATGTTTGAGTGTATGTGTGTGTCTGTGTGTGAGAGAGAGAGTGTGTGTGTGTGTGTGTGTGTGTGCGTATGTGTGTGTTTGTGTGTATGTATGTGTGATGGGCTGGGCGGGGTAGTATCTTTGAGGAACTGGTGCTACTCGTGGGAAAAGTGCAGTTCTGACTGAAACACACTGCTTTCTTGCAACACACACACACACACACACACACACAAACACACACACACACACACACACACAAACACACACACACACGCTCTCTCTCTCTCTCGGGACATCTCAGGTCAACAATGCTGCTAAAACATAGCTCCGCTAATCTAAATACATGGCCTAAATGGTTTCCCAGCTCCAGACCAAGGAACTCTTGCATACTTTTGTGATTCTCTCAACATAGAACGTACAACAGCAGTCTTGATTGTGAGCTAATAAACTAAACCCAGAGGAAACCCAACAAAGTCCTGTTTCCCAAAAGATTCCAATAGCTTACATCCACCTAATGAGGTACAACAACACATTCAGGACAATAGACACATTAGTGTTAGCATTTTTCCAAGCATTAGAAAGACATGCAGAACCCAACAGTAACACCTGAGTGGTGCTCCACAACCATGAGCATGAAGTTGTATAGGGTGAGCAAATGTCCCTGTTCTCCAAGGATGGTCCACATTAAGGTAGCTGTTTTTCAACTGTGAACGAAATTCAGTGTGTCTCACATTGTGCTTGCTTTGTCCAACATGAGCGTAGCTTCACATGTAAAGTAAGCTACAGTTACATTTACCTTTACAGCATTTAACAGACGCTCTTATTCAGAGTGACTTACATATCCTAATTACATGGACAGTCCCCCTGGAGCAACTCAGGGTTAAGGGTCTTGCTCAGGGACCCAGTGATGGTAGTGCTAGAGGTGGGATTTGAACCTGGGACCTCTTGAGCCAAGTACCCTAGCCATAGGCAAATACCCTAGCACTAGACCACTACCACTACTTTTCAAGGCTACTACTTGAAAAGCAAGTTTCTTCATTCTGGAGGACAAGGGCTGGATCTCCGAGCTCGACTAATGGTGGAAAAAAAATCAATAATGTGTTGTGGTGCCTGAACATAGTGCTCTGGAAGTGAACTTTGGAAGTGAATTCTGGAAGTGGATGCAAAAAGATTAAGACAGGAGACATATGTGTCCACCAGGTGAAAGTTTAAAGCATGGCGACTGCACTTTGGATGATCTGAAGGTGAGTTAATCTAGATTTACGTTGACAAGCAAAAAGAGAGTTCCAAAAATCGATGCTTGTTGAAATACATTTGCAGCATCTAGTAGACTCACTTATCCAGAGTAATTTCCATTGCCTTCTTACAGGGATGGTCTTCCTGGAACAGCTTGGGGCAAAAGGAATTTGCTCAGGAACCCAATTGAGGTGGGATTTGAACCTGCAACTGGTTTGTCTATAAGCAAGTATTCTACCCCTAGAGCACCACCAGCCTATGAATTAGCATCCCCATCTCAGCCTGAGAGACAGTGGTCCTTTGATAGGAGCGACTCACATGAAGGAACCTCACATGAGCATAAAAATTCACGGAACAAAAACAGCCCACAAGTTACGAAGAGGGACGTAGTGAATCTAAAACATGAGATCCAAAGTTGAACAACAGAATGTTCACCTTCCTGTACTACAAACCCCTCGATGGTGTAGTTTAGAGAAGAACTGATGGAAAACTGGACCAGAAACCAACAAGCGAACCCATTACATCAGGGGGGATCCCAGGGTGGAAACCAGGGATTACAGGACATGGGAACCATACGAGCAGGTGGTGATAGCAGATTTGTAGGCCTAGAGAGTACTTGGATGCAAGATCTGCAAATAAAGAGCATAGTTTTTTAACTTTAAGCATCATTTTTAACTCTTTAAAATGCTGTTCGCTTTGCACAAAGTGCCTAGCTTTACCAGATAGTTGCTGATTGTATCAGTTGGCCTTTAGAGATTACCATGGTTAGGGTTAAGACACAGAAATGGGAAATTTAGAAATAAACAGCATAATTTTTTACTTTTAGCATAATTTTTTAACTCTTTAAAATGATAAAGTGCTTCGCTTTTCCAGTTAGTTCTTCGTTGTTTCAGTTGGCATTCGGAGGTTAGCATGGTTACAAGACATGAAAGAAGAACTTTTTTCATTTCATAGACAAAAAAGCTGGATGTTTTAATGACTGCCCATCCGACAGTGTTCCTAGTCTTTTTAAAATTTAGAAACTCCCTTCATTTGCAGGAAGAGTCCCACTCGTGTTTGTGTTCAGCACAGGCGGCGCATGTGGGGTTCCGAGAATGTTAGCACAGAGGAAATGCAGGTGAGGAAGCACTGAATTATTCTGTCCAGCAGCCACTGAACTCATGGTCCTTTAAAAGACATTAAATAGCTGCCTTTCGAATGTTATGTCCCTGAAACAGACACTCGCGTGCAGTAATCGTGGTATAATGTCCCTGTAACCCAACCTCCCGAGTCTGGGACACTTCCTCTGGGCCTGCTCATTGCTCTGGCATCTTAAAAATGACCCGCTCCTCACAGTTTGTCCCCCTTCCCCTGAGCTGCATGCCTAGGGGCCCTGAAGGAAGTGACCCCTTCCCTGTCCACTGTTCAATTTATTTTTGGAAAAAGGAGAAAGCATGAGGTTGGTCTTTTACACTAGGCATGAAAACAGTCCAAATATTTGGTAGACTGTTTCTGATGAAGTGGCCACTGAGGGGCAGGATGATTGTTTCCAATAAAGTGGCCAGTAAGGGAACGCACAGGCTGGGTGTTTCTAAAAAAGTGGCCAATGAGTGGATGCCAAATGTTGTATTTCTTATAAAGTGGCCAGAGAGGGGAAGCACAAGGTGGGTGTTTCTCATAAAGTGGCCAATGTGTGGGAGCACAAGGTGTTTCCAATAAAGTGGCTAGTGAGTGGACACCCAGTAAGGTGTTTCTTACAAAGTGGCCGGTTAATGGAGGTATAAAATGTTTCCATTAAAGTGGCCAGAGAGGGGAAGTTCAGGTTGACCATCATCATCTTCCAGGGGTTCTTGCTGGATCAACAGGAAAGACCACCCTTCACATCAATGGTCCCCTACATATCCGTCTCCTGGAGGGTCTTGGAAAGCGGTTGGCCGAGCAGCTAGATCCTCCAATCGCAAGGCTGGAAGCTCGGCTGCAGTGAATCGAGAACGAGGTCGACGGTAAGTCTAATTCAATATTCAACACATTTGAATTGGCGCAATCAAGCAAATTAATATTAACTAAAAAGAAAACACCCCCCAAAATTAGAAAGCCAAGTTGATTAAGAGCATTTAAGAGCACGGGAATGAGTTCAACCCAATTTAAATTCCCATTAAAATGTAATTACCCAAGAAGGACAGGCAGATTTAATCATAGCCAAATTATTTATTCCTTCTTCTTAATGTTATCAATTGGAGGCTGTGAGGACTAATCTCTCAGTTAGTGGGACATGAGACAGGGACTCTGCTTCTGGAGCTGACTGAAGTGTCCAAATTTCCAGGACAGTACAGCTGACCCAAGGGTTGCTTCTCTTAACACATCCCAACACCACCACAACTTTTAACTTTACTGTGAAGCTTACTGAGAAGTGTCTCATAACGAAAAACAAAGGAGAGAGATGATGAGAACAAACTGAGCATTTGTGAACAAATCCAGCTCCTGTAGGGGGCACCTTAGCACTCGTCCAAATTGACTGGTGTGAGGACAAAGGAAACGAGAACAATTATATTTAAGGTATGCAGGTAATTGAAGTTCCTCCAGTTCTACCATCTGTCAGCTCTTCAGGAGCCCGTATATATGTCAATGACTGTGGAGCTGTAGTCTATGCAGGCATATTGCAGATCTAGATACATTACTGTCTGTGTAGCTGTAGTGTATGCAGGTTTAAATCAGTTCTAGATACCTCACCCGCAACACTCACAGTATAACAGTAAACAGTATAACTGTCTTCTCTCTCTCAGAGGTAAAGTTATCATTTGTACTGATGCAAGAGAAACTGCGGTGCTCTGAGAAACAGATATTGATTGGCTCCTGTTCCAAACTTTACTTACTCTTTGGACAAAAAAAGAGAAAGAAAGGATCAAGTCTGGTATCCATGGCGACCATGGGAACAGAGGCTCGAGGTTATTGCAGATCACCTCCTTCTTCATCTCCAGGGTAAAGTAATTGATCTCCAACAGACTGCCAACGATCCACAGCAAGCACATCAGCACACGCTCGGACTGTTTTCAGATGGTTCTAGATACACCACTCAGCAGAGCTGGGGTGTATAAGTAGGCCTCAGTCAGTTATAGATACACCTCTGACTTTAAAACGGTGGTTCTTGCAGTTCACAGTCAGTTCTTGACTGAAGAGCAGTGGTGTAAGTAGGTGTCAGTGAGTTCTAGATACATCATCATCTACTGTGTAAACAGTTAATCAGTTCTATATATACTTCTGACTGTGGTGTTTTGATGGAAGTAGGTCTCAGTCACTTCTACATACATTTGTGAATGTAGAGCTGTTGTGCGGGTAGGTGTCAGTTAGTTCTAGATAAATCTCTAACTGTAGAGCTGTAAAGCAAGTAGGCTAGCTTGTAAATCAAAATAGTCTAATTTGCTGCAACTCAAAATGGTACTCAGTAGTTTGTATGGTCCCCACGTGCTTGTATGTATGCCTGACAATGTCAGGGCTCCTTATGAGATGATGGATGGTTTTCCTGGGGTATCTCCTCCAAGATCCTGACCAGGGCATCACTGAGCACCTCACTGGACAATCTGAGGTGCAACCTGGTGGCATCGGATGGACCTAAACATGGTGTCCCAGAGATGTTCTACTGGATTTAGGTCAGGCGAGCGTGGAGGCCAGTCAGTGGTATCAATTCCTTCATGTCTGCATACACTTGCCACAAGAAGTCAGGCATTATCATGCAACAGTAGGAACCCAGGACCCACTGCACCAGTGAAGGGTCTAACAAAGGGTCTAAGAATTTCATCCCGATACCCAATGTCAGGGTGCTATTGTTTATCTTGAACAGGTCTGTGTGTCTCTCCATAGATATGCCCCCCCCAGACCAACACTGACACACCACCAAACTGATCATGCTGAACAATGTTGCAGGCAGCATAACATTCACCACAGCTTCTCCAGACCCATTCATGTCTGTCACAGCTCTTATCCAGAGCGACTTCCATGTCCTCATTGCAGGGATATGGACATGGAACCCTGAAGCAACTCAGGGTTAAAGGTCTTGCTCAGGGACCCAGTGGTGGTAGTGCTAGAGGTGGGATTTGAACCTTAGGACCATAGGTCCATAGGCAAGTACCCTACCACTAGACCACCGCCACCCCTCTGTAAAAAGCACAGGGCGCCAGGCACCTGCCAATTCTGGTGTTCTCTGGCAAATGGATATCTTTGTACTGTTAGTATACCCAAGGGGGTTGGGTAGCCGGTTGACCTTGGACCCTCAGAGGTTTTTTTTCTCCACATAGTGGAGTTTTTGGTTCCTCTCCTTTGTAGTTGTCTGGCTTTAACATCTATCACTGTAACCTGTCCACCACCATTGTAAAGTGCCTTGGGGCAACTGTGTTGTAAAAAGCGCTATATAAGAATAAAATTGAATTGAATTGAATTGAATTGAAATGGCAGTCAAGCCTCATGGTGCTGGGCAGTGAGGGCAGGGCCCACTAGATGATGTCAGGCCTCAGGCCACCCTCATGAAGTCTCATGAAGTTTCTAATGGTTTGGTCAGAGACATTCTGCCAGTGGCCTGCTGGAAGTCACCTTGTAGGGCTCTGGCAGTACTCATCCTGTTCTTCCTTGCGCAAAAGCGCCGATACCAGTCCTGCTGATGGGTCAAGGACCCAAAAAAACTTTCCTTTTTGAACGTGGTCGGGTTGTTAAACTGCATAAGCAGGGTCTCTTTCAGCGCGCCATCGCTGCTGAAGTGGGATGCAGTAAGACGTCTTAAATGATCCTGAGGGTTATGGAACAAAAAAGACCCAAAGACCCAAAAAAATTTCACCAGCACTGAGCCGGAGGATCCAATTGGCTGTCCGTCAAGACACTGGACGATCCTCGACCCACATTAAGGCCGTTCCTGGTGCCGACTGCAGCCCCATAACCATCAGACGGCATCTGAGACTGAAGGGCTTCAAAAACAAAAAATGTCTTCAAAGTCCTCGTTTGATCTAAATGAACTAAATCCAATTGAGAAACTTTGGGGATGGATAGCAAGGGAAGTTTACAAAAATGGACGACAGTTCCAGACAGTAGCTGCCCTTCGTGCGGCCATCTTCACCACGTGAAGAAATGTTCCCACTCACCTCATGGAAACGTTTGCATCAGGCATGCTGCAACAAATTTCTGAAGTGATCAACAATAACGGTGGAGCTACTCATTACTGAGTTCATGTTTGGAACTTTGATTTCTGTTTTGGGGGGGTTTACGGGTTTCTTTGGCATTGTTTTCAATAAATTACATGCTCAAAGAAATGTTTTGTTTCACTCCCATTTCTTCTTGTAGCATGCTGAAGCTCTACCTGGAACCTTGTTAAGATCCAACCATGCAACATATGATTTTTTGCCATTTGTCAAGTAGTCTTAAACTTTTGACTGTATATATATATACATTAATTCCAACACACACACACACACACACACACACACACACACACACTGTTTGTAGAAGATGTAAAAAACCACCCATGTCAGAGAACATTGTGTATCAACATTTATCATCATTACAGAGAGAGAGAGAGAGAGATGTTGTGTACTTTGTGTGTGAATCAGCAGGTTCAAAGTGATTTTACTTATGAATGAGTGAATGAAGTATGAGTGTGTGTGTGTGTGTGACTCATCAAGGGCCTGCAGTCAAAAACCCTCAAAAAATGAAAAAGAGACAGAGAAAGATAGATAGATAGATAGATAGAGAGAGAGAGAGAGAGAGAGAGAGAGAGAGAGAGAGATTGGATGTGTGCTATACAGACATTTCTGGAGAACTTTGAATGCTGCCTGGGAGCTGCAGTAAAGTAATGAAGAATTCATACCCACTCAAACACACACACTCACACACACACACACACACACACACACACACACACTGGTGAACGTGCATTTGCATATGTTTAAAATGTTTGTGCTTATGTATGACATGAATTCAGACTAGAAGTGTGTGTGTGTACACACACACAAACACACACAAAGAGCTACAGGGTTTGAGTGGAAGTGAGAGTTTAAATGCTAATACACTCTTAAAATACACACTCATATAGTGTCTGTCTGTCTGTCTGTCTGTATGTGTGTGTGTGTGTGTGTGTGTGTGTGTGTGTGTGTGTGTGTGTGTGAGTGTGAGTTTGTGTGTGTGTGTGTGTGTGTGGGCCTCACAGCAGAACTTGGCCTGATTAAAACCTGCCACTGAAATTATTTTAACATTCATGAAAGTGTGTGTGTGTGTGTGTGTGTGTGAGTGTGATACAATGCAATTAAGGAAGGTGATATTCTCTTTAGCTTAGTTAGACACTCATTATTGTTCATGAAGATTGACATTCTTCAGTACTTCATCATCCATCCACCTGACTGTGATATGTGATATGTGATAGATCTGATAGATACCAGGATGAGTGAAAGGGAAGGTTTACAGAACGGTAATGAGACCAACTATGTTATTAGGGTTAGAGATGGTAGTGAGACCAGCTATGTTATACAGGTTGGAATTGGTAGTGAGACCAGCTATATTATACTGGTTGTAGATGGTAGTGAGACCAGCTATGTTATATGGTTTGGAGATGGTAGTGAGACCAACTATATTATATGAGTTGCAAAAGGTGATGAAACCAGCTATGCTATATGGTTTGTGGATGGTAGTGAGACCAGCTATGTTATATGGGTTGCCATACTAACACTAGGATTTGGAGGTGTCAGAGTTAAAGATGCTGAGATTTACATCAGGAGGGATGAGGATGGATAGAATTAGGAATGAGTCTAATAGAGAGACAGCTCAGGTTGGATGGTTGAGAGACATAGTGAGAGAAGTGAGACTGTGTTGCTTTGGACAAATGTCCAGTGGAGACATAAGGATCAGGAGGAGGATATTCAAGATGGAGCTGCCAGGAAAGAGAAGCTTCCTCTCAAAGTCGGTTGAGGAAGTGTTGAAGCTGGAGCAGTTTTCCTCCAGCAGTTGGTTTGGGAAGCGTTGAGGTGATTCAGCCCTCTGGCAAGTCACTATCTGAGATGTAGCATCACGGCAGCAGGTTCACAAAGGCCACCAAGCTGAGTGTTATTGGATTTGATCAGCTGTCCATTTGGGAAGCAACGGAGCACTGCTCCATCAATCCATTCGACCTGGCTGGAAGCTGTGGAGTAACCTTGCTCCAGCAGTCGGTTTGGGAAGCTTGGTTGAACCATCACTCTAAAAGCTGACCTAGGACAGCATAGTGGCTTTAAAATGGTTGACCCAGAAAGCCTCTAATTCTTTGGAGGAAAATAACTCTTCATCATTACGATGCCCAACCTGTGGAACAATCACAGCGCAATAAAAACTCACCCTGACAACACTTTCTGAACAATTTAACATGGTTGGAGGTGAGTGTGATACTAGAAACATGTCTTGGTTGACTGACCATTCATTTAAAATGTTTCCAGATCAGTGGTCACCAATTGTCTGTCCGAACAGAGTCCGGGAAAGGATTCTTTCCAGCCTATGTTTTGTCTTAAAAAAAAACATGTTAGCATGGGTTGGTCCCATAGAATGAGAAAAGTTCAAGGACCCAAAAATCTGATTTGTGCACTGGGGTTCTAAAAAGCCTGGAACGTAAATGAATGTCTAGACTGAGCGATCCATCACATGGAATACCTGATAGGGAATGCATCCTGATCTTCGGACAACATGAAAAGCCTTTTGCAGATGGGGAAACAGCAAAGGAGTGTTTGAAACATCTAGAAAGGAAAAGAAAGAAAAAGAAGAAGCAAGCTGGAAGGAACTGAAAGAGTTTCACGGCATATAGAGTCCTGGCTTTGTTCTGCTGTTTATGTTTACAGTTGATAAATATCAATGGACATCAATGAAAGTTCCCAGCTTTGGGTGGACATCAGACTTGCAAGACCAGATGGGACGTGCCCTTTTTACAGATGTGTCCTGCTTATTGAGGGCATCTGATTGGTAGGACCTCAATCCTGGCCCAGTTTTTGTTGAATTCTCCAGGTTTAGATACTCTACTACTACTCTACTAGATACTGCTACTACTACTCTACTACTCTAATACTCTAAAGCTCTTGATGGTCAGGAGGGGTTTGCTTATGGCTGTCCACTAGGGGGCAGTGTGGGGTGTAATGAGGGTTAATTGCTGTTCATGAGCGTAGCAGTTCAGGGTTAGTGCAGGCCAAGCCATCTGCACTGTTACAATGGTATTGCCTCAGCTGCAAAGACACACACACACACACACACACACACATACACATACACACTCTTGCACAGGAGGGAAGAAAAAGGGAGAGAGAAATGCACCTAAAGACACACACTGGAGCACACATACAAATACACACACACACACACACACACACACACACACACACACACACAGATGGACAGTGAGAAACACAAACACACTCTGAATGACAATGAGCCGAAGCACCTCAAGAACATGATCAGAACTGAAAAATGGAGAAACAGACAAGTTTGAAGGATCTGAGCAAAACCGTGATGGCAAGACGAGCATCTTCAACATGGCAGGTCTTGCGAGATGTTCCAGTAGGCTGCAGTTACCAAAAGTGGCAAATGGCAATAGGGTCGTGATTCCATGATGCAGGATGTCCCATCTGATCTCACAGAAGAACTGTTGTAGCACAAACCAAGGATGCAGACCAGTCAGAGTGCCCATGC